>VWZW01003873.1:103416-116480 GCA_013397115.1 Edolisoma coerulescens | reverse complement strand
AGGATTCCCCCCTGGATCCCCTCAGGATTCCCCCCTGGATCCCCTCAGGATTCCCCCCTGGATCCCCTCAGGATGCCGCCGTGGTTTTCCCTCCCTCCCTCCCTGCCCCGTGTCCAGGGAGGTTTCCATGGAATGCCCAGGGAGCAGCTGGGATCCCCCCGAATTCCACAGGGATCAGAACACCCCGGAAAAGGGAAAATCCCGACCTCGGAGCCATCGGAATCTCCTTTTCCCACCGGGATTTCGCCTCCTTTTAACCAAATCCAAGGATCCAGAGCCGGGAATTGGGAAGAATTCCCCCAATCCAAGGTTTTACCGCCGGGTTAAAGCCCCTCCCTGGAGTTTTTTGGGATGGCAGAGGAGAAATATTCCCAAAATCCTGGATTCTGTTCCCATCCGGAGCCTCCCGTCGTTTTCCCACTTTTCTTCACTTAAATCCACGTTCAGGAGCTCAAAAAAATCCCTGGAAGTTGAATTTTCCTTCGCTTTTATGGACACAAAAATCCCGCCAGGACGATTTTTCCTTCCTTCCCTGGATTTTATGGCACCGTCGGGATTTATCACTTAATTCCCACCTGGAATTTATGGAATCCCGGCTTTTCCTGCAGGGAAATTCCTTCAGCATCCACGGAAAAGGAGCCGTTCCCGTTTTAGTGGGAATTTGTGATCTGGAATTTTCCTCCATCCTGGTTTTAAACCCTTTTTTCCCACGTTTTTAAAACAATTTTTTTTTTTTGGGGAATAAAAACCAAGGTGGGAAAGCAACGAGAGGATGGAAAATTAAATATGGAAAATCAAACATGGAAAATCAAACATGGATAAAATCAAACATGGATTAAATCAACCTCATCAAATCCTGGTTAATTTTTTTTTCTGGATGAAAAACTTGGAAAAATTCTGGCACTTCCAAGTTTTTGTTGGATTCATGGAATTAAGAGCTGGATCTTGCCAGGACTGGGACTGGAATAAACCCCCTGAGCGGCTTTTGAGGGATTTTATCCCAGATTTTTCCTGGATTTTGGTGTAAAACGAAGGAATTCTGACAATTCCTGGATGTTTGGAGCTGCTAAAAGGGAGAAAAACATGGAAAACCAACCCCAAATATTCCCAATTCCGTGCCTGGTGGGAATTCCGTGGCTCCATTTCCCCAATTAAATGGATTTAATTCCCAGAATTAATTATCCTGGGAGACAGAACTCTTCTCCTCGGGAAAAAATTCCATAAAAATCCGGAATCTCCACGCTCAGCTCCATGAAATTCACACTTTGCTCCTTTCCCAGTGGTTTATTTTCCCTCTTTTTTTTTTGGATTTCGTGGATTTTATCCCAAGGAATGGAGACGAGGATTAATTCCCGAGAGTTTTCCCTCCTGGAAATATTCATGGAATATTTAATTTCGGGATTAATCCTTAATTACCACTGGAAACTTGAGGTTGTTATCCCAATTTTCCTGGGAAAAATCCCGGGATAGTGGGAGTTGGAACAGCCAGGGACATAAACCCGAGGAATTTTATCCCAAAGGGACCAAAATCCATTGGAAAACGGGGAATTTTGGGACAAGCAGCTCCGATTTCCTGAAGATTCCAGCCTGCTTTTGCCTCTGGATTAAACATTCCCAAGTTTTCCTCCAAAATCCCTTCGGGATGGGAACGGGACGAGCTGGATTTGGTGGAAAACACGGAATTCCTGCTTTTTTTGGGGGGGATCCTTTATCCCACACTCGGCTTCTTCTCCGGGCTCACCTTTGGATTGGGGCTGGGATTTGGGGATCAGGGCTGGAATTTGGGGATTGGGGTCGGGAAAAGTGGGAATTTTCCCTTCCCTGCTCACGAATCCGCCCTTTTCCCGCAGGATACGGCACCTGGAGCACCGGGGCCACCAGCACCCAGGGTGAGCTTTGCCTCAGCTTTTCCTGGATTTTCCTCAACTTTTCCTGAGTTTTTTCCTTCCTTTTGCCTTTCCCTTGTTCCTCCCCCTTTTCCCTCTTTTCCCTCCCCTTTTTCCTTCCTTTTTTCCTTACTTTTCCCTCCCTTCCCCCCCTTTTCTCCCCTTTTTCCCCCTTTTTTCTTTTTTCCCATTTTTTCTCCCATTTCCTCCCTTTTTTCCCCTTCCCCCCCTTTTCCCCCTTTTATATCTTTTTCCCCCTTTTCCCCCCTTTTTTCCCCCTTTTTTCTCCCCTTTTTCCCCTTTTTTCTCCTATTTCCTCCCTTTTTCCCCCCCTTTCCCCCCCTTTTTCCCTCCTGTTTGGGGATTTGGGATGTTGGGAAGCTCCTCGAGCTCCTTCCCGACTTTCCCACCTCCCGTTGCTCTCCCTGCCCTCAGCTGGACCAGCTGGTGATCGACTCAGCCGTGGAGAAGAGGGAGATGGAGCACAAGCACGCCCTGATCCAGCAGAGGGTGAGTCCCTGTGCCCCTCCGGGTGCCCCTGCCAGCTGCCCTCTGCTCAGGGACCCGGCTGTCACAGCCTGGTGCCACCTGGATGCCACCTGGATGTCACCTCCTGGCTGCTGCGAGCTCCAGCTGCCTCAAATCCAGGATTTTTCTGACTTTTTCTGAGGGTGGGAGGAATGGGGATGCTCCAGGACTCCCTCAGGCCTGGGCACACCTGGGTGGTTTTTTTGGACCTGTTCTCACTTTGCCTCCCTCTTTGCTGCTGAGGATGGGAGGATTTAAACTCTGGGAGGATTTAAACTCTGGGAGGATTTAAACTCTGCAAATCACTCTGGAAAAGCCTCCGAGGCAGAGCTGTGATTTGGGAAAACCACTGCAGAGCAGAGCTGGTTTTGGGGAGGAGGGCACAGCTCTTCCCTGCCACCCTCTCTCACAGCTCTGAGCTGAACATCCTCGCTACAATTTAGGGTTTAAAATTTTCCTGCCTGGAATTGTCCTGAGCTGCTTTTCAGCCTCTCTGTGCTACTGCTGCTCCCTTTGTGATGGAGCAGGGCCCTGATTTAAAATCTTCAAGCTGAGCCTTCAGTGAGGAGACATCTCTGCTTAACCTGGGCTCAGATTTTCCACCCTTGGCAACAATTCCCAACCTGAAGGTTGCAGAAACATCGACTAATTTCTTTTTCTTTCCCTCCTCTTCTCCCTGGTTTGCTGCCCTGGCCCCGCAGACCCTCCTGCAGGTGAGTACCCACCCAAATTTCCTTCCTCTGGCATTTTTATTCCTCATAAAAATGGGTATTTACTGAAAGCACCACAATGAGAAACCATGGCCTGGCATCTGGAGTTGGCATTTTAAAGCCCAGTTTTAAATGACTTTGGCTTCACCCTCATGAAAGGTGTTAAAATCAGATTTTAATTCTTTGTGTGATGCTCACTCGTGGCTCAGGGTTCAGTATGGAAGTGACAACAACCCTGGGCTGATTTTTTGGTGCCTGGGGGTGTGAGGAGCGTGGGTTTGGTGGGATGGATCCACATCTGGCAGGCACTCACACGGATCAATATTCCCCCTCAGGAGGGATCGAAGTGGCCTCTAATGCTCTCCCTCAGAAATGTCCTAACCCATGAAATGGAAATTTGACATCTGAGGAGTGACATTCCCTGGGAGTGGCCTGGGAATGTTGATGAAGTCATGAGGGAGAGGTGAATCCATTTGTGCCCCCTCAGCTCCCCTGGGAGCGATGACTTCATCCAGAGGGACTGGGAAAACCTCCCCCTGGACCAGCAGGGAATGAAGGTTCCAGGAGGGAGAAGCAGCACTTAGTCCCCATCAGGATACAAAAACCAGAGCTTGGAAGGGTCCTGAACATCCTCACTGCAATTTAGGATTTAAATTTTCCTGCCTGGAACTATCCTGAGCTGCTTTTCAGCCTCTCTGTGCTACTGCTGCTCCCTTTGTGATGGAGCAGGGTCCTCTGCAGCCCTGTTTTAAACAGAAATCTTCAAGCTGAGCCCACAAAACCCTGGAAAAATCTGGAGATTGTTGTGCTTAATTAGTGTGGTGGCACAAATATCTTTATTTCCTCATTAGTGTCTACCCGAGCAGCCTGCTAAGGGAGGGAATTTGGGGTAAATAATATTTTAAAGTGGTTTTGGGGTGGGGAACTGTGATTTTTGAAGGCAGGGAATTGGATTGTCCTTGGCTTTCTGAGAGCCAAATTGAGAAGGAAGTGGTCTGTGGCATTTTGTTTCATTATTGTTTGTTTTAATGAAAAGAAATCCGGTGGGGAAGAAAAACTCCTCACAAATCTGTTTTCTTCTGATGCCATAATTTAGGTAATGTGGAAAACACAGAGCTGGGGGTTTTTCCCAGTGGGAAAGGAGGAGAGAAATGGGAATATTTGAAGCAGGCCTTGCTCACAGGTCCTGACTTTCCTGAATCCTTCCACTGCACCAAAACTGAGGGGACGGTGGGAGAAGTTGGATTGGGAATTAGAGAAAAATTCTTCACGGGGAGGGTGCTCAGGCATCGGAACAGGTGGAATCACCATCCCTGGAGTGCCCAAAAATGTGTGAATGTGGGACTTGGGGACGTGGTTTGGTGGCGAGCACAGCAGTGCTGGAACTGATGATCCTGGAGAGCTTTCCCACCTTGAATTCCATGATTTTAGGGACACAGGGCTATCCAAAATCTCCTTCCCAGCCTTGTACCAATTCCCAGATTCCTGGGGCTGGAATTGCTGGAATTGTTTAGCACAGCAGTGCTGGGTTAATGGCTGGAATTAATGGTCTTTCCCAACTTTAATTCCATGATTTTAGGGACACAGGGCTATCCAAAAGCTTCATACTGACTCCCAGTGTGGAGCAGTTTGGGAATCGAGTGTGGAGAGCCAGGGAAGAGCCTCACTGAGCCCAGCAGGTGGAGAACAATCCAGGGCCCATCTGGCCCTTCCAGGGCCGATTCCTGGGGCTGGAATTGCTGGAATTGTTTAGCACAGCAGTGCTGGGTTAATGGCTGGAACTGATGATCCTGGAGAGCTTTCCCAACTTGAATCCCACGATTTTAAGGACACAGGGCTATCCAAAGTCTCCTTCCCAGCCTCGTAGCCATTCCCAGTCTGGAGCCATTTGGGAACTGAGTGTGGGCAGAGCTCTGAGCCTCACTGAGCCCAGCAGGTGGAGAACAATCCAGGGCCCATCTGGCCCTTCCAGGGCCGATTCCTGGGGCTGGAATTGCTGGAATTGGTGACCACAGCAGTGCTGGGTTAATGGCTGGAATTGATGATCTTTCCCAGCTTTATTCCATGATTTTAAGGACACAGGGCTATCCAAAGTCTCCTTCCCAGCCTCGTAGCCATTCCCAGTCTGGAGCCATTTGGGAACTGAGTGTGGGCAGAGCTCTGAGCCTCACTGAGCCCAGCAGGTGGAGAACAATCCAGGGCCCATCTGGCCCTTCCAGGGCCGATTCCTGGGGCTGGAATTGCTGCCCAAAGCGTGGCTCTGCTCCAGGGACGCGGGCAGGGCACAAAGCCTGCCTCTGTCGGGTCCCTGGGAGCGCATCCTGCTCCCTTCCCGCTTTTCCCTGCCCTCCCTGCCAGCTGTATGGTAATTAGCCTGGCTCTAAGCTGATTGCCTCTCAATAGGAGGCTCGGGAAGGGGGGAGCAGGTGGTCCCCAAGGGCCACCGAGCGTCCTTTGCTCAGTGACAGCCAAGCCAGAGCTTCCCAAAAGGGAAGAAGAGGAGGAGTAAAAGAAAAGGGGCTGCGAAAGAAATCCCTCCTTCGCTGCCAGCCCACGGGGATGCTGCTCTAGGAACGGGGAGAGGACACGGAGCTGCTCCTGCTCTCCAGGAAAAGCAGCGGAATCTCCCTCCCTCTCTCCATCCCAGCCGGCAGCATGAAGATTTTCGGCAGGCTGGAATATCTCCTGGTAAGGAAAACCCCGCAGGGGAGGGAGTTTAGGGGTTCTTTTTCAGGTGGGAATGAGGATTGTGGGTAGGGGGCTTTTGCTGGTGTGACCCCAAAGCCAAGCTCGGCTTTGTCGCTGGGTTTATCCCTAAATTTGGGAAAGCTCTGGAGCAGGGAACAGCTCCCTGAGCATCAGCTGCTGGCAGGGAGAGCCTCTGGCATGGGGAAAAGCGGGAGACAAAAGGGTTTGTGAGTGGGATTTGGCCGGGAGGAGTGAGAGCTGCCGGTGCAGGGCTCTCCTCCGAATTCCCGAATTCCAGCTGGGGCTGGGATTGTCCGTGGAATTTACAGAGCCTGGAATTGATGCACCAGGAAAAGAGCCAGAGAGAGAGAAAAAAAGGGAATTTAGGCACCAGGAGAGAGCCTGTGAATGGTGTTGGGGTGTGTGTGAGGGGGGTGTGTGCATCTTTAGGGAATGGGAATATTCCTTTGGAATGCTTTTGGTTGGAATCAAACAGCCAAAGTGAGCACAATTCCTGCCTCGCCTCCGGGAGAAGTTCTTGTCCGTGCTGTGTAAATAATGCAGCGAGGCTGGAAATGATGTCACTGCTCAATACTGAGCGTTATTGATCACCTAAAGAGGATTCTTTGGGATAAAAGCCTTTGTCTTCCAAGAGGGAAAGCATTCCCTGTGTTGTTGTTGCTGCTCCTAAATGGCACTGATCGAAAACAAAATGATGAAATAATAAAATAATGTGGAGGTTTGGTGGGAAGAAATATTTATTTTTGGAATATCTGAATGCAGCTGGACTGAAATAATTCCCTGCCCAAACCTTGCTGAGGTTTGGTGGGGGGGGGGGGGGGTTNTTGGGGGGGGGGGGGGGGGGGTTCTGTCTGGAAAAATTAAATCATTGCAGAGAAAATTCAGTTTTATTCAGCATTATTTCCACCTGGAATGGGGAACTGAGGGAATAACGCTGTGGGTTTTCAGGGAATTTCAGGGATTGCCACAGAGATTGTATTTATTTTAAAGGTTTTTAAGGAGGTGTTGGTATTTTAGAGAGAGGTTTGATCTGTTTTCAGCCAGGGGTTGTGATTTTTGGGATAGGGATGAAGCTCTGAGTGAGACCTCCCTGCTCCAGTGGGTAAGGAAGGCTCCTTCCTTAGAAAATTTCCCCCCCCCAAAGATTCCAGGCAGCTTCACTCTCCACATGAAATCTGTTCCCTGGAGCTGGAGGGGTTTGGATTTAATCACTCGTTTCCTTTGCACAAGAAAGATTTTTTTTGCACAAAATGCTCATTCCAGAGGGGCAGTTGGAGGAGTTTCTCTGGGTCTGGGCTGGAAGCAATCCTTGCTCCCAGCATGGAACTGGACAGGGAATTTCCTGGATGGGCCACGAGGCCACCTTCAAACAGGATTTTCTCCTTTTTTAAAATCTCGTTTCCTTTTAATTCTTTCCCGAGCCCATCTGTGCCCGTGCTGGGTTTTTAATTCCCATTTGCTGCTTGGAAAGCATCCACATTAATGTCCTTTTTTTTCCCCCCCATCCCTCTGGATGTGTCCCTGGGAATGTGGCCCTTCATTGCTGCTCCCATGGAAACCACGGGGAGGTCATTCCCGAAGGGATCTCAGCTCCCAGGGTGGGAATTCGGGGTGACAGCACCAGGGACAGGATCCCAGTGATTTCCTGGGAGTCGGGGAGGGGAAGGGAAGCAGAGCTCTGGTGTCTGATTTGGGAAGCTGTCAGGTTTGTTGGAGCGGGGCGTGATCCCACCTGGCACTGCTGGTGCTGTTGGAGCCAAATCCACTCAGATCCCAATCCCAGGGAATCTTTTCTGTGTCAGGAATTCGTTCCCACTGCAGAGACAATGAGGGGCTGAATGCAGAGCAAGTCAGAATCCCAAACTTGCCTTGTGGTGATGGGGAAAACTCAGGAAAAGGGTGTTCAGTAAAATCCTGCATTAAAATTCCTCCCAGTTTGTCTCAAACCAAGACAAAAATGCAGCAGGGAAAGGAGAAAGAGGGAGAAGAGGAGGTTTCCCTCTGCATCCCTTGGGAGTGGAGGCAGAGCTGCTGCTGTGCCAGCCAGGACCTTTCCATTATTCCCAAGAATTACCAGGATCCAAGTTTTTCAATGAATAAAACGGATCCAGGGACACATTAAAAGCAGGTTTGGCACTGCAGAGGGTTCATCCTCACACATCTGTGTGCCCTCACCCCACCTTGGGCAGGATGATCTCCTCAGACAGAGTCCAACCCATGGAATTTTTACTTTTTTTCTTTTTGAGATTTGTCCTCTTTGCAGTGGCCGTGGTGAGAAAATCCCCTGGCTGGGCTGGGGCAGGAGTTGGGTGTAGGAACCCCATGGTTCAAGCTGGAATTTTCCCAGTTGCCCTCGTCGTGGTTTCACCTTGCAGCTCCCTGAGCCATCCCCGTCCCTCTCCCTTTAGGCCTGGGCCTGGCTGAGAACAGGAAAATTCCACAGATCACGGGGATAAAGTTGGATTTTTCCCTCTTCCCCTCATTTTTGTGTCCCAACACTCCCCAGGGTTTTGTAGCAAAGATTCCGGGTGCTCCCAGCAGTGGGATGGAGCAAAGAGACCCCGAGGCTCCCCGTCCCCGGGTCCTGCTCCTTCTCCCTTCGTTTGTCCCTGATTTCCAAATCCACCTCCCAGCTCTGCCCTCAGCTGCCCCTCAGGAATTCTCTTGGTGGCACTGGAAGACTTAAAGCAGCAAAAATATGAGGAGAATTTAGCCTGGGGGGCTTTCATTGAAATATAATCAGAATTTGGCCTGGGAGACCTTCATGGAGTCATCTTTGGGGCATATTTTGGGGTGAAATGTCCCAAAAGTGCAGCTCAGAATTCTTCCAAAGGCAGGGAACAGCTCATTTTGGGGTGAAATGTCCCAAAAGTGCAGCTCAGAATTCTTCCAAAGGCAGGGAGCGACTCCTTTTGGAGCTGCCCAGCTCCAGCCATTCCATGGATAAGGATGTCCCAAATTCAGGCTCAGCCAGGTTAAACTCACACCTGCCTTGACTGCGCTGGCTTTTACTGGATTTACTGGTGACATGTGTGGCCCATCTGTTCCTCCTGCACTCCTCAGGGTTTATCCTCCTCTGGGTGAGGACAGCTGAAGGAAGCAGAAGATTGGATTTACACCCTCCACCTGATTTTTTCCCGTTCCCCAAAGTGAGGCACAGCCCTTAAAAATGGGCATTTTTAAGATGGGTTTTACCCTTGCTGAGCTTTTTGGGGATGTTTGCATTATTTCCCCACCAGTGCAGCTACAAATCACTGCAGATTCCCATCAAAGGCCCAGAATTGTCACTTTGGTGCAGCCCCACAAAAATCAAACATCCACGAATCAGGATAAAACCCCCTCTGGCCTTGGTTGGCAGCGTGGACTTGAAAGATCTGAGGGGGATTCACCCTCTCACGGCAGGAAAATCAGAGCAGAAACCCCTTTAATTGGGTGCCTAATTTAATTAGGGTGTCTAACTGAGCATCCTGCTGCCTTTCCAAGGATTTCCTCCATCCTGTCCCATCGGATCTGCTCCTCCTGGATCAGCATCCTTCTCCTCACGACACCTCCCAGGAGTTTGGGGGAATAACTCATCCTAATGAGAGCCCCGTGCCTGTTGCCAGGCAACAGAGCATCTCCAGGGGCTGCTGCCGAGCCAGGAAAGGCATTTAAAGGCTCTTGGAACCCTTGGAATATTTGTGCCGGAGTTGGGGAAGCGCGGGGAGGGTGGGATCAGCGAGCAGAGACCGCGTGCCCCGGGGTGGAGAAGCGGTTTCGCTTTCCTGACCTATTTTCTCTTGGGAATGAGGCAGAAAATCGCCCAAGGATGAAGGATCCCGAGCTGGGGAGCAGCTGCTCTTCCCTCTGCTCCGTGTCCTGCTCTGCAGCTGGCAGAATCCAGGAGGGCTGGGGTGCCACATCGGCTCTGACGGGTGGCACGGCACAGGGAGGTGGCATCTGAGGGAGGTGGCATCTGAGGACAGCTCAGGAATGGGGTTGGTGGCTCTGCCCCTCTGCAATTCACTCCTTTTCCTCGTCTGGAAAGGCTGGGATTGGGTCCATCCCGGCTCCTTGTAGGGCACAGGGGTGGCAGCAGCGTTGGCACCTCACTCAGCCAGTGAAAAGCACTCCTGGCTTTATTTCCCACCCCAGCCTGACCCAAATATTGGGAATTTTCAGCATTCCTAATGCTAAACTCCCTGCTTTTCTCCTTATCAGCTGCCAGGAGAAGGAAATGCAGCATGTCCAGCACTTTTCTGCAAAAACAGGGATAAATAAGTTTGCTGGGGTGGGGATAATCCATGGACTGACAGCTCTGAACTTTGGGATTTTGGCAGATTTGTCTTTTTGATGTTTTATTAAACCATCTCCACCATAATCCCAGAAATTCAGTCGTGTCCTGCCGGAATCTGAGTCTCCTTCCTTTTTCCAGGACTTCTCCTACGATGACTCCAAGGTGGAGTTCAACGTGGATTTATTTCCCACCCCAGCCTGACCCAAATATTGGGAATTTTCAGCTCTCCTGCTGATAAATTCTCTGCTTTTCTCCTTATCAGCTGCCAGGAGAAGGAAATGCAGCATGTCCAGCACTTTCCTGAGTCTCTTTCCTTTTTCCAGGACTTCTCCTACGATGACTCCAAGGTGGAGTTCAACGTGGATGCCCCCAACGGGGTGGTGATGGAAGGTTACCTCTTCAAGAGAGCCAGCAACGCTTTCAAAACATGGAACAGGTGAGAAAAAACTCCAATTCCATCGGATCTGTGGGCTCAGACTCTGCACAGGAACACACTCCCCTTCTAGTGAGCTCCCTGGAAGGGAATCAGTTAAAAGATGAATTATTAAAATGGTTAAAATGGGAGAGTTTCTGCATTTTTAGTGCTTTTCACAATGGAAGAATGACCAGGATCCTCTCAGGGAGGAGAGGGCCCAATGCAGCTCACAGCAAAGCTGTGGATTTATAACAATTAAGAGAATTTAAAGTGCATTTATAACAATTTAGGGGACTATCCCAACTCAGAGGATTTTTCAGGAGGTTCCAACCTGTCCATTCTGGGATGGGGAGATGTGAGAGTGCAAATCCCAACCCTGCTGCCAGAAATGCCCTGACCCTGCCTTTAATAATTTATAAATATTCCATCTGGGAGCTCCCTGGCTCCTCTGCCTCCTGCTCCAGCTGCCAGAGAGCTGGAAAAGTGGGAGCAGAGGTTTCAGGTTCCACCCCTGCTCGATATTTGTGTGTTTGGTGTCCCCTGAGAGGGTCAGGAATGGTTGTGCAAAAGGATTCCAAGCCTTCCAGGGAATTTTAAATGCCTGGGATCGATGCTGGTTTGCCCCAAATTCCCTCCTCTCACATAACAGGGAACGAGACAATAATTAGGGATTTTTTCCTTGGGATAAATACAGCAAGGCTAGGCTGTGCTTAGGCTTTGGAATAAATGAATTCAATTAATTAATTAATGAAATGCCTCAATGAACTGTTTATGGTATGCACAGAAACTGCCTTTATTTGCATGGAAAAAAAGGCTTGGAATTAGAGATTTCTGAAGGGCCTGGATAAGAATTCCTTCTCTTTGAAGCTTCCCTTGGTGCTGAGGAGGCAGAGGAGGGGAATTCCAGGCAAATTTAACATCATTCCTTGTCCCTCAGGCTCCCTGGTCCCCCCTGGAAGGAGGGAGCAGCTCCAAGGCCCTGTTGGAGTTCAGAGCTGTGGGGAGGTGTCTGGGCTGAGTTTTTATCAACCTTCAGGGATTTTCTGCTCAGTCTGGGCTGAGTTTTTATCAATCTTTCAGGATTTGCTGCTCGGTCTGGGCTGAGTTTTTATCAACTTTTCAGGATTTTCTGTTTGGTCTGGGCTGAGTTTTTATCAACCTTTCCGGATTTCCTGCTCAGTGTTTTCCTTGATCCAGCCTCGATCCATTGCTGCTCCCACCGGCACCACGTGTGGAGCAGGATGCCATCCCAAAAAGTGCCAGGTTAATGCCAAGATCTTGGCATTAGGATTCTCCTGGAATTGTTCCTCTCTCCTAGAAATTCCCTGTGAATTCATGGATCGCTCCAAAGGGTGCCCATCCCAGAGGGAACATCACCCTCCAAGGCATCCTGCTTTTGCTGACCTCTGAGTAACACCAGCCTCAAGGGCTCCACGTTTTTTTCCCTGCCCCCAAATCCCAGTTTTCCTCCTGGAATCCTCCCCCATCCCAGTCCCAGGTGGGCAGCAGCCTCCCCACAGCTCTGTCCCTGTCTTCATTCCCACCCACACCCAGCTATTCCCAGCTCTTCCCAGCTCCTGGAGCCCACTCATCACCTCCTCGCTGTGCTCAGCACCTCCCCCTCCCTGGAGCAGCAAAATCCTCCCAGAATCCCAAAAATATCCCCACTTGGAATGGCCCCACGAGGAGCTGAGCCCAGGCTGCTGCTGTCACAGCACTCGGAGCGTGCTGAACCTCCTCAGCTCACCCAAGGCAGCTCCCACGTGGATGGGATCACCTCCAGTCACCTGGATTTTCCCGTTTTTCCCCACATCTGTCAAATCCTTTTGTTGCCTTTTATCTGTCTGACAACTCAGCCATGACAAAAGGCAGAGAATTCCGTTTTACCTCATTTTCCCTGATTTTTTTCTTTTTTGCCAGCATTGTGTGTAACACATGAAAAACACCCTGCTGCAACCCTCTGACTCTTTGTGCTCAGGAATTCCAGCATTTTCTTCCTGCTGGGAATGCTGGCCACGGCTTCCTTGCCTTTCCCTGAAGATGATCAGGTTGCCAAATAAATGAATAAATAAAAGCCAGGATTTTTAATGGAGATATAAATGGGGAAATGCTGCTCTTTGCATGTCCTGATGCCTGTCTGTGTGTCTGTCCCCCCTCAGGAGGTGGTTTTCCATCCAGAACAGCCAGCTGGTCTACCAGAAGAAGCTAAAGGTCAGTGAGGCTGCCTCAGGGATTAACCAAGTGGTTAATTAACCGAGTGGTTCATTAACCAACTGCTTCATTAAGCAGCTGCTTGGCTGGGGATTCCTGCTGGGAGTGGGGTGGCAGGAGCAGGGATTTGGATCAGAGGGACAGCGAGGCCACGGGTGAGCTCCAGGGCTGGAGAAGTGGCAGCAAATGAGGTTTATTAAAGAAATATTTATTTGGGTTCCATTTTCCTGCTCTGTGCAGGGAGTTGGGGAGGTTCCCAGCAAATCTGATCTGTGTGTGTGTGATCCCACACAAATTTCCATAACACCCCTTCCCATGGAGCTACTGGG
>VWZW01003873.1:64284-89763 GCA_013397115.1 Edolisoma coerulescens | reverse complement strand
TTTTGGTAGCATTGCTAGGGAATATTTTTCCAAGCCTGCCTTTTTTCCCCCCCTAATTTTCCTTTCTTCCCCCCCTTCCTTTTCTGTTTGCATCATGAGGCATTAAATGCCTCTGATTTGAGATAGAACCCAACACTTGAGTACATCCTGCAGTCCCTACAACTCAAATTTCTCCAGGAAAAACACGCTAAGGAGGCACTTCTCCCTATTTCTGTGTTTCTTTGATTTTTATTTTTGCTTGGGGTGTGTCTGTGGGGGTGGGTGCGCTCCAAATTTTGGAGGGGAGAGTGGGGAAGGTGCACAGAAAATTCATTTTCAGCCAAGGAAATGCATTTCCAGGCTGTGGGGAAGATGAAAAAATGAACATTTTCTTGGTTTTCCTGCCTCAAACGCAGCTGGATTTGTGCTGTACAATCCTGGTTGGAATATTTGATGCCCAAAATTGCTGGTTTTTCACTCTCCCTTTTTTTTCCAAGGGTGTGTGAGTGTTTTCTCTGGACTTTAACCACATTTACCAGGAGGAATTTGCCTTTGTGTAGAAAGCAAAGTGCCAGGCACTGCCCAAAGCCCCCTCAGCCACCAGGATCCTCCATCCTTGGAATTTTTTGGGGATCTGGGTGAATATTTCTACCCCTTGTCCTCGCTTTTATTTGACCAACCCTGTAACAAAGTGCCTGGACTTGGATCCAGTCTGGGTTTGGATCTCTGGGCTCTGATTTCAGGTGGGATGAGCTCAGCTCGTTGGATTTTCAAACAACGCCCTCAGTGCTCCCTCTCTGGCAAAATCCAGGGAAGCCTCAGGTTATTTCAGGGTTGCTGCCTCTGAGATGGGAGATTTCTTGGAGTATTTTAAAGGAAAAACATGGAGTTGGAAGATTTTATGCCTTTAACAAAAAAAAGTGAGCTGTGATGGGCATAAAACGGAATTATTCGGGTTGGAAAAGCCCTCTGAGATCATCAAATTAACGATGCTGCAGCTTCAAAGAGAGAACTGGAGGGAGGATTTTTAGAATCAAGCGATCAGGAGCATCTCAGAGCAGCAAACAAGGCCACGATTTATGCAAGAAAACCCCAGGAGCTCCTGAAGAAATGCACTGAATTCCTGCCCAGCGGCCCTGGGCACAGCTGGCCCCTGTGCTGGGCTGTCCCCAGCCCTCGTGTCCCTCACTGCCCGAGCATTTTTGCTTTCAACCAAAGACAGACCAGGCTGGGAGGTGACACTGAGCCCTGGTGACAACCCCTGAGTGTGGGGTGGCACAGGGACAGCGGTGGGGGACAAAGGGGCTGAGGGAAAGAGGGGTTCTGAGGGAAAAAGGGGTTTTTTTGGAGATTCCAGAAGAGATGAGTGCTGCTTCCATAGGAATGGGGCTCATCTCCTTCTCCCTGCTGCTTCCCCAGCCTCGCAGGGGACTGGGGCTGTGCCAGTGGGAATGCAGCTGGATGGGGAGGGAATGAGGGGGAAGTGTAGCCAAGGTGGTTCCCAAGGCCCAGGGAGGACGCCTGGAGCGGGACCTTGCTCCCAGGATGGAGCAGTTTGGGTGGAAATCCTCCTGTTCCCTGAGGGGGCACAGCAGGAGTGACCTGGGCTCACCTGAGCCAGGGGCTGCCACAGCTTCCCCTCCAACAGCACCGACAGGGACCGGTCCTGTGGCCACAGCACGGACAGGGAGAGGCCCTTGGGCCAGGTCAGAAAGACTTTGGCCAGCTCAGAAGTCCTTGGGCCAGGCCAGAGATGCTTTGACCAGGCCAGAGATCCTTTGGGGAGGCCAGAGATCCTTGGGCCAGGCCAGAGGCCCTTTTTGACCAGGTCAGCGGTGCTTTGGCCAGGCCAGAGATCCTTTGGGGAGATCAGAGATCCTTTGGCCAGGTCAGGGACCCTTTTTGGCCAGATCAAAGACTGTTTTTGGCCAGGCCAGAGATCCTTTGGCCAGGCCAGAGATCCTTTGGGGAGGTCAGGGACCCTTTTTGGCCAGGCCAGAGATCCTTGGGCCAGCTCAGAAGCTGTTTTTGGCCAGCTCAGAGGCCCCTTGGCCAGCTCAGAGGTCCTTTGGCCAGCTCAGAGGCTGTTTTTGGCCAGCTCAGAGATCCTTTGGCCAGCTCAGAGATCCTTTGGCCAGCTCAGAGGCTTTTTTTGGCCAGCTCAGAGATCCTTTGGCCAGGCCGAGCCCTGCGGGCGCTGCCCTCGCTGTAAATACGCCGTAACCCCTCCAGCTCCTCCCTCCCTCACCCGCCTGCTTTCGGTGCCACTTTGTACCAGGTTTTTTAATCCCTCTCCCCACACGGCCTGTGCTGACCTCACCTCTGGAAACCCAGATATTCTCTCTGTAATTACCTTTGTACGATTTCAAAGCTCTTGCTGTGCTCTCTGCCTTTTTTTCCTCCCCCCTCTCCTCTTCTTTCTCTTCTATGGTCTCTTGAAGCACTGTTAATAAAAATCTGGATAAATCCTTCCCTTTCCTTCTTGGCTTTTATTGCTGGAGGCTTCCTTGCCTTGCTGCCTGGATTAACTGGATCTAAAATCCCTTTTTTAAACCTGTTTTCCTTCTCCTCTGCACCCTCCAGGCTGAGCTGTGGGGCACTGAATGGCACATAAATACTCTGGGGTTTTTTTTTGCTGGGGTTTCTGTGACTCTCTGGTGATGATGGTGATGATGATGATGACTCCAGGCTGCTCTGGAGGAAGGCTGGGACAAAGGGGACAGGCTTAGGTCACCCCCTGCCCCATCCCAGCCCTTCCTGAATCCCTCAGTGCTGGATCCTGAGCTCTGTCCTTGCACTACATGGAAAAATCCTCCTTTTTCCCCACACAGGGCAATCCTTTCCCCCTGGGTTCTCCCATCCTGTGTGTCTGTGGCAGAAAAATAAAAGAAGAAGGAAAAAAAAGACCGGCCTGGCCTGGTGATTTCTGTCCTGCTCAGCACAGAAAACAAAGGCAGGAAGGGGAGATTTGGGGAATAATCTCTGGTTTTTTAAATAAATCCCAATTATTTAATTCAGGTGGATTCATTCACTCAGTGGAAGAATTAAATAAGGTGAATATTCTGAAATCAGGAGCGGTTTTTAGGCATTTATGGGAGTAGAGCTGTGATCTTACAATAAATTTATAGCTATGGGATTTGGGGGGTGCCTGCCTTGCTCCCACTGTCTCCTTCCCCTTTATTTCACTGCTGGATTTTCCTGACTAAAATGGAGATTTTAGCTCAAATCCCACCCCAAGGTGGACACAGAAGGCTGAGATGGGATTGCAGGGAAAGATTGACCCTTTTTCCTTAATTAATAAGAATTCAGTGCTTATCAAAAACCGGGAGCTGGTATTTTATTACAACAGTGGGAGTGTTACAATTGGAGTTCTAACAGATATTTCAGTGGGGTTCAGGAGGATCAGTGACCTCTTGGGATTTATCCATGATTTTACCAGCAGGAGCTCACAGCAATTCCCAGTCCTGCTGCCCACAGGGGCCACTTTTGTGTGTCCAGCATGGGCACAGCAGCTCCGAGTGAGGCTGGACACTGAATTCCCAGGATCTCTCCCTTCTCTCTCCCCCCGTGGCTTCATCACCAGGTAAAAATGAGCTCAGGCAGTGGCAAAAATGACCCCAGAAATGTGTAATTAGGGACGTCATTAATGGCATGAGGGTGCTTAATTACCCCCAGCACTGCAGCACAAACCAGCCCTGCCCAGGAGCTTCTGTCCTGGGACACCTGAACCCTCTGCCTTCACCTGGGGCTTGAGTTTTGTTTTGTTCCTGCTCCAGGCAGCTCTGAAAACTCAGATTTGACCTGACTCTGGATTCATGCCCTCCCCTGGTGTTCATTCCTGGGGGGTTTTGTCACTGACTCCCTCTCTCTGGGGCCTGGGTTTCTGCTGGGAGAGGTGGGAAACTCCATTTGGGGCAGGTGGTGACATCCTAAAGGCACTCAGGAGTGACCCTAAAGCAGAATTTGGGGGGCTGATTGCCCAACCCAGCAGGCTGGGGGAGGTTCTGGAATAAAGAGGAGCCTCCCAAACTCAGAATTAGTCCCCACCCCCAGTGCAGAGAGGTCTGAGCTACCTCACACTGGTTATTTATGCTTCCACGAGCTCAGAATCCATTTTATCCCACTAAAGGTGGCAGATTTTGCCCATCCCTGTCCCAAATTCCCATTCCTGTCCTGAATTCCCACCCCACCTGTGCCAAATCTGACCACGAGACCAGAAATCACCACCTGACCCCAGAGCATTTGATCCTCTGCCCCCAAATTGGCTCCTCCTGGAATTAAATTCCATGCTGCAGTGATTTTTTTGGGGGGGGGCATTGAGGCCAGGATTAAGCAAATGAAGCAAAATTAAGACTCAAAATCAGGTTGAGGCTTGGCTCTCAGTGATGCCAGCAGCAAAGTGAGGTCCCAAAATCAGAATTTGCCTTTGTACATTCAGGTTTCTGGGCATTTCAGATGTTTAGAAACAACAATGAGGCAAAAATGAACCCAAAGATCAGCTGAAGGCAAAACAAAGTCACAAAAACCTCCCCAAATCTGTATCCAGAGCACATTTTATTATAAAAAAAAAAAAAATTAAAAAACCAAAGCTTTTGGGGTTTCTTGTTTCCTGCAAGTCATAAAGGAGGTTCCAACAGAGTAAAATGCTCCTGTGCAAATATCACCATCAAAAATAAAGCTGTTTTTTCTGTTTTATGTACAGAGAAATTACTGTCAAATATTAACATTATCTCTGGTTATAAACGGGCTGCAACAAAAACGCAGCACTGTGGCACCTTCCACGGGAATCAGATGCTTTTTCTGGCACCTAAAAAAGTTCCCAACCCCATTTCCTTCCCTTTTATTTCCCTCTGGGAGAGTCAGACCCACTGGGAATAACCTGGGGTGAGTCCAGAAGCATCTGAGCAGCAGCATCCTGAGCCTTGGCCTCAAATGGCAGCAGGAGAAGTTTCCTCCTGCCCTCCCCTTCCCAGCCCCAAATCCTGCCAGGGTGAGGAGCTGCCTGGGAATTCAAGGTGGAATCGGAGCCCCCTCTTGCTCTGATCCCCTCAGGACAAGCCTGGATGTGAATCACGGGGTCAGGGAATGGTTTGGGGTTGGAAGGCACCTTAAAACCCATCCCATTCCAAGCCCCTTTCCACCGTCCCACACAATCCTTGGCTTCCACTGGAATTCTCTCCATGAGCAGCCAGTTCTGGAGGAGGTTTGTGAAATGTAGCTGGGCCTGGCTGGAGCCACAGAGGGGTTTCCTCACCAGGATTTATAAATTAAAGCTGGGAACAGCCGTTGATGAGGATTCCAGGACTCTCCCACAAGAAAAGTGCAGCTCCCCCTTTCCCAATGAATCCTTGGGATCCAAAATCTCTGGATGCAGGACTCGGGGATGTGCAGAGGGAACCTGCAGTGGCTGAGGGAGCATTGCCACGCTCACCTGTGGATCCAGGATGTCCCTTCCCACAGCATTAAGGGAATTCCAAGCCTCTCCATGCTCACAAAACCCCCTCAGCTCTTCACTCTTGTCCCAAATCCTCGTCCTTGGCGCACCCAAATCCATCCAGCAGCACCTCTGGGCACCTCTGGGGCAGGGGCTGGAGCTGCCCTGTGCTGCCCCTCATTCCAGAGGGTTGGGCACCCTCCTCCCCTTTCCCAGGCTCTTCCTGCACCACCCTGTAGTTCTCCAGGGCCAGGCTGACACTGGGGATGGTGGCAGAGACCCTCAGGGTCTTCTTGGCCCTGAGCCTTTGGTAGCAGAAGAGGAGGGACAGGACCAAGGTGTCCACGAGCAGCTCGAACATCTCCACCACGGACAGCACGGAGGAGCCGAACCAGAGGCTCCACTGGCTGCCCATGCTGGACAGCAGCAGGTTCTCCTGGGGGGAAAAAAAAATCCAAGGTTTTCTTTATCAGGTACAGCAGAGCTCTGGGAACAGGAATTTCGCTGTCGTCACCCAGGGAGAATCCATGGGGTTGTGTAAAAAGTGAAATTCCCAACGTTCTCCTCAAGGAGAATGATCCCATGGTGGCAGCTGGAAAAATCCCTCCCCCCAGCCAGCCCAGCAGCCCAAAATAAAGGCAGGGGACAGAGTTTGGGGTGGTGGAACCTACTGAGAGCAGAGGAGACTCGTTGACAGCCTGGTAGTTGAGCTGCTGGTAGAAGATGGTGACCTTGGCAATGTCCTTCCTGCAGGGGACAGAGCAGCAGTTGGCACTGGGGGGACATTCCCTGGCTGGAATTCCCTGCTGCTGGGTTTTTCAGGGAAAAAGAGCTTTCCCCACTCACACCAACTTTTCTCCTGTGGTTGTTCAACCAGAGCTTGGAAAAAACTCAATATTTTAGAGTTTTGTGAGGGAAAAATTGGGAATTGATTGGATTTTCCTGCACGTTTTCCTCTTGCCTTTCCCTTCCCAGCCCCAAATCCTGCAAGGATGAGGAATTAATCCCTGGTTTTACCTGTTGCTGGTGGAGTTGTATCCATTCTGGTGCCTCAGAGCCTGGCGGACCCAGTCCTGCAGCAGAGGTTGGTTGTTACTGGAATGCTTGTTATTTACTGGAATATTTGTCATTGGAATGTTTATTTTTGGAATTTTTGTGATTGGAATATTTGTTTCAGGAATATTTGTCACTGGAACCCTGCCTCATGAGGTTTTTTTATGTTTAACACTTTTAAAATGCAATTTTAAGCACTAAAATGTCAATTCTGAGCAATTAAAAAGGCTGTAATTGATTGATTGATAACAAAAGTGAGAGCTATCAAATCCAAGCAGTATTTGCCAGGATATCAAGGAAAAACTGAATTTTGAGGTGTTCACAACATTAAATTCTGCCTTTAATGGCAACCCCACCTCAGAATTCCTTCTTTTCAAACGCCCTGGCTGGACTTCCACCTCCATCATCACTCAGGTGAATTAATTAGCTGCTCATTAGGACACAAGAAATGGGCTTTGCACCTCCCAAACAGCCACAGCACAGCTCCCACTGGGAGCAGAGCCAGGAACTCCAGTTTGGGGTGGGAATTGAGGGGATTGCTCAAGCAATTTGGGAATTAGAGCAGGACTGAAGGAATTAGAGCAGGGCTGAAGCTCTGGGAGCAACCTGGGCTGTGGGAGCTGTCCCTGCCCCATGGCAGGGCTGGAATAAAATGAGATTTAAGATCCCTTCCAGCCCCTTCCCAAACCTTCTGGGATTGTATCCTTCTGTTTAAGCACAGGATCATTGCCTAGGCCCAGCTTTTGGGGCAGTTTGCTCGGAATTCAGGGGTTTTGTGCAGTACCTGGGATTTTGCTGAGGGCCACTTGGCTGTCCCAGCTGAGACCTTGTACAGGGATTCCCTGAGGAGAGAAAAACCAGAGATTCTGACCACGAGGATCTTGGCATGGGGGAGTTTTAACAATCCAGAAAATTCCTGGGGCAGCTCTTAAGAACCTTCCAAAGTCAGCTTACAAAATAAACCCAGAGGTTGCCCGAAAATTGCTCAGGTCAGGAGGAAAATCAGAATGGTTTCAAAATCCTGATAATTTTTGGATGCATCCAAAATGAAAACATTTGATATTTTGTTTTTAAAATCATCTTCTCGTTCTGAAATTGGCAGTAAAAAGGTGAAAATCAAGAATTCCAGGCTGGAAAGTGACACAAAGAGTTTGGGTTGGACCTAATTAAATGTTTCAGGGTGATTTAAACCCCTGTCATGGATCAATGTAATGATTTAATTTCATTTAATGCTCCCATCTTTTTGCTTTCTCAGCACTGAGGTGCAACCATCAAACTGCAATCTCCCAATGCCAGCTGATCCAGGAATTTTCCACTGAATTCCCTGCATTTCCAGGTGTGTTTTGCCTTGCTGAGCTCTGCTTTTGGGACTCACCTGCACGGCTTGGGGCACTGGTCAAAGCAGTTCAGGTGGTGATTCCTGAGCCTGTTGTAGAGCTGGTAAAAGCAGTGACCTGCAGAAAGGGATGGAAGGAACAGGCTCAGAGATTTCCAGTCCCTTTGGAATGATTCCAGAAGGGCAAACCTGAATGCCAAGCTGGGATCTGAGCTGCTGAGGATGGGCCAAGCTTAAGGAGCAGAGGATTTCGGCAGAGATTTCGAATCATAGTCAGAATTCAGAGCTTAAAATCATAAAATCACAGAATCCTGGGCTGGAAGGGACTTGAAAGATCAATTCCCTCCTCCTGCCATGGGCAGGGACCTTCCCCTATCCCAGGGTGCTCCAAACCTGGCCTGAGACACTTCCAGGGATGGGGCAGCCATAAAATCTCTGGGAATTCCATCCCAGGGCATCCCCACCCTCCCAGGGAGGGATTTCACCCATGAATTTCTTACAGCAGCAAGGTGCTGAAGAGATGAAGGGGTTTGACCCTACATGAATGGCCTTAAAAAGGATTTTTAAGCACAACTTGATATCCAAGAAAGGTGCCTGGCATCCAGCTGGGATTTAGGGATTCAAGGAACATTTGGAAAACGCTCTGAGGGACAAAGGGGGATTGTTGGGGTGTCTGTGCAGAGCCAGGAGTTGGATCAATGACCCTGTGGGTCCCCTTAAACTCAGGATATTCTGTGATTCCATGAATCCACGTGAGGGAAAAGCCTCAGCAGAAAATGGGCACAAAGTGGGAGCGATCCAAGGAATCCCAGCAGCGGGGAGGGATTAGGGAATGTGTCCCCTTTTCCTGGGAAAAGCTCTTACCCCAGGCAGGCTGCTTGTTGTAGTCACAGTACTCAGCCCCAGCAGGCAGGGGGTAATAATAATACCCACAGCCACACTCCTGAACCATGATGTGCTGGAAGCAGGAATGCAGGCAGGCCTGGAAAACGAAGAAGGAAAAAAAAAAAAGATTGGATAAACCAAAAAAATTCCCAGTCTGTAGGGTGCAGCTCTTAGCAGACAAGGCACTGATTTTGTTACAGCAAAAAGGCACCAGCCACGAGGATGGGAAAGGTTTCCACTCCTCATTCCTTGGTTTTAGCCCTAAAAATGTTGGAATCAGGGAGAGAGGATTTTCCCAGCTGCCTTTTCTGTGGTGCTCAGTGACATCTCAGTGAAACAGCCCAGGAAAACAGAGCCAGGAGCAATTCCTGACACAAATAAAGACCTGATGGGCAAAAATATCCTCCTAGAACACTTCAGCTGCTTTGAGTGCTCCCTGCCTGGTGTCAGAAGAGCCCCAGGTCTGGCACTGGGGATCCTCCACTCATCCCAAATTATAACTCCTTGTTTGGGAGCTCCTTTTGGACGGGCAGGAATCTCTCTGTTACCTCCAGCAGCGAAAGTGCTGAGCCAGGAGAGCTCCCTGGAGAGGAAGGAATGAGCTGCTTGCTCCTCATGCAGCCTGGCTGAGCTGGGCTGGGCTAAGCTGGGCTCAGCCAGGCCTGAGGCAGTACCTGCAGGGTGTAGGAGTTGTTGTAGAGCAGTTTCACGTCCACATCATCCCCATTAGTTGTGCATTTGCCATAATTGCCACCCAGGCGATTCACCTCGTCCTGTGGGGACACAAAAGAGGCCTGGGTGATTAGCAGTGTTAATTGGGGCCAGCCAGCACCCTCTGAGCTTCACTGGAGGGAGCAGGGAAGGGCAGGAAGGGCAGGGAATTAAATGAGCAGCAGAGCTGGAGCTGGATAAAAACCACAAGGAGTGACAGGGAAAAGGTGGGAGAGTGCAGGGGAATCCCAGAATATTGGGAGGGACCCACAGGGATCATCCACAGCTCCTGGCCCTGCCCAGGACACCCCAAAATCCCACCCTGTGCACCCCTGAGAGCATTATCCAAACATTCCTGGAGCTCTTGGGGCCGTGCCCATTCCCTGGGGAGCCTGGGCAGTGCCCAGCACCCTCTGGGGGAAGAACCTTTCCTGATTTCCACCCCAACCCCTCCTGATTCAGCCCCCGTGGCTCAGCTGACCAGCAGCAACTCCTCCTGTCCAAATAAATCCCTCCTGGATGTTTGTCCTCACCCCAATTCACCCAGGCAGCTCCTTGGGAAGAGCTGGGATGGGATTTGAGAGGTGCAAAAGCCTCGAAAGCGCGAATCAAACGAGGCCCCAACATTTTGAGAACCAAAAGGCCTCGTTTGGGACCATTTCATTTGGAGCTGAGCACAGTGAAGGGAGGAAGGAGAGGACCCCGAGCCTGCTGTGTGTCCCTGTGCCAGCAGGAGGGACAGTGCCAGCCCCGGGGCAGTGCCAGACCTGCTGGATGCCGATGGTGGTGGCGATGCCCGGCCGGATGTCGAAGCCCTCGTGCTCCAGGAACGGGGTCTGGTTGTGGTTGTGGATCATCACCTTCACCCCTGCCACCGTGGACAGCAGGGGGATGTGATCCTTCTGCTCTGCCCTCAGGATAAGGGACAGCCCTGGCAAGCAGAGAGAGGGGAGTGTGGGACAGTTTGGGGTGAAATAAGAACACTCTGAATTGTCAGCATTGATCAAATCCCTCATGGAAGAGCCATTTGTATTCCTTAGACACCTGCTGACAATGGCACCTGTTCCAAACCTTCAACAATCCCATAATACTCTGCAATAAGGACTGCAAGAATATTCTGCTTGAAAATAAAGGGAATATTCTGCTTTTTTAAGCCCAGGTGTGGCTGGCATGGCTGTCACACGTGGCAAGCCAATAATCTGTGCCACCAGACCCAAAAGAGAGGCCTAAATATGTCAGTAAATCCCACACAGAAGACATCATTAATGAATTATATTGATTTTAGCTCTTTTTCCCACCCTTTGGGAAATAACTCACCATAAGGAATTCCTGGTTTTGTGGCTGTCCAGAAGGGATCTGTCCCTTTGCTGTTAAAAGTGTAGCAGCTCCCAAAAACCGGGTGGTGGAAGTGATCATAATCACTGGAACCGAGAGAGATTGGATGGGGTTTTAATTGTGAGCCTGGCAACACCTTAATTAGAAGCTGGATGTGTTTGGGAAAATGGGAATGAGCTGTTAATTCCCTGGAAATGCCCAATTTCCACCCACCTGGGCCTGCAGGGCTCCCCATCGTACTGGCAGGAGTAAACCATGTCCTCGATCTGCTCCTCGTGGTGGGAGATGTTGATGATCACGGGCAGCTGGGACATGATGTTCATGTAGTGGAACCTGTACCACTCCAGGATGGCATCCATGCCCGAGGAATAGGTCTTGTAGAAGCAATTCCCACCTGTGGAATTGCACTGGGAGACAGGGAAAGGCTCAGGGTGAGGGTGACAGGTCACAGGGAAAAGGAAAATACTGGAGATAGGGGTGAGGGGAAGCTCTGTTTTCCCAGAAAGTGAAAACTCTGATGATTTCAGGAGTTTTCTCCTTGGAGCTGCTCCATCTCCGAGGGAAAGAGGCAGGAGGAGGGAGCAGAACCTTGGGAGAAGGGATGACAGGGCTGGGAATTCTCTGCAGCTCATGAATCATGAGCAGAGCACAGAGAGGCTTTCTCTGTTCTTACTCAGGGGAACACCCACAGGTTCTGGGGAAAGTTTGCCTGGTCAAGGACTCCAGGACAGGGCAGGAGTTCAGTAATCACCCCAAAATTGCTGGTGAAGAACTCCAGGACAGGGCAAGAGTTCACTAATCACCCCAAAACTGCTGGTGAAGGACTCCAGGACAGGGCAGGGGGACAATAATCACCCCAAAATTGCTGATGAAAGACTCCAGGACAGGGTAGGAGTTCAATAATCACCCCAAAATTGCTGCTGAAGGACTCCAGGACATGGCAGGGGTTCAATAATCACCCCAAAACTGCTGCTGGAAGACTCCAGGACATGGCAGGGGTTCAATAATCACCCCAAAACTGCTGCTGGAAGACTCCAGGACAGGGTAGGAGGACAATAATCCCCCCAAAACTGCTGCTTTTCCAGCCACATCAATCCTAGCTTCTGTTCCCAGATCAGCACCAACTGCTGGACAGGGATGGACTGAGGCAGGAATGGATGGAATGAGGCAGGGATGGATGGAATGAGGCAGGGATGGATGAACTGGCCTGAAACATCCCCCAATCTCTCATTCCCCAGCTCTGAAATCATCTCTTTTTTCACTCTTTTTGGGGATTTTTTTTTTAATGGCCCGGAGCAGCCTCACCTGGAGCTTCCAGCCCCACTTCCAGGAGCAAATTTAAGCCCAGATGGGGATCCCAGCCCCAATTTGGGCTGTGGGACAGGGCTCCTACCTCCCCACAGACTCCATTTCTTGTCCTGATCTTAAATTTCCCTCAGCTCCACAATTTCCCTGAAGAGCTGGACTCTTGGTTGGACCTGGACACCACTCAGGTATTTTGGGGTGAACCCCCATCCTGCCATGCTGGAAGGTTCCCCTGTCCCTGAGGGAACAGCCAGAGCTCCTTTCCCTGCCTGGATCCCGGTGAAATCCTGCCAGGACCCCACTCACCAGCCTGAAGCCCACGCTGGAATGTTTCTTCCCTGACCTGAGGTCTGACATCCTCAGGAGGGAGAAGTTTTGGCTCAGCTTGAAGCCCGACCTGCTGAGGTTGGACAAGCCCTGGACGTGGATATTCCTGTCATTCATGTGGAATAACCTGGCCGAGGTGTTGATCCCATACAAAAAGGTGATGGATTCCTCTGCCATGCGATCCAGCTGCACCAGGTGTTCACTGACCAGCTCAAACCTGCCAGGAGCAGAATGAGTTGGTGAATATCCACATTTCTAGCAGACAAAAAGCACTTTGTGCCCTCCCAGCATCCATGGAAAGGTTATTCCTTGATGTCTGTGGGAGAATATCCGGCGATTCTGGTGCCAATGCTCGGCAATAAATTCATTTATCAGCAGCTCCAGTGGCTGAATTTCCAGTTGTTGGAAACCTCAGACCTGGCAGCTGTGCAGAGCTGCACAAACTGGCCCTTCTGTCAGCAATTAGCTAATTATTCCAAGGAAATTACATAATTCCTTCACTATGTAACATGAAACTCTGTGATAACTCGCCCCTCTCACGTTGGACAAGCAGAGCCACGCAGAATTCCAGGGTTTTGCCTCATTTGCTGTGTTATTCCCATGTTTCTGTGGGAAACCCAAGAGAGCTGGCTCTGACACGCCCCATCCCAGAGCCCAGGAGCTGAGTGGGGAAGGAATTCATGGAGCAGCCACGTTTTTCAGGGAAAGGCTGATTTTATCAGAGCCCAAAATCAGCGAGCAGCTTCCACCAAGTGCCAGGCTCAGTTCCCTCTATCCTGACTCAGCACATGGAATTCACTGCTACAAGTCCTTGCACAATTCCCAACAAGATCTTTATCTGGAAACCAGTTTGGAAACAACAACAACAGTCCCTTTCCAGCTGGGGCAGGCACAGGGACCTGGCTGTTCCTCCCATGGGATGCATCCCAAACCTTTGGGACCATCCAGGTGTGAGGGGAAGCAGATGGAGATGGGTGAAGGCACAGAGACCCCCCTGTTCCTCCTGTGGGATGCATCCCTGACCCTTCCCAGACCTTTGGGATGCAACCCTGACCCTTGCCAAATGTTTGGGACCATCCAGGTGTGAGGGAAAGCAAAGGAAGATGGGTGAAGGCACAGAGACCCCCCTGTTCCTCCTGTGGGATGCATCCCTGACCCTTCCCAAACCTTTGGGACCATCCAGGTGTGAGGGGAAGCAGATGGGGATGGCTGTGGGACGCAGCCAGGGGGTCTCTGACCCTTCCCAAAGCTTTGGGACCATCCAGGTGTGAGGGGAAGCAGATGGGGATGGCTGAAGGCACAGAGACCCCCCTGTCCCTCCTGGGGGATGCATCCCTGACCCTTCCCAGACCTTTGGGACCATCCAGATGTGAGGGGAAGCAGCCCAGGTTACCTGTAGGGATCCAGGTTGCAGATGGTGATGGCCGGGAACATTTTGGGCTCGGAGTGCATGGACATGGTGAGCACCACGGGGTAGGCCCAGTACTGGCTGAACATGAGGGCAAACTGCCAGTAGAGCATCCCAAAGCTGGCCAGCAGCAGCAGGGTCCAAAAAGCCGTTTTCATGCGGTTGCTGTCGGAGCAGACGAGGCGGATGGTGCCGTGGATCGTGGTGTTCTTGCAGAAAAACTCAAACATCTCCTTGAAGGAGTCGTAGAACTCGATCAGGCCTTCCTCCCTCGCTTCCTCTCCTCCTCGTGCCAGCTCCTGCTCCATCCTCTAAGTGTCTTTCTGGGCGTGGAAAAGATGAGAAAATCTGATTAATCTGAGGGAAAGACTCTTTGGAAGAGGCCTCTTCCAAAGGGGCCTTTTCCAAAGAGGCCTTTTCCAAAGAGGCCTTTTCCAGAGAGGTTTCTTCCAAAGGGGCCTTTTCCAAAGAGGCCTTTTCCAAAGATCCTCCCTTGGTGGGAAAATTCAGAGTGGGAAGAACATCATGGAATCCACGGTTATTTCCCTAGAAATGATGGCTAAGAAGCCATTCTAACCATGAGGGGAGAAAAAAACCCAGATGAACGCACCAAAGAGGCCTCTTCCAACCAGGCCCCAAATGAGTTTGTCATCAGAAAAATCCTGATTATTGAGCAGAATCTGGATCCAGGAAGGAGCAAAGAGCTCAAACTGTGCTGCTGCTGAGGAAACAGGCGGTGTTTGCCCACACTTCCATGGGATTTCTCTGCCAGCGTGGATTTGGGAATAATGCTGGGAAGGTTGAGGCCAAAAAGGGTGGGGAATTTTCTTCTAAGAACTCCAAGGAGTAGGGTTTAATCCTGAAGTGTCCACTCACTGTGCATCCATACAGATTTATAATTCATGATTAGGGGAATATTTCTAGCAGAATATTCTGGTTTATGGGCCTAAAACAAGGCTGGCTTAAAACTACCACTATGGCTTCATCCTAAAGTCAAGGAATTGGGATAAATCCAGCTTTTAACTGGATAAATTAGAACCTGGTTTTCATTTTTGCTGTATAATCTCATTCTGCAGAATAAACAGGATTAATTTATCCCTGAACTCTCCTCCAGGATGAAATACAGGAAGTCCAGACAGGAATTTAGGGATGAAGTGGAGAAAAACACCTCAGTTGGAACCACAGAGGGGATGAGCCAAATTAGGGTGTGGATAAAGCATTGTAGGTAGCACTGAAAATAAAATGCTCTCAGGGTATTTCTGGAGACCACCAAAACATTAATTAATATTATTAACAGCTATTTTGCCACATAAATAGGAATTTAAGGCTTCTCTGTATTTTACAGCAGCGAAAAGGAAGCACAGAAATTGAAAATCACTCAAAAGAACGGCACAAATCCAAATAAAAATCCAGATTTTCTTTGTGCCAGTAATTCAAACATCTCCTGTGTTACTCCAGAGATAATTCCAGCCTTTCTGAGGATGCATCGTGGGCTCTGGTGCCAGTTTGGGACACATTGTTGGCACATTTCCATGCCCAGAAGATGACACAGAGTGTGTGAGTTTCCAACATTACAGCAGCCCCTGAGTCACCCTGCCCATGATGTCACTAAGAGTTTACTGAGTCCAAACTTTGGGGCAACCTCAGCTCCAAACAAAAAAATTCAGGGATCCAGGGATAGAGTTTGAGAAATGAGGAGAGCACAAGTCACTAAAGAATTGTTGCGAGAGGCTCTGTGATAATGAAATGAAAGCTCCGAGTCTTTTTTGGTGAGAAAATGTGGACTAAAAGGCAAGAATTACCCAAAGTGAATGCTAAAAGAATTTATCAAACACAGATTTTTTTAATGTCTAATTTTGACTCTAAAACCCCCAGACGAAGCCTGGTTTGCAGAGAAAATTCAGAGTTTTCAGGCGTTAGGAGTGGGATTTTAAGTTTATGGCAAATTCATCCCATTTAAACCTGCATTGTTAAAACAATCAGAATGAAAAAGAAATATGTTAAAGCAAAATAACCATATTATTTTTTCCAGAGGCAACGTGGAAAACAGCACAACCCAATATTTACAGCTACAAATTAATAACATATATATAAAAATACACACGAAACAATCAAATTACAACCAAATTCCAGCCCCCACCACCGTACCTTGGCAGAAACTCTGATCTCTGAGTGTTTAGAGAAGCCACTAAACCCAGGCCTGGGCTTAACCCTGAGCTGAAGACAAGAGCTGGCCCAAAGCTGTGGGATTTGGGAGTGCAGAGGCCTGGGGAGCTGTCCAGCCTATATGGATCGAATGGATGACATCAAAGGGGGCAGGACTTGAGAAACAGATCATGGAAATTATTCAAAGCATGATCCAGGGAATAATAGGAAGTGAAGAAACTGGACAAACGGGTTAACACCAAGGTTACACCGGAGTTAAACTCGGTTTAAGTGCTGCCGGCGCGTTCATCTCGAGTTTTTTTCCCTCGTGATTGAAGTGGATCCTTAGCCATCATTTCTAGGGGAATAACCATGGATTCCAGGATGTTCTTCCCACTCTGGATTTCCCCATCTAGGCAGGATATTTCTGCCTTCTTTCCCTGTTTTCCAGAGCCTGGCAGGATCCCAGGGAATTGGAGCCATGAAGGTGTGCTTGAGGAATTGCATTCCTCAGCGTAATCTCCACTGATCAGCTACTCCAAGGCACGCGTGGATTTCCTCCTGCTTCTCCAAGAATATTGCCCATCCCATCCCATCCCATGCAGGATTCAGGTGTTGAGATGGGGACAGAACCAAACCAACCCATTTTAAATCAGGTTTTGGGGACATGGTTTAGTTAAAGAGTGGCAGAAGTGATGGAGAAATGGATTCATTGGAATGATGAAAATTCCCATGATTATTTCTGAAAACAGCTCTGCAGGAAATTTTTAATGTGAAAATATGAATATTTGGGATATAGATAAAGTCTAGAACCCCAAATCAGAGCCTGCCTTTCCAAACTGGATTTTCTCTCCCACTGGAAGCTGTGAAATACCAGCATTTGCAAAAAAAAAGATGGAAATTTCTTGGGAAATTTGATTCAAAAAGAAGGGAGAAAGGACAACGATGAAGGGCAACAAACTCCCCTGATTTTGACTGATTTGACTGATTTATGCTGGATTTTGGTTTAGAAACCCCAAACCACGTAGAATGTTCCTCTCCAATTTTTCAAGTGTTATTTAAAAGATTCAAACCTTATTAACCAGCTGTTACTACTCTGTTCTACCCCTCCTTAATATTTATTAAAAGGAATTTTAATTTAAAGGAAAGTTAAACATATATGGAACCTGGTTGAAATCTTAAAAAATTTTAAAAGTTTCCAGTATTTTGGCAACTTCTGATTCCAAAAGAATCCAAATTCAATAGAAGAGCTGCAGCAGAGCCACATGAAGAGTTAATTAGCTAAAATCTCATTAAAAACCTCCCAGCAGTGCAAACCTCACTCTGTCACGTTCGTGTCTCTGTCCCCCACCCTTCCTTCTCTCTTCATTCCACGTTGTGCAATGGAAAATGGCAACGAGAACTCCGTGACAATGGAATTATTGCACAAGGAGCAGGCACAAGACAGCTCCTGTTGCCTCACGATGCTGCAGAGATTCCCTGGCAGCACCTCCGAAAAATCCCTTCCGAATTTCCTCCAGGAATTGTTTGGGTTTTTTTTTTTTTTTTTCCTGCAGGAAATGGGGAAAAACTGGATCACAGCATCCCTCCAAAAAAATCCTACTTCTGTTGGGTCGTAGTCCTGGATGCTGAAGTGGGAGGAGCAGGGGGAAAAAAAACCTCCTTGACTGCTTAAAAATGTGGTGTTTCTTTCAAAATGCTGAGATGGTGGAGATAAGAGCCCTGAGAAAGTGCTGTGGGGTTTGCAGGGCTGTAATTATCCCGAGGGAGGCTGAAAATGGTGATTAGGGCTGGTGAGCAGGGAAGGAGTAAATGCTCTGTGTGTCCCCCGAGGAGCAGCAGCTCTGGACATGCCACAGAAAGTTGCTTTTCCCACTGGGTGTTTTTAATTTGTTGGTTTGAATGGAATCACATCCAGTTTAATTGATAAAGACAGCAGAGGTAAAGGAAATTAAGGAATTTTGCCATTTTGCTTGGAAGATTTCACATATGAACTGTGCAAACTCTGCCCTTGGCTTACACTTGATTGTTATTATAATATAATATATTATAATAGTTATTTTACAGGCTGAGATGGATGATAAAATGATTCTCAGCTATTTGATAGACTATTAAAACAGAAATAAATATCAGATTATACAAAGATGCCAGTATCAGCCAGCCAGAACAGCAGGAGAGGCACACTGATTATCCTGCAGGAGATTTTAGCTCCTTCACCTAAAAGTGAAGCAGTAAATTCATGTTCCTTGTGGGATGGACACAAGAAATCAGGGAAATCTTCTGCCAGACAATCAATTTTTAAATTCTTGACTATTTCCTTGCAGCTGGTGCACATGAAAAACATTTTGTAGAGGCTTGAGTGAAAGGGATGTTTTCCAGAGCCTCTCCTGCCATGCCTGCCTCATCCTTTAGAACTCAAATATTAAAATATTTTGCCCCATAGCACTGAAAATATCCAAAAGAAGAACTTGTAATGTCTCTAAGGAGGCTCTGCCTGGGCAGAGGTGTGAAAATCCCACCTGAGCTCATCCCAGTCTCTCATTCCCGCAGCCTTTCCCAGCTGCCTGAACATCGAGGGCCCGAAAACCAAAGCCCCACCTGAAGGGACCCCGGAAAATCCCAATTCCAGCGGCTTTCCCTGGGCCTCACCACACTGAGGCTCTGCTGTAATTTGCTGCCCACTGACCACACAAACTCTCCTCGGGATGAACTTTCTCCCTGGCTGTATTTGTTCCATGTTATCCTGCTCTCTCACACTTTCCTGACTTTCCACTGCTGTGTCTCCCAGAGATTCCCACTTTTCCCTCTGGATTGTGAGCTGAGAAAAGCAGCCCTGGGCATCCCCTTCCTGCAGCAGAGGCAGGGACGTGGAGCAGGGATAAATCCTGCCTTCAGGAGGTTTTGCAGACAGTTTAAGCTCGATTTTAGCAGCTCTGGCTTTACTCACATCACCCCTTCCTGCACGAATGGAGTTTATTCCCCTGGAACGCTCCAGGTTACTCTGCCAAACCCTCTTCCCACATTTTCTCCCCTCACACACCACCCCAGTTTTCCTCTCTGGAATGAGTTCTGTCTCTGGTTTTGTGGGACCTCCCTCTCCCTGCTTTCTTCACGGCCACTGGATCAGCCAGTCCATCCCTCCTCCCACTCCAAACTCCTGTGGGCAACTCCAGGAAAAGGAACCTCCCAGAGCTCCCTCTTTCCGCTCCCAGCAGGCTCTGCCTCCTCTGTTTTTCCCAGTCCTGGCTCTCCCAAACCTCTGTCATCCTTACAAAGCACAATTCCAGCTTATTCAGGAGGCAGAACAAAGGCAGTGCCTGCCCTGGAGAGCTTCCAGATGTTGCTTCACGTCTCCCTCTGATCCTGCCCTAGAAGTGCTGCTGAATTCCCCTGGTTTCGGGATGTTTTCCTCATCTCCTGGAATGGCTGTGGAGCTCTGCACACCAAAACTTCCTCTGAGAATCCCTGAATTGCTTTCTGTGGGATGCTTTGAGGCCTGGCTGGGGGGGATCTCTCTGGAAATCCCATGGATTTGTGCCTGCAGAATTAGATTTGCCCTGGTGTCCCCACGTGTCCCTTTTGCCAGAGCAGCTCCCAACGCTGCCAAACCTGCTCCAGGCAGAGGTGAACACCCCCAAACCTGTGCTGGGCTCCCTGTGCCATGCTTTCATCCCAAATTTTCCCAAATAAAGCTCCCTGGCACATCCTCCCGAGCCCAGCAATGAGCACGTGAATAATCTGCTAATCACCAGCCGTGTAAATATTCCTTAATTACCCCTCTGGAATGAGGAGGCTCCACGTCAGCCCTGCCCTCGGTGCAGCCTCCAGCAGAGGGTTAAAATCCAGCCTCAGCACCCCAAAAAAAACCTTGCAGGTTCCTGGGATGACCAAGCATTCATTTCCACTCACTCACCTGTGTGAGTAAGGTGGCTGCAGCTGCTCCTGGCATCCCTTTGGGATAACACTTCCGAGGGTTTTTTTGGATTCTCTTCCTCTTCTTGTTTCTTTACTCACAGCTCTTCATCAGCGCTGTGCCCCCGCTCCAGACCTGTCACCCTGAGGAGCCAACCCCAAAGATTCACGGGATGAGGTCCTGCTTGCTGGTGGATGGGTTTTTGTCCTGCTCCAGCTCTGCTGTAGGATCTGTAGGAATTCTGAGGCAATCAGGGCTGGCAGGGGTTGGAGAACACCAGCAAAACCTTCTCGCTCTGCGGACATGCAAGGTGCAACCATCCTGGAGTGCCAGGTACCATCACTCTGTCCCAAATGAAGCCAAAAATTCCCAAGCAATGCTTCAAACTCCTGGAAAAAGAGGTGGAGGACACTCCTGGCTCCTGGAATAGTCCCCAAAACTTGGTTCCCAAGGCTTGGCAGCAATTCCCAGGGGTTAATCAATCCAGGAACTTCAGCCTTTCCTGCTGGGAACTGGAACAGATGTCAACAAGAGGAAGAGGTGCTCCAGTGTGGCACCAAGGGAAGGAGGGGATGAAGAAACCGGGAACAAACTGCGCAAGGGCAAAACAGTCATTAGCAAATCCTAATTGAAACCAGCTATTACATAAGTGCCTGTGGCAGCTGGCATTCCTCTCCCGACAGGAGCTTTTTTTGGGGATAAATCCAGCTGCAATGCCGTGTTTTCCATCTGGAGGATTGCCTCACCTTCTCCCACAGCAGCTCTGTCCACGGCGGAGTTGGGAATTGCAAACAAACAGCTCTGGAAGAAGCTGGAAAAGGCCAGGAATATTCCCCTGGATGCAGGGAAAGCCTCAGGGAAGTGTTGTGGCTTGGAAAAAAGAGATCATTTCGAAGCCTTTAAATGCTGCTAAAGGCAATCCAAGCCACCAGGGCAATGCAATGGCTGAGGTGAATTATTCTGGATTCATTCAAACCTGCAGGAATTATTTGGGAGACCCCAAACCCCCCGCTCTGTGCTCGGGGTCTGTTTGCTCTGATGGTTGGGGGATGTTAATTTACTTTATTTCCACACATTAAGTATGGGAAGCACCAGATAACCCTTCAGATTTGCTATTAAAAACCTGCTTTTAATTTTTTTCATGCCCCCAAAATAATCTTTACTCATCAGTCAAAGAATAAAAATGCTGCCACGTGACTTCCAGGCCCCATTTCCTCCATGAGTAACTCAGAGTGAGGAAGGCACCTGAACAGCACAAATACTCCTGGTTTGACCTGTCTGATCAGCACCAGCAGAAATCCCCAAACAAACCCCAAAAGTGATGGATCAGGAGTGGTTTGTGAGCTGGGGATGCTCTTAGGGACACTTGGGAGAGTCAGGACAAAAGGGAATGGCTTCAAATTGGGATATTGGGAAGGAATTCTTGGCTGGGAGGGGGGAGAGGCCCTGGGATGGAATTCCCAGAGGAACTGTGGCTGCCCCTGGATCCCTGGAAGTGTCCAAGGGCAGGCTGGAGCAGCCTGGGATAGGGGAAGGTGTTGGGATTGGAGCTGGATGGGCTTTAAGGTCCCTCCAACCCAAACCAGTGTGGGATCCTGTGTTTTCTCCTGGATTTACCCTAACTAAAGGCAGAACTCTACAAATCCTTCATGTGGGATCCTGTGTTTTCTCCTTGGATTTACCCTAAATAAAGGCACAACTCTACAAATCCTTCACAATTTTTTGTTTCAATTCCCATCCTGTTTGCCAAGGGGAAAGGCACAACTCTACAAATCCTTCACAATTTTTTGTTTCAATTCCCATCCTGTTTGCCAAGGGGATTTGGACAGCAGTCTTCCAGCACATTTAAAGGAAAAAAGACCAAACAAACTCCCAACCAAATGACCAATGATTTCCTACTCACCAGAAGCACAAACCAATGGCAATAAATCCCCAAAATTCCCAACTCTCTTCCAGCAGAGCCTGTAAAAAGCCAACTGGGAAGCCGTAAACTCTTGACCTCTTCTCTTCCCTGGCTGTGCAACCTGGGACAAAATCTTTTTCCCTGTCCCTGTTGCTTCACCTGGGAGGCAGCCCCGATGACACGGGCAGCATTGTTCAGGGGTTAATTGGTAAATTGTTAATTGGTGTTTGTCCAGAGCCCTGGTGATGTCACCTGCCCTGGGATGGCTTTGCCACCGCTCCTTAATTGTGCCAGGACACGTTGGAGTCATCCCACCCTCGTTAAAAAGATGTTTTTATGGGATATTCCTCGAGCTCAGCTGGCATTTGGAGAGGCTGTGCCCGCTCCTGTGTTATTTGTGATGATTTTGTGCTTTCCAAAGGGTGCTGGGAGCGTCAGATCCCAAATATTTTGGCTCCCAGCCTTTTCCATCAGCTCCGTGCAGTGCCCGTTGCTCAACGCCAAGGACTTTTCCTCTCACTCCAGCAGCACCAGAACATCAGATCTGGAGATTATTTTCACTTCCAGGCCTGTTGGGCAGAGATCTGGAGATCAGGAATGCGTGGGATATGATTTTCCCAGGCAATCCATTCCATTTGCCTCCAGAAGGGAATGTTTAGAGCCTTTCCCTGCTGGTTTTCCTGAAATTCCGAATTTCTTGGAGAGGTGAATTCACTCCTCACACAAGGATTGACTCAAATCTACAATACTTTATGTATTCATTTTGAAAATTAAAATACTCAGGTTTTCATCATTATCCCTGGCATTTTTTCCTGTTTTTCTTCATTATCCCTGGTTTTCTCCATTATCTCTGGCATTTTTTCCGAGTTTTTCTCCATTATCCCTGGCATTTTTTCCTGGTTTTCCTCATTATCCCTGGCATTTTTGCCAGAGTTTTCCAGCAGGTTTGGGCAGCAAAGCTCAAATTCCCATCCTATCCCATGAAAAACCTGGATGTTGATTTTGACTTGATGGATCAGCAGCTGTTGGGAGGAACAAAATGGATCTGTCCCGGAGGAGAAAACTCCCCAGGATACTCTGCCACGAATATTCCCTATAAATTGAGAGGTGGGACATTATTCTGTTACTCCCCTCCTGCCTTGCCCTGATTTTTATATACTTTTATTATTAAATTGCCCAGAGACCGGGCTGGAAAATAGAAATCCTGGGACTTATTTGTACCAATAGCTCCAAAATTCTTCCTCAAAGAAGAAGCAGCTCCACAACTGCATCAAAAAGGGGAATTTTTATCCACTCCTGGCTGGAAAATACTGGGATGTGTTCCTGGATTCTGATCCAGCCATTCTGGAGGCATAAAATCAAAAAGCAGGTTAGGAGGAGTGGGAGAGGAGGGATTTACAGGGAATATTTTATCATTGAAAGGCTCAATTCCTGCTGTTTTCACTGGAAATGATTCCTTTGGCTCAAGGCAGGGGAATATTTATCCAAAAATTGAGGAGAGCAGCTCATTTTGTGAGGGAAATAAAGCCCTGCTCAGCTCAGCAAGGATCTTCTAAATTCTTCTTATATTCCAATTATTATTCTGTTTTCAACAATTCAGAATATTTTGTCACAAAACCTCCAATTCCAACTGATCTCCATGAGGAACGATTCTCTGGGAAGATCCAGGCAGAGCTTCCCTGGCTTTAAAGGAAGTTTGGGACTAAAGAAACCCCAGGCATTGGGATGGCTTTGGAAGGGACACACAAATTAATGAATTAATGATGTTTTAATGCCAGGAAGTGGGGATGGAGAGCTCGAATCCCATGGGAGAGCACGTGGGAGCTGGGAACGGCTGCCAGGGAAAGTGATGGAATGTCACAGCAGGTGGCTTTGCACCTGCAAGTGATGTCACTGCCAGGCTCCAATTATCCCTTGGGAAAGGCAGGATGGGAGCTGGATCCTTGGGATGGAGGTGGATCCTTGGGATGGAGCTGGATCCTTGGGATGGAGCTGGATCTTTGGGATGGAGATGGATCCTCGGGATGGAGCTGGATCTTTGGGATGGAGCTGGATCCTTGGGATGGAGCTGGATCTTTGGGATGGAGCTGGAACCCTGGGATGGAGCTGGATCCTCAGGTTGGAGCTGGATCCTTGGGATGGAGCTGGATCCTTGGGATGGAGCTGGATCCTCAGGTTGGAGCTGGATCCTTGGGATGGAGCTGGATCCTCGGGATGGAGCTGCTCAGCCAGCACAGGGGGGGATAAATAAGGAAGAGGATGGAGCTTTCCTCTTTCTGAGTCAGGAAAACACCAGGATCACACCAGGATCATTTCCTCCCTCGCTGTCAATCATCACCAAGGTCACACCCGACCTCAGCTCAGAAGAAATCAAGGAGAAACGCTCTGATTCCAGAAAAATTATCCGGGATTTAGCAACGCTTGGCTTTAATTGCTGTCATTTAATTTGGGCCAGCCCAGGCCGGCTGCTGTGCCGCGGAGCCAGGAGGAAAAGGAGGGAAATCCCAGCGGGAACGATGCCTGGGAATATGAACTTGTCCTATAAATGACCAGCACTGACTGTCATCAGGCCAGCAGCGACGACGGAAAACAAAGCTGGTGCTGATTCACCAAGGTGGAACCTTTGCTCCAGAGGGCTCAGCCTTGGCTGACACCGAAAGATGAAATCAGTGAAGCTGCATAAATCCAATTATCCCTTCTTTAGCCAAGCAGGAAAATGGGAGCTTTGAAATGGTTCCCTCGGGATCAGCCAGGAATCAGAGACTCGGAGCCCTCCTCTGACGCTCCGATGTTTATGAGCAAGGTTTGAGTTCCCACAGGGAAAAATTAAGAATCGCCGGGTTTGGGGGATTCTGGAAAAGAAGAGAATTCTGCTAGATGATAATATGTTGTATTTCTGGGACAAAAGAGTGGCTGCAGGGAAATTATTCCGTAAAAGCCACTCTAGGAAAGGAATAAAACCAGTTGGGAGGACAAAATCCCAAAAATAAGGAAAAGAAAACACCTCAAAATTGCTTTCTGGGTGAAGATTCAAGGAGCACTGACTCAGGAGCACTTTATGAGGAATTCATAATAAAAATTAAAGGAAATGGGATTATTTTAGGTGAGAAAGATGCTTTAATGCAAATGCCATTGCTCAGAGTTCAGACCTGGAAGTGATGCATCTCCCATGCACCTGGAATTGGAGGGAATTCAGGAAGGCAGGATATAATTATCTGAAATAACCTCTGTGTTCTTTTGGTCAGGAATCTCCCTTGGGTTGGATGCAAGCTCAGATATTTTTGGAAATCTGTGCCAGGGCCTCACCACCCTCACAGGGAAGGATTTTTCCCAATATCCACCTAAATCTTGACGCCGTTCCCCCTTGTCCCGTCACTCCATGTTATTGTAAACAGCCTCGCTCCATCTTCCCTTTTATGCACACCGGGAATCCGAGGAAAATATTCCGATTTATAGCAAAAAAACCACCTAGGGCCAATCCCTCAAGAAAGAAAAATCAGACAACGCCGTGATCCCTCCCAAACACAACCCTGAGCTGGACTTTGATGGTTTTTGTGGGTCCTTTCCCACTCAGGACTTGTCACAGCCAGAGCACCGGGAGCGTTCGGACACCGCTCCCATGGCCAGGCCGGGATTGCTGAGGTGTCCTGGGCAGGACTGGATCATCCTGCGGTTCCCTTCCAGCTCGGGATGGCCGCGATCCCGCATTTCTGTCACTTTACACCGTGCCAAGGAGCGCCTTCCC
>VWZW01003873.1:36670-64101 GCA_013397115.1 Edolisoma coerulescens | reverse complement strand
TCCCCCCCCTTTTCTCCCTCTCTTCCTCTTTTTCTCCTCCTTTTTCCCCCTTTTCTTCCCATTTTCCCCCCTTTTCCCTCTCCCTTTCACTCCCTCCATCTCTTCCCTCCCTCTTTGTCCTCCTGTGCTCCCTCACGTTCCTGCTCCGTTGTGTTTTTATCCAGGTGGGAAATTGGGATTCGCGGTCGGAGCCCTTTATTTTCCACCTTTCCGATGTAAATGTTCATCCCCGTGAGGGTTTCAGACGTGTTAAAATCCCAATAATGAAAATATTCCCGTGGTTTTTTGCTGCCCGTGGCTATGGAGCAGACATCAGAACGAATAATTGTGATAAAATAAAAATATGTTGTTTAATTTATATATTAAAGTCAAAGCTGGTTTCTTTAGAGAAAAAAAATCTCAATTTTATGATTTCAAGAGGTGCGGCTTCAAAAATAAAATAGTGTAGGTTTAAACCAATGATTTAGAGCAATTCTGGCAAAATTCAGGTTAAGCAAATTTATTCTGAGTTGAGGTGGAATATTTGACCACCTAGAACTGTTACTCGTGGGTTAAATGTTGTTTTTGAAATAAATTTTACCTATTTGTAATAGAGGAGTAGAGAGAGCTATAGGAATTTAATATTATTTTATGTCATATTGGAGACATGGCTTTGTGTTTTTATTCTGCTTCAATTTGCTTGTGTAAAATCAAATAACTCGGTAAACTCCTGGGGGGGAAAAGTTAATTAAATAGCAGCTGTTAATTGGTGTGTGTTCTGTAGGTGAGTTATAAGGGATAATGCTTCCTTTGTCCTGTAATTCAGCAGGGAATTTCCTCCTCTCACCCTGACTTGGCTCCTTTTGGAGGAGGTTTTATTTATTTCTCTGGAAGGGAATCATCAGAAATTCAAAATCCTTCACTCCCAAGTCAGGTTCTTGTTTGTTATTTATTTCAGAGAACTGGGTGTGTAAAAAGAGTAAAAAAAACCCAGATGAATTGAATTTAAAACAGGGGTAATTTTATCATTATTTACTCAAAAAGACCTTTAGGAAAATAGGGGTAATTTTATAATTATTTGCTCCAAAAGACCTTTGGGAGAGAAAGGAATGGAGTAAAATTTCCCAAGTTGGAAGGGATCCCAAGGATCAGACATTTCTTGGGATTTTGGTTTAAGATTTGACATGATTCTTGCTCCTTAAAAACGCAGATAATTAAATTTCTATTTCAAATACAACCCATAAAATGAGTTTTGCACAAATCTGGAGCGGTGTCCATGAAGTTCTGGGTCTGTTAAAATTCTCTTTATTAATGTTCTGAATTAGATGAGCAACAACAGCAATAAGAGAGCACCAACCACAGCAACCCAGAGGCTGAAACAAGACTACCTGAGGATTAAAAAAGATCCAGTGCCTTACATCTGTGCAGAGCCCCTCCCCTCCAATATCCTGGAATGGTGAGAGCTGGGCTGGGATTTGGGATCTGGGATTTGGGATTTGGGGTTCCTCACTCAAGGACAGAACAGCATTTTCAAGTCTGGCTCCCTCTCTCCTTGAGTTTTGGGAGGTGGAGAAGGAAAGTTTGGCTGAGGTTGATCCTGATTTTTTTTTGGATTTTGATGCCTGTGTGTGGTTGGGATTGATCCTGGGTTTTTTGGGATATCGTGTGGTTTCCCAGTGTTCCATTTCCCTTTTTTCCAGGCACTATGTGGTGCGAGGCCCTGAGCTGACCCCCTATGAAGGTAAAGCCCTGCCTGTGGTGCTTGCATGGAAATTCAGGAATTCCAGAGGGTTGGGAAGAGGCAAAATAATCCCACTAAAAACTCCAAAAACTTCCAGAGCTGGCTGGGACCTGTGGGAAAGAGATAAGGAAATAGTGATGCTTCTGTCAATCATTTTTCTTAATAAAATAAATCAGTTTTTTTAATAAAAGAAAATTTAGGTTAAACTGAAGGAAAATAATCTTAATTAAATTTCTTCATGTTTTACTGCAAATATTCTCTAATTTTTGACAAAGATAATGCCAAAATTCCCATTTTTTTTTTATCATACAAATGTTCTCAGTGAACTGAGATTAAAATTATCTTTAGGAATTTTTCTGGAGAAAGCTTGAAATGTAAAAACCTCATTAATTTGTTGTAGTCACATAATTCCCGGTGGCTTCTGGAGCCTCTCAAAAATGCTTTTTTCATTTGGATTCTTCACTTAATTCCTGGAAAAACAACCACTTTGTGTTGGATAAAATATATTTTGGCTGGTTTTCCTTAAATATATCCCAGCCTGGACAGCAGAAAATCCTCTTTGTAAGAAGGGAACGAGACGAAATTCCTGCAGAGCAAATCCAGAGCATTTGGGTGATTATTCCTGAGTTTTAGAGGTGCAGGATGAAAAATTTGGTTTCTTTTAGTGAGAGGGGGAGAAGGAATAAATCAGAGGGGTTTATTTAACCCATTTTTTGGGTGGTTTAGGAGAAGGACTAAATCAGAAGGGTTTATTTAACCCATTTTTTGGGTAGTTTAGAAGGAATAAATCATAGGGGTTTAAGCCATTTTTGGATAGTTTAGAAGGAGTAAATCAGAGGGGTTTATTTAATCCATTTTTTGAGAAGCTTAGGAGAAGGACTAAAGCAGAAGGGTTTATTTAACCCATTTTTTGGGTGGTTTGGGACTTGGATCTTGATGCCCAACCAGTAACTGCTCTCTCTGTGTGATGCAGGTGGATATTACCATGGAAAACTAATATTCCCCCGAGAATTCCCCTTTAAACCTCCTAGTATTTATATGATTACACCCAATGGAAGGTTTAAGTGCAACACAAGGTAAGGACTTTCTTCTCCCACTTGAGCAATTCCAGCTCTGTGCACAATTCCCCAGCATTCCCATGGTTATCCCAACCCCCTGTGCCTGCTTTTTGGGTTTTTTTTTTTTTTTTTTTGGAAGGTTGTGTCTTTCCATCACGGATTTCCACCCGGATACCTGGAATCCAGCCTGGTCCGTGTCCACAATCCTGACAGGCCTCCTCAGTTTTATGGTGGAGAAAGGCCCCACCCTGGGCAGCATAGAGACATCCGAGTTCACAGTGAGTTCCAGAGGCTGGGATGGGCCTGGGGGAAGCTTTGGGAACTTGGGATAACTCAGGGATAAAGCGTGGTTGGGATTTTGTTCCTCTTTCCAGTCTCTACCACAGGACCCCGATCCCACAGGATCAACAGTTAACATAATTTATGCCTATAAACATCTATTTTAGTGAATAATTCTCATAAATTTGATATTTTAAAGAGTTACAAAACACTTGGCTTCAGGTTTGCACCGTTCCTGTGGGAAATCGGGGTGTTGGGTTGAAATATATTGATTTAATTTCCGTGCAATTGCTGATAATCTGTGTTTCCTCCCCAGAAAAGGCAGCTGGCTGCACAGAGCTTAGCATTTAATTTAAAAGATAAAGTCTTCTGTGAGCTCTTCCCTGAAGTGGTGGAGGTAAGGGAATATTCATTCATCGTTCATTATCCCTACAATAATTCCATTTTCTGTGCTTCTTCAGCTTCTCCTGTTCAGGATTTTCCCAGACTGGAGTTTCATTAATTAATCTTGGAAACCTTTTAAAAGGTGTTAATTATTTCACACAAAGACTGCAGGAGAGTGGGGAAAGAGCCTTTTTCCAGCTTTTTCCTTCTCCATGAGCCGTGTGGGATTTCAGGTTTGATTCCCCTGTCCTGTTCCTAAAGGAGTTCTGATTTAGGACCCATTTTCCTTCTGTTTCCTTTTGGAAGGGAAAAGCTTTTTCTCTCTTTCCTCTCAGGCAGATAGAAATAGAAAAGGAAAGGTTTAATTGAGTTTTAATTTCTTATCAATTCCAAAAATGCCAGAGGATGGGAAATATTCCCTGCAGGACTGGTTTGCCATAAATCCCTGGGAAGAGGAAGGCAGCAGGAGATACTTTAACATGGAATATTTTGAGTCCTAATCCTAAACTCCTGTCATTGCTTTAATTTTTTTTAAATGTCTTGTGTTCAAACCAATCTGGACATGCAAGAACTTCACATTTCTGGGGAAAAAAATCTTAGAAAACTAAAAAAAAAATGGCCAGAATTTTGGCCAGTGATTGTTGGTGTCAAGCACTGAACTTGGTCACTTTGGAGGAGTTGGGAATTCTTGGTACAATTGAAACACAGTTAATTTATGACAATTAAAGAACTGTTCTGTATAAGTTTATGACAATTAAAGAACTATTCCCTATAAATTTATTACAATTAAAGAACTGTTCTATGTAAATTTATGACAATTAAAGAACTACACCTTATAAATTTCTAGAAGAACTTGTGTTCTGATTTCTCCACTTCCCACCACTGAGCTTTCTTTAATCTTGATCATTTCTTTAACCCTTTAGTCATTGATTGGGAAGCTTCTCCCTTCCCTGTGCAGGAGATGAAACAAAAGCACCCAAATCACCATAACTTCAGCTTTCCCATTCAATTTTTCCCTTTCCCTGTGCAAGAAATTAAACAAAGGCACCCAAATCAACACAACTCCACTTCTCATCCCTCAGTTTTTCTTTCCTTGTGCAGGAGATGAACCAAAAACACCCAAATCATCCCAACTTCCACTTTCCCATTCAATTTTCTCTCCCTGTGCAGGAGATCAAACAAAATCACCCAAATCACAACTTCCACTTCTCACCATTCAATTTTCTTTTTTCCTGTGCAGGAGATGAAATAAAAGCACCCAAATCACCCCAATTTCCATTTTCCCATTCAATTTTTCTCTTTTCCTGTGCAGGAGATGAAACAAAATCACCCAAATCACTACAACTCCACTTCTCACTACTCAGTTTTCTTTCCCTGTGCAGGAAATCAAACAAAATCACCCAAATCACAACTTCCACTTCTCACCATTCCGTTCACTCTCTCCCTCTGCAGGAAATTACACAAAAGCCTCCAAATCATCCCAACTTCCACTTCTCACCATTCCGTTCACTCTCTCCCTCTGCAGGAAATTACACAAAAGCACCCAAATCATCCCAACTTCTGCTTCCATTGAATTTTTTCTCTCCCTGTTCAGGAGATGAGACAAAATCATCCAAATCCCCCCAACTTCCACTTCCATTGAATTTTTTCTCTCCCTGTTCAGGAGATGAGACAAAATCATCCAAATCCCCCCAACCGCCTCTTCTCACCATTCCATTCTCTCTCCCCCCTCTCTGCAGGAAATCAAACAAAAGCAGAAAGCACAAGAAGAGCTGAGCTCCAGACCTCCCTCGCTGCCTCTCCCGGACGTCGTTCCGGATGGGGATGCCCACTTTGGGCAGAACGGGCACCCCCTGCTGAACGGGCACGTGCCCCTGGCCCCTGCCCACCCCGCCGGCCTCCAGCAGCCCCACAGGAACCACGGACTCTTGGGAGGAGCCCTGGCGAACTTGTTTGTCATCGTGGGCTTTGCAGCCTTTGCCTACACAGTCAAGTACGTGCTGAGGAGCATAGCACAAGAGTGAGGGGCCAAAAACACCCCCCAAAAGACCAAATTTTAGTGGTAGTTGGCTCTGGCAGCGGGATAAAATTGGGGGTTGGTTGCCACGGGGTTGCGTCGGGAGTTTGGGGTGAAGCGGATTTTGCTGCTGGCTGAGAAGTCAAAGCATTATTTGACATTTGTAGTGCTTTGATTTTGGTAGAGTTCTCCTCCCATCTGTGGTTTGAAATTGGGAAATCTTCAGCAAATACTTTTTACTCCATTGGATTTTTAACAATCCCCACCGTTCTTACATCTTTTTATTTTCCTTAGGGAAGAGGTTGGAGAGGTGGGCAGGGATCCAAAGAGAGGTTCCACGTGGACTTGGGGAAAAAGGGGTTGGCGAATATTGATTTTACAGGAAACTTGGGTTCTTTTTATTTCAAATAAAATACCCATCCTTGCATATCTAGTCAGTAGTGATTAGATGAGGGGGAAAAACCCAACACCAGACGTGTCAAAATGTGTTGTCAAAATGATCACAACATCACTGAAGGTTTGATTTGGCCTCCAGGAAGTGCAGTTGGCCTTCAGGAAGGGGAAAAAACACCCTCTGGAATCAGTGGGAATTCCCACATCCAGCATTGGTTTGGAATTGTTCACTTTGGTGATTTTCGTGTTGGGAGGGAAATTGTACCAGTTCATTCTCATCACGAGGGGATGGTGAAACAAAGAATAAAAAGTGCACCCACCCCACGGAGAGTTGGTTGTGTGTTCCAAAAATCTGCATTTTTGCCTCTGGGGATGGAGGGAACAGCACCTGGCAAGGGAAAAACTCCAATATTTCAGTGGGAATAACGAAGCAGCTCCCTCAGAGGCAGCTGAGTTCCAGGTAAACCCTTAAATTCAGTTCCACTTACTTCAAGTTTTGCTTAAACTCTTTAAAAAACCATCAAATCCCAACCCCAGAATTCCTCTGGGATTCTGGAAATGTTTTGTCCCCCAACCCCAAAATTCCTCTGGGATTCTGGAAATGTTTTGTCCCCCAACCTCAAAATTCCTCTGGGATTCTGGAAATATTTTGCCCTCCATCATCAAATCCCAACCCCAAATTTCATCTGAAAATCTGGAAATGTTTTGCCTCCCAACCTCAAAATTCCTCTGGGATTCTGGAACTATTTTGCCCTCCAACCCCAAAACTCATCTGGGATTCATCTGCTGAGGGAAAACCTTCAATTTAGTTCCACTTGCTTCAAGTTTTGCTTCAATTCCTTAAAAAAAACCCCCAAATTTCCTCTGAAAATCTGGAAATATTTTCCTTTTAGGTGTGATTTCCTCCCAGTTCCCCTTCAGGTGTCACTAAATGAAATACTGAGGTTTTTTCACTCTATCTAACCCTAAACTTCCAAAGTCTGGGGTTTTTTTCCCTTTTTTAATTCACTTTGCTTCATTTTTTTTGCTTCATTTTCTCCAAATGCTTTGTTTTAGAGGCAAACTTGGTGAGACAACCCCCCCAAAAAGGGTCCTGACAGGGCTAAACCCCCTGAATTTCACTGTAAAGTTTAATTTGAATTATTCTAAACAGCCCCAAATAAAGAATTCCTCCTGTGTGGAAGAATCTTCTCAGAACTGCTTTATTTTCCCTTCTAGTTCCCTTCATTTTCAGCTTCTCCTTGAGGAATTTTAAGTAAAAAAAAATCTCTCAGCCCCTTGAATTTTGAAGCCAAACTCGTGAGGCAGAACTCAAAGCATCCCAAAACGTCCCCAGTTCCCTGCTCTAGGTCGGAATTCCCCAAAATTCCAACAGAAATCAGAAAACCTTCACTACAAAAAAATCCCTAAATCCGATTTTCCTGACTTCAGGATGTGGAAAAAAAAGCTGGATTTTAAAGTGTATTTCTATTTGCTTGATTTTTTTTTTTTTTTATTTTCTTACCAAATCTTAATTTATAATTTTTTTTTTTTTAAATTTACCTCTTGTGCTTGAGCAACTCTTAGAAAAGTTGTGCTGGGAAGAGTGGGAATATCCTGGTTTTCCTGCAGGGCTGGGATTTTCAGGCTGGCTTTTGGTTTTTTCCATTATTTTTTTCCAAGCAGAAGCACCTGGAGCTGAGATTTTGACCCCTCTCAGCTTTTTTTGTGTTCTCCCACTGCCTTTTCCTGCCCTTTTCCACTGCTGATCCACCTTTATCCTCTCCCATGGAAGTTTTTATCCATAAAAAAAACCCAAAGGAGACCTTGGGAGCAGCTTTGGGACCTGTTCCTAAACAAGCTCAAAGAAAAATCCCTGGAAAAGTTGACTAAAAGGCTTTTTATGACATAAAAAATGGGATTTAAGCTACACCTGAAGGTGGATTCTGGTTTTAGGGAGTGGAAAATCGGGAACAAAAATCCTTTGGTGAAACCCTGGATATGCTGTGGGGTTTTTTTTTTTTCCCTAAAAATTGGTTGGATTTAAACCCCAAAATTCCAATTGCAGTTTATTTTTAATTCCCTGGATTTGGAGGAAGACTTGAGAATCATTCCAGGTGCTGGTTGTGGGATGCTGGCAGCAATCCCTGGGGATTCCAGGAGTTTGATCCAGCTCCTTGCCTTTGGGAATGGAATCTTTATTCCCTTTTTATTTTTTTGGGATTGTGTTTTCCTGAGAGTGCAGGATCTGAGCTTCCTGATCCCAAAGGATGGAGGAAAAATTCCCATCCCATCTCCCTCAGGATATGATCTTGGAATAAATCCTTGACTTCCATGCTGCAATTCCATGGATTTCTGTAAAATCGTTGTAATTTGATGGTTGGGAGCTTTTCCACTTTTAAGAACTTTTCATTTTTTCGTGAAAAAATCTTGGGTTTTTGGGAAGTTCTCCCTTTTTCCCTGCAGATTCCAAGGTCATGGAAGTTCCCTCGCTCCAGGAATGTCCCGAGGAGTGGGAATGGCTGCATTGTAATGTTTGTTCATAATAAACATCCGTGAGAAATTGACTTTGTGGGGCTGTTTTTGGGAAAAAAAATTCCTTGGGAAGAAATGGAATTGGGAATATTGCAGGTCATTAATATATAAATATAAACACATGGATGAAAAAACAGCATTTTTCCTGATTTTTTTTCCCCTTTCCAGTTGGATTTTCCAGCTTCCCTTCAATGTCTCAGTGTCTTTTCTTCACCTCACCATTTGTAATTCCAGTTATTCCCTGAAACCTCGTGCTCCTGAAGGTAATTTTGGAATAGATTGGAATAATTTCTGCTAATAATGATGAATTTCGATTAATAATTATTGGCAATTAATGATTAATTTGTCAGGGAGGGACATTCCAAACGAGGTGACGCCGTTTTCATGGAAAAAATGGATTTTTGAAAGCAGGAAAATCCCATTTCCAGTGGAAAAAAAGGAATTAATAGAATAGAAACTCCAAGCATTCCCATATTCCTGAAAATTCTTTTCCGAGCCAGGAATGAGGAGGGTTCATTAGGATTAATTGGGAATTCTTAGCGCTGAAAGCTTTGCCCCACCACGGTTCTTTCCCATTTGGAGTGAGAGAAACTTGGGAGCTGCAGGAATTTTTTCCCTTTTTTCCGGGAATTTCGGTGGATTTGAGGATTGGCCACGAGGTGGCGCGGCCGTGTCGGGGTTCGGGAATTCGGGGATGGAGCGGGGTCTTCATGGAATTATGGAATATCCTGAGCTGGGAATGATCCCAAGGATCCATCGAGTCCCAGCGATCCCACCCTGGGCATCCCTGGGAGCGTTGTCCCAACGTTCCTGGAGTTCTGGGAATGTCACCATTCCTTGGGGAGCCTTTCTATGGGATTAGCATAAAATCCTGGAATTTTGGGGGTTGGAGGGAGCTTAAATCCCATCCATGGGCAGGGACCTCCCACTATCCCAGGCTGCTCCAAGCTGGCCTTGGACATTCCCAGGGATGGGGCAGCCACGGCTTCCCTGGGAATTCCAGCCCAGGGAAGAGTTTATTCCCTGCTCCTGCTGTTTATGGAGCAGGAATTGGGATCTGGGTCAGTCACTGCCTTCAAAAATCCCCAGCTCTGTGCCCAGGATTGGGAATTGTTTGATAAATCTCCAATAAAAAACTGGGAAAATCCCTCCCTTTGCCCTTTTTCCCTTTGGAGATTATTCCCTGCATAGGTCAGGCCTATCCTGAGGAAAATGGGAATTGCAAAGTGGGGATTGAAGGATCAGAACACAATTTCTCCCTGACTCTTCATTCCTGCAGCTCCACACAATTTTTCCAAGCCCGGGATTCCCGTTTTCCCACGGTTTGGAAACGTTCCTGTGGCTCCCTGTAGGATTTGCTCCACTTCCACCCTTTCCTGGTGCAGAATTGATGTTGTTCCCTTCTTCCTCATTCCCATTTTTCCTGTGGTGATGCTGAGCTCAGAGAAGGATTTATCTTCCATGGAATTGTTCTAGTTGGAAAACACCCTTAGGATCATCAAATCCAACCTGAACCACGTCCCTAAGTGCCACATCCACGTTTTTTTAGGGTTGGTGATTCCACCACTTCCCTGCCCAGCCTGATCCAATGCTTTACAACTCTTCCTGTGGGAAAAAAATTCCCAAATATCCAATTTTAAACCTTCCTTGGAACAACTTGAGGCCGTTTCCTCTCATCCTGGGAGAAGGGATTGGTGATTCCACCACCTCCCTGCCCAGCCTGATGCTTTACAGCCATTCCTGTGGGGAAAAAATTCCCAAAAATCCAATTTACACCTTCCTTGGAACAACTTGAGGCCGTTTCCTCTCATCCTGGGAGAAGTGATCAACCCTCAGTTCCTCTGAGCTCCTGGATTTGCAGGACAACATCACAATTCCCCTAAAAGGACACCAGAATTCCCCAATTTTTTTGGGAAGTTGGATGCTTTGGGAAGACTCAAAGCTGGCGTGTGCCCCACAATTCCCTCCAGGTGCTCCAGGCTTGGAGGCTGGAATGGAAGCACCATTTACTCCATCCCAAAATAGGGAAAAGGATGTTTGGGATGCAGCTCCATCCCCTGCAGCCCCAACTCTCCCAAACACAGCCAGGATTGATTTTCCCTCAATCCAAGCTGGGATTTGGCTCCGGGAATGGCAGAGCTGAGCCTTTTCCCAGCGCCTGGCTGGGGAGCGTGGAGCTGTCGGGCTGTTTAGCCGGGATCTGACGGATGATCCCATTAATGTGTCATCGGGAGCACTCGGACAAATTCAGGGCTTGTCTACAACCAACCTGGAAAAAACCCAGCCTGGAGTATGGGAAGGCGCCAAAGCAAGTTAAATATTATTAACAAATCAAGGCTGCCACGTACTTTTCATGGAATGTGAGCTGCTCGGGGGAGGGGTGAGGTGCTCTTAACTCTTGGGCTGCTGGGGAGCTTCCCTTGGGGATTTGTTCCCCTTTCCCAAATTCCCTTTTTCCCCCAGAGATTTTATTTTAAATTTAATTTTGGAATTCCATTCCTCCATTCTGTGCTTGGATTGTTTCGTGCCTCGGTTTCCCCGAGTTACAGATCCAGGGTTTTGCTCCCAATCCTGCAAAATCCAAGGAAAACCACGCTGACAATTATCCCTGGGATTACAGAATGGATGGGAAAGGAATTGTCAAAATAAAGCAAATCTTTTTTGCTTGCTGGCCTCATAAAGACCTTCACATTTCTGGGATTTTCCACCTTTTATCATTCCTGGATTTCTCCAGGTGCGATCCCAGGGAAATCTTTGCATCAGGGTCTGGATTTTTGGGAAGAACGGGAATATTTGTTCCAGGTGGTGGGGGACTGGCCCGGATTGGCAGTGTCCAAGCACATCCAGAGCTCCCTTGGGAAATCCCTTTGGAATTCTGTCATTTGTAAAGAAACGAGAGCGGGGGGAAAACAGGGAAAAAAGGACATGGAGCACCCCAAACTGGGAAATAAAGAAGGAATTCTGCCCTATCCAAACAGGGGAAAAATGACATGGACCACCCCAAACTGGGAAATAAAGCAGGAATTCTGCTGTATCCAAACAGGGAAAACTGGACATGAAGCACCTGAAACCGGGAAATAAAGCAGGAATTCTGCTGTATCCATGCGATCCTGGGGGCTTATCCCAATCCACGGATTTTCAGCCGTGCCACACACGCTCCCACCGAGCGTTCCAAATTCCCAGAAAAAGGCTGATTTCCCTGGGATAACGAAGGGGAGGGGCGGAGGGGAGGGAGCAGGGAATGGGCACTGATTTAAATCTGCCTGGCACACGGGGCCGGCTCCATTATCAGGGAATTTAATGGGAATGTGAGGAGAGGAGGCTTGACAGCTCATTACAATGTGAGCCCTCCTCCTTTTTTTTTTTTTTTCGTCCCTTTCCTTTTTTTTTTCTCTTCCCCCTCTCCTTTTCTTGAAGTTGATGGAAACACATTCGGGAAAGGAGCCCTGGAAGTAAAAGCCGGGGAGGGTTTTGCCAGTGTGGAAAGGAGCGGCCACAGGAGTCAGAGGCTCGGAGGGATCTGGAATTCTGCCTGGAGCCAGGGGAGAGGATTGGGATGCAAAATCCACGAGGTTCTGCGCCCTGACAGCCGCAGCTTCGGGATTTGCTGCTCATCCTTAGGGAAAAGCCAGGACAAAGCTGAAGAAGGAGGGAAAACCCACTTGGGAAAACTTCACCTGCTCCTCATGGACTTAGGGACACGCTCCGAGGTTTTGCTTGCCCCCGATGGAACTTTTGGGATGTGAGGGATTTGTTTTCTCCTTCCAAGGCTGAGCTGGGATGCTCCCAATTCCCTGGATTACAATTCCCCAGCATCCCGAGAGGGAAGGATGAGGACTTGTCCCTGGAGCAGCATCATTCCAGAGGGAATGGATGGGATGAATTCCAGCCTGCTCTGAGGGGGAAACCTCCCGGGGGAGAGGGAGCAGCGGAGCCCGCGATGAGCTGGGGCTGGCAGCCCTGCCCCGAGCGCCTCTCCGGCTTTTAGGGCTGAGTGCCTTTAAAACCGGTTTTAAGCCCGATTTAGGGGGGCACAGGGGGCAGAGTAAAACCAGTTTCAAGCCCGATTTAGGGGGGCAGAATAAAACCAGTTTTAAGCCCGATTTGGGGGCGCAGAGGAGGCAGAATAAAACCAGTTTCAAGCCCGATTTGCGGAGGCAGAAGGGGCAGAGTAAAACCAGTTTCAAGCCCGATTTAGGGGGCAGAGCAGCCCTTCAAGGTGGGTGGCAGGACTTTCCAGGGCCTCTCGTATTTATGTAAAGCTTCCAGAGGCTGCATGGACTTACCTCCTTCTCCGAGGGGATCCAGAATTCCAAACAACTTTTATCGCCACCTTTTTCCATGGCTCCTGCCTGAGCAGAGCCCCCTGAGCCACCAGCACATCCCAGAGGAGCTGCTTGGATCCCGACCTGATTAATTTGGATTTTTTTTTGGAGATCAATCAGTTTTTTTTCTCGGTGCTGGAGGATTTTGTGCCTGGCTGCTTGGATCCTTCTGACCTGGTTCATTTGGATTTTTTTTTTTTTTTTAAATTTTTTTGGGGGAGATAAATCTGGGGTTTTTTTCTTGGTGCTGGAGGATTTTGTGGCCGGCCCCTCCTTTCCCAAAATGAAGGGGTGCACCTGGCTGCTGGTGGCCTCTCTGCTCTGTCACCAGCTCTGTTCCTGCAGGGTCACAGCGGCCAGGAGGGACAGGAAGGGCAGGAAAGAGCCCAAGCAGCACCCAGAGCCCTTCAACGCCACCCTGTCCAACAGCGAGGAGCTGCACGGGCATCCCAAGGTGGGTTTTGGAATTCTCAGTGCTTATTCCTGCCAGGAAAGGGATGCTGGGGCCTTTTCCCAACGGATTCCAGGCTCACTTGTTAAATTTTTATGTTAAATTTTAATTGAATTCTTGATTTTTGCCTTTTTTTCCTCGATTTTTTTGTCTTACTTGCTGAAGCAAAGCCTTGAATACCCCAATTTGTGATTCTTTTGGACTGGAGTTCCAGCCCCTCAGGAGCTGGGAATGATATTTTAGAGCTCTGCTTCTACCAGTGACAGCTCATTAAAAACATTTTTACAAATTGCTCCCAAATTTTGCAATTTCTCCTTGGAATTCATTGGAATTGAAGCCCAGGCTGGTTCTANTATTATTATTAATATTAATAATATTTTTAATACAGTGCTTAAGAATTGCCACTTATTTAATTTTAAAAAAGGCAGGAATCACAACAGTGATGCTAGTAATTATTAATGGGAATTATTAGGAATATTAACGTGCCTCTGACAGGCAAATTCTTTGCTTGGAATTGTTATTCCTGACCTTTTTTCAGCAAATCCAGGTCTAAACCTGAGTGTGGCTGAGCTTTCTCTGAAAATCGGGGATGGGAAGGTTTGGGAGCAGCCAGGGGATGTCTCCAAGGGGATTTCGTGGCTCCAGGAAAGGATCCAGGATGGTTTCAGCTGTGGATAAATGGGAAGTGGAGCTGCAGTGGAGACCTGTGAGGGAATTTTGTAGGGGAAGATCGCTTTGGGGAGGATTCCGCAGGCTGGGAACAGCAGAAAACTTCCAGGGAGTTGTTCAGAATCCTTTAGCGTGAATCTTTGCATGGGATTTTTGGGAAGAGCAGAGGGGTTTGGGGATTTCACAGCAGGTTTTAAGGCTGTGAGGAGGGAGGGAATCTGGAAACAGCAGAAAACTTCCAGGGAATTGTTCAGACCCCTCAGAATCATTTAGGGTGAGTCTTTTAGAATAGGGTTTTTGGAATAGCAGAGAGGTTTGGGGATTTCACAGCAGGTTTTAGGACTGGGAGCAGGAAGGGAGAGTGAGAAAACTTCCAGGGAGTTGTTCAGAATCCTTTAGCGTGAATCTTTGCATGGGATTTTTGGGAAGAGCAGAGGGGCTTGGGGAACTCACGGCAGCTTTTAGGATTTGGGAGCGGGAAGGGCAGCGAGGAGGGAGGGAATCCGTGTCACCCTCAGCCCCTCAGCCCCTCCGTGCCCACCCTGGGGACACAGAAGCGCCCCCGGTGCCCCCGGGTGCCCTCCAGGCCCGCCTTTGATCAGCGCCATTAGGGCTGGCAGTTGCCATGGCAACCGGGGGACAAACCGCGGCCTGGGGCAAGGCCGCCAACAATCGGCCACAAATTTGGGAACAATTGGGCTGCCACCGGGAATATCCCGCTCCGGGTGAGTGATTGGTTCAGGTCTGGGGGCTCTGAGACCCTTCTACTCCATTAAAATTCCCATTTCAAAAATTCCCCATGCAAAAAGCCGTTTTTTCGTGCTGTTTTTTTGGGGGGATGTGGTGCAGGGTTCTGTGGCCGCGCTGAATTTTTGAGGTTCTCCCCCACCCTAAAACTCCTCCACCGTGCCCTTGCAGAGGGGCCAGAAAGGGATTTAATCCCAGTTTTATCCTGGAATTAATTTGGCTGGATTGAGAAATGCTGCTGGCCCACAAGCAGGGTGGATTCTGGTTGCAAAAACAAAAAGCAGGAATTGTTTAATTCTGATGGAGTCTCCCATATATCAGGGCTGGAAAAAAAACAAAAAACAAACCCACAGGGCATCCATTAATCCAGAATTTGTTTGGAAGCTGCAAAGTTTTTGGATGGAAATACTGGAAAATATCCCTGGCAAAGGTTTGGCCGCAGCTCAGGCAGCACAACCCAAATCCCTGAGGGAAAATTGCTCCCAAATTTTGCAGTTTCTCCTCGGAATTGATTGGAATTGAAGTCCAGGCTGGTTCTAAATGTCCTGGGTGAGAGTATTTTGTATATTTTGTATTTATTTAGAACCTGCTCAAGCTGTGGTGAGTATATTATTAATATTAATAATATTAGTAGTGCAGCGCTTAAGAATTCCCACCATTTCTGAGGTAAAAGTTGCAGTTTACATCAACCCATCACAATTTAAATAATTATATTTAATAATTAACCCATCCTTAGCTAACAGAAGCTGGGATTTTTGTGGAAAAAACCGATATTTTAGGCACTTGAAGGGAATTCTGTGAGCATTGAAAGGATGCCCTGAGCAGGGAAATGAAGCAGCAGAATCATCCCAATTAATTCCCCACAGCTGGAATTTTTGTGCAGTGAAAATTCAGGATGTGTTTACCTTGGAATCCTCTGGGCCCAGCTGGAGCAGAAGGAGCAGGGAATGAGTTACGAGCTGAGGGATATTTTGATTTTCCCTGCTGAAAAGGGGGATGTGTTTTTCTTCTCATTAAGCTGAAGTTATTCGGGACGAAATTCCCTCGGGAATTCTGTTCAAGCAGCAGTGGAGAAAGCTCCTCTTTGACGTTCCCGGGGTTTGAGTCATGTGGGGAAAACTCCACTAAAACTGGGAAGGCTCAAATCTCCTGAGAAATCTGGGATTTCCAAGGGGCAGGGAACCTGTTTTTTGAGGTTTTTTAATGGAAAAATGGGATTTTTTTAGGGAAAAATGAGGGTTTTTTAAGGAAAAATGGGATTTTTAAAGGCAATTTTTTTTAAGGAAAAATGGGGTTTTTGTAAGGACAAAGGGTTTTCTCTGGTCTCATCTTTGAGCTCCTGGCAATGCTTTTGCCAAACCCACCAGAATTTTCTTCTCTGGATTGAGAGAAATCAGGACATGAGTGGTGGATACTGGATTTTTATGGATACAGAGGTTTTAATCCACTGGATTTTTTATGGATACAGAGGTTTTAATCCACTGGATTTTTATGGGAAGCAGCTGTGGATGTCCCTTCCATCCTGAATCCCTGTCAGATTCCAAGGGCTGCATCATCCACCTGCTTTATTCTTAAATCTCCCTGAATTATTTCCCTTTTTTATTTTTGCTTCCAGCTGGGGCAGTGACTCTGCACAGGTTTTACCCTTCCTCTGTCAAATATTTCAGTTGGGGGCATTTGGGGAAAGGATTTTTGGGGCTGAAAAGTGGTAAAACCATGGGAGGAACTGAGCAGTAAATGTTGTTTTTTTCTGGTTTATGTCTGAAATCCTTCTCATTTGTCTGGAATATTACGAAGAAGGGCCACAAAAAATTAACAGAACTGCAGCGATTCCGTGTGGCCCGTGTGGAATAACGTTAAAAATATTTAAATACGAGGTGAGAAACATCGTTTTTCATTCCCAAAACAGAGGGGGAATTTAGGGAGGAATTCCCTGCTGGGTTTGGCGGAGAGGCCAAAGCTCACACTTGTGCTGCAGGGAAAACTACAAACGCTCAGGACCTGGTTTTCCATCTCATTAATAAGCAGAGGGATTATGAAATGTGAGTTATTAGCAGCTGACACGGGGGTTTTCCTGCTGGGATGAGAGTGCTCTGTCCCTCTGTGACCTGCTCCGACTGAAATCAAGGATGAAATCATTTATTTCCTCCCTGAAATCATTTTGGGGAGTGTGGAGAGCCAGAATTCCAGCTCTGATTAATCCAAACTGGAATGAATTAAGGAAACTGGAATAAACACGGTGAAAAGTTTTGGGATATCCTTGATTTTATGGAAGTGGGAAGAGAGAATTGGCTTCAGAGGGTTTGAGATGTTGAAATCTCCCCCTGCTGCTCTCCCTGCACCCCTGATTTGTGGGAAGCTGCTCCTATTTTGGTTTGTCCATCACCTGTTGGCCCAAAGCTGTTGGAAATCAATAACTGGGAAATGGGAAGCCCAGGAATCCATGAAAATCCAGGAAAAGTCCCTCACCCCGCCCCAGTCCCTGGGTTTGTGCCCTGCAGCAGCTCAGGAGCACTGAAATTCCTTAGAATCCCAGCAGATTTCTAAGGTTTAGCTTCGATGCTTCACGGATTTTTCCAAGCAGATCACAGAGATCCTGATCTTTTCCCCTCAAAATGGGCTTCCTGTGTTTTTCCACGTTTTTTCCATGTTTTTTCCCAGCTAAAATCTGCCATCCTCTGTCCAATTCCTGCTGCTGTTTCTGGGGATCTCACCTCTAAAATGGAATTATTTTCTAGATGCTCCAGCAGAGCGTTTGATACAAGGCAATTTCTGCTTACATGAGGCACCAGAAATGTTATTAATTAATGTTAATTAAAGAATAATGTGATTAAAACCCCACAGGATTCTCTGAGAACGTTTAGGGAGCCAAGTGAGGCAGGTAAGGAGCAAACAGAGATGGTTTTTATGTCAATTTGGCTGCTTTGGAAGCACCTTCAGGGTCACTGCAGTGCAGAGTTAAAGTGTCTGAGCCTAATTCTCTGAATAAATCTCTTCTATCCAGAATTTATTCAGGAAGGATCCAAATCCAGGCCCTGCAGTGTCAGATCTCCTCTGGATAATTCCTCCCACACACTTCCAGGGCACAGGAATGGGCAAGGCACTCACATTTCCCAGTTTTCTCTGGATTTTTGTGGATTTTGTGGCTCACTGTGAGCTGTGTTTCCCTCTCTGTGCCCACTTGTCACTCCGCAGGCCGGGATTGGAAGCTTGGGGAGCATTCCAAGGTTTTCTGAGCGTTTTAATCTCCTCTTTGAGCCAACTGATAAAGCTCAGGTGCCAGTGGAGAACAATCCCTGGCATCTGGGCAGGTTTTCCATGGAATTTAAGAGGATTATCAGAGGTCTGGGAGTCCCAGCAGCTGAGGAAAGGTCTCTGAGGGACTCTCAGAGCTCTTGGCTCTTCCTGATTCCTCCAGGACACCCTCAGTGTCCTCCAAAAAGCAGCAGAAACAGCCTGGGCTGGATTTTTTGCATCCTCTGAGGCCAGACAGTGACATCAGCCTTTGTCCTTGTGTCTCCTCAGCTCCTGGAGTCTCCAGACCCCCGGATCACGGACCCCCGCAGGACCTGGATCTCCTTCGTGCACCGCCCGGATGATGGGAACACCTCCAAGAGGAGATGCAAAGGGAAAGACAAGAAATTGGTAGGATTTGCACTCCATGTGTCCCACGGTTTCCCTTCTTGCTGCTCATCCTCAGGGCTCCAGCTTTTCCCAGCCCAGAGAGTGCTGAGTTTCCTTTTTCTGTGTTTAATTTCTCAATTTTTGGAGAAGTTTGAGCCTTTGTGCTTTGGGAGAGAAGATGTGGGAATTTTGAACCAGTCACTCTTGGACTGGGCCTTTTTTTGATTATTTTCCCACTCAGTAGAAATAAAATCCACTTTTTTTTCTCCCTCCACGAGATAAAGTCCCAAGTATCCCAAAGGATAAATGAATCAAGGTGTGGACAAGTGGTTTATTTCAAATTAATGAGCTGAGTGACACTTGATCGTGTGGGCACTTTTCATCTGCTGCTTGGACAATCTTGGATGCTTTTAATGATTTCCTTCCATGCCGTTTATTTGAGGAAACAGGAATTCTCTGGGAACAAAACAACCTCACATTGCTGATGTCCCTGTAGGATTTTTGCTCTGTCACTGCCATTCCCTGCTCCTAATCCTTAATTTTCCTTTGTTTTTCCCTCAGCGAGGCCTGGTTGGGCCTCCGGGACCTCCTGGGCCTCAGGGACCTCCGGGAGCCCCCGGGGCTGAAGTCACCAGGGAAGTTCTTCTGCAGGAGTTCAAGGAGATTTTAAAAGGTAAAAGATTTTAAAAGGTAGAAGATATTAAAAGGTAAAAAATATTAAAAGGTAAAAAATATTAAAAGGTAAAGGAGCTTTGGGCTTTGTTTTGGTGAAGCACCACAACAAATCAAGCACTGGCTTCACCTTAAAGCATTCCCCTGCCCACCAAAAATGTTCCCCCAGCGCTGCCTGCCTTAAATTGAAGAGTCAAGTGCAAAACCCAATCACACAATTAATAATTTCATCGGCCAGGCCCTTAAATGAAGATTTTATTTGCTTTTACTTCCCTTTTCCCCTCAGAAGCCATCGAGCGCCGAGCGTCCCTGGCCGTTTCGGCCCACCCCAGCCAGCTGCCCCCGCTGCTGCTGTCCCTGGAGGAGGTCCCATCCCACAGGCGTGTGGAGGAGGCTTTCCACTGCAAGCTCAAAGGCCAGGTCGTGGTGGACAAGAAGACCTTGGTGGAACTCCAGAATTTTCAGTCGGTGAGAAGGAATTCCAGAGGGAACCTGGCTGTGGATCAGCTCCAGTTCCCTGCTTGGCTCTGTGGGGTTTCCTCAAAGGCCAGGCTCGTCCCAGAAACTCCTCCCGGGCTGAAAGGAAATAAAAATCCATGAGGAAGTGTCCAAAGGAGGGACATGGAGATGGGGAAGGGTCTGGAGGGGCTGAGGGTGCTTGGAGGAGACTGAGGGGAGACTCTTTGGGGTCTGCAGCTCTTCCTGAGGGGCAGCTCCGACCTCTCTGTGACAGGGACAGGAGCCAGGGAACGGCTGGAGCTGTGCCAGGGCAGGGTTAGGTTGGATTTTAGGGAAAAGTTCTTCCCCCAGAGGGTGCTGGGCACTGCCCAGGCTCCCCAGGGAATGGGCACGGCCCCAAGAGCTCCCAGGGATGCACAGGGTGGGATTTTGGGTGTCTGGGCAGGGATAACAGTTGGATCCGTGATCCTGTGGGTCCTTCCAGCTCAGGATATTCTGTGGCTTTCTGGCTGAAGTGGGCACTGAGCTCTGAGTCCTCTGTTCTGACAAACCCCACACAGGATTTCTCCCTCTCCTGCAGCCCAGCAGGATCTCCCGGAGTTCTTCCCGTGCTCCCAGCTCCAACAAGAGGCAGGTTTTTATTTCAGTTAATGATGGAGACTTGTCCAGGTTTGGGATGAGCAGGATCTTTAGGACCTGCTGCTTTTTCAGTGCACACCCAAAGTAAAATTCAGATGTAGAATGCCAGAGGCAGACAGAAGACATTGATTAAAGATTTGGGAGCCCAAATAGAGCCTGAATTTTTGAGATGAGCCAGTTCTGATGCTTAAATTCTTTACATAATAGACTAATAAATATTATCTATATAATTGAATTATAATCATGTTATAATGACAGTCAGGGGTTGTTATAATCATGGTTACAAGCTGCTGAATATTAAATTTGCCATTAAATATTAAATTTTTGAAATTAAAACTTGTAAGAAACCATTCCAGTGGTGAACAGGCTCTGAATTTGCAGTATAAATTTTAGGAAAAGTAAGAATTAAACCCAAATAATTATTTGATAATTGACTTATGCTGGATTTTGGGGTCACAAAGGCCCTCAGGGATGTTTTGTGAGGTGACAGGAAGGGTTTGAAGAGGGAATGTGACAGGGAGAATCCTTTCCCTCGGGATGGTTTCCTGCTGGGATTCCTCACAGCTGCAGCACTGCAGGCAGTGCTTACATCCTAAATAAGCTGCTTTCCTGGATTTTTCCCAAACTTGTGGCAGCTTGGCTTGGCAGCGAGGCAGGATCGGCCCTGAGGGGTGGGCAGGGCTGGAGGGAGAGCTGCTGCCTGATTAATTAGCAGGGAAAATGGGAATAATCAAGACATCCCAGCCGTGGGAGCGTGGGCTGCTGCTTCCCATGCCTCAGGGATGGGGTGCCCAGCTCCTTCCTAATTTTTCCTGGCTTGGAGCTGCTGTGGGAGGGTCTGGATGCCAACCTGGCACTGCAGCCCGGGACAAGAAGTGTCTGGTTTTGGCTTGTGCCCTCTGGAAAAGGGGAATTCAGGGGGAGGGAGCCACGGGCTGCTCCTGCAAAGGTGGAAATATTGTCTTTAGGGAGAGTTCCTCATCAGTTTAGTGGGAAGAAGCCAACAGCTGGATAATTCTCAGTGGGATCACAGGGATTGGCCCCGATTCCTGGATTTGGAGCTGATCCAAAGCATTTTGGGATAGTGGGGAGAACCTGAGAAGGGCCCATCCCTCTGCCCCCTGATTTGTGGTGTCCAAGTCACTCTGACCTTGAGCACCGAGGTTTTCCCATCAGTTTTCCCATCCTTCTGTGCAAAATTCCCTCCCTGCTGGCCTCACGATGTCCTTGGAATGTGGGATGAAACACGGGATGCTCCTTCCTTCCACCTCTCCCTCCTGCACCTCGCACTGGAGGTTTTTAAGGATTTTCTCTTGAAAAAGCTTTTCCCAGCAAGAATTGAAGGCACTGACAGGCCATGGAAGTGGGATTTACCTGGGAATTTTCCTGGAATCAGATCATTTCAGGTGGCCCACCTGCTTTTCATGGTCTGTAGTGCCTTGAACTGAAGTGAAATGTCTCTGCCTTTGGAATTTTAGTGCTGGATCAGGATATTGTGGATATCCCTGTGCCTGGATTATCCTTTTCTTTACTAGGATAAATCCAGGCATTGCTTTTGTGCTGTTCACTGGGATGTGAAACTGGGAATTCTCATCCCAAATCTCCAGGAATGGCTCCTGTTTTTCCTCCTGGCAGAAAACCAAGGAGTGGCTGAGGGAGGTGTGGGATGAACTGAGGAGGAGAAGCTGATTTGGTTTTTCCAGACTGGCTGCTCTGAAATACTGGAATATTTGGGGCTGCTTTCTGGGATAATTGAGTGATTTCCTCAGGAATAAATCCCTGTGGAGTTTGGAGCAGCTCTGGGAGGCAGCAGCAGTTCTGGCATGGGATTAAATGGAATATTTTGCCCAGGGAACCTCACCCTGCATTGTGAGCAGAAGAATAACAAAGCAGGGAGGGCATGAAGGAACAGGAATTTTATCAGTTGGAATTTACTGGGGCCTGGAATTGCTTTCCATGCTCAGCCAGTGGGGTTGGGATTGTGGGGCTGCAACAAGAAAGGGATGAGTGAACCGGGCAGGGCTTGGAGCTGAGGGAAATCCAAACTGGAATTATCAAAAATTGTGCTGGAGTGGTGGGATAAGGAGAGAATCCAGCTCCTTCCATGATTTTTGGTGGGTTTGCTGTTACATTGGCTGTGGCTGTGCATGAGAAAATAGGAATTATCCTCAAATTCTAAGTTCTAAGGAAGTTTCATCCTGAGAAAATCTGCTGTTCCACGTGGATTTAGAATCCTGGCATCACAGAATCATTTTGGCTGGAAAAGTTAGGGATTTGGGCCTGGTTTTGGGATACAGCAGTGCCTGTTTTTTGGGATATAATAATGTGTTTGGTTTTGGGATATAGCAATTTTTCTGCCTGTTTTTTTGGGATACAGCAGTGAGTATTTTTTGGGATACATCACTGTGTGGTTTTGGGATCCAACAGTGCCTGTTTCTGGGATCCAGCAGCGCCTGTTTTTGGGATCCAGCTCTGTGTGTTTTTTGGGATCCAGCAGTGCCTGTTTCTGGGATCCAGCTCTGTGTGTTTTTTGGGATCCAGCAGTGCCTGTTTCTGGGATCCAGCAGTGCCTGTTTTTGGGGTCCAGCTCTGTGTGTTTTTTGGGATCCAGCAGTGCCTGTTTCTGGGATCCAGCCCTGTGCCTGTGCCCTCACAGAGTCAGATCTGGACAGCTCCTGTGTCCCATAATCCCAGTTTGGGATAAACCTCCTGGAGCGGCGCTCAGGGGCCCATTCCCAGTGCCCGGAGCGGCCTTGTGCTGGGAGCAGAGGCTGACTAATGGGATTTCTTGGCCCTCTGGAGCCTCTCCCCAGCTCCAGCCAAATCCCCACGGGGCCAAACCAAACCCTGAACATTTCTCACCGAGTTTATCCGAGTCTGGCTCAGATAATCTGCTCCCAGTGTGACTCCAGAGCACTTCCCTGCCACAGGGAGCAGCTCCCTGCTGGATTTACCGGGGTTTGGTTATCCCAGACAATCCGAGGCTGGGACAAACCAGAACTGAAATGGAATCTCCTAGAATCCAACCAGTTCTTTGTCAAAACCCTCTGATTTCCACCTAAAGTGGGCAGGAAACCTCTAAAGACTCCCATGGGTGTTTGGGCTCCACAAAAAACAACGGAGAAGGTTCCAGGATAAGCCTGGGGATGTGGCTTGGCCCCATCTGGGAAGGTTTGGGAGCAGCAGGGAGCTCTTGGCTCAAATAATGGGAACAGAACATCAGGACATCAGTGGAGGGCCCTGGGATCTGCACAGGGATTTGGGAGCAGCACAGGGATGGAGCCAGGATCAGCACAGGGATTTAGGACCAGCCTAGGGATGCTCTAAGCTCAGCCTGGGTCCAGATGAGTCAGAAGAGCTCAGCAGTGAGCAAACAGTGCCAGCTCTGGGTGTGCCACCGATCATTTCCCCTTTTGTGGGCATCACATCATGGGAGAGAGCCCCTCTGGAATTTTCTGGTGGAATCAGGCCATTTTCAGCAGCTTTGTTCCCCTGCAGCTGGGCTGGCTCCCTGTCCTGGGCAGGGATAAATGTTGGGAGTGCTGGGATGGGCTCAGCTCTGCTGGGATGGGCTCAGCTCTGCTGGGACGGGCTCAGCTCTGCTGGGATAGGTTTAGGCTCTGCTGGGATGGGTTTAGGCTCTGCTGGGACGGGCTCAGCTCTGCTGGGACGAGCTCAGGCTCTGTTTTCCCTCTCCAGCCCCTGGCCAAGGGCGCCTTCCTGCGGGGCACAGGACTGAACCTGGCCACCGGCCGCTTCACCGCCCCCGTGGGCGGCATCTACCAGTTCTCAGCCAACGTCCACATCGGTGAGTGCTGCCCACAGGGACCCCTGGTCCTCCTGGAGACCCCCCTGCATCCAGGGAAAAGCCTGGATATGGCCCTTTGGCACCATGACCTCAGAGCTGGGTCCTTCCACCGGCTGGGGCCCCAGTGGCTGCTTCATGTACACCAAAAAATCCACATTTCCTTTGGAGCAAGAGCTTAGGGACCAAATTTATTTGGTGCAGAAGCTCTGCCTTCCACAAAAAACTTCAGAAAAAATGCAGGTGTTGATGTAGAACTGCATCCAGGCAGGTTTTCCTGGTTTTTTCCCTGCTGGAGCATCTCTTCCCCCACATATTCCCACTCCTCTCTTCACAGTTGCATGATTTTTTTCCCCTCTTTCTAAATCCATTATTCCAGAGGTTCTGCCACTGATGGCCAGAGGTGGATCCACCTTGGTGGATTCCCTTTTTAAATCCATTATCCCAGAGGTTCTGCCAGTGCCACTGATGGATCCACCTTGGTGGATTCCCTTTTTAAATCTGATATTCCAGAGGTTCTGCCACTGATGGCCAGAGGTGGATCCACCTTGGAGCTGTTGGCTTTGGCTCCATCGGATATGGGGGAACCTTCTGGCACCTTCTGCAGCCCCAGACCCAGAAGCCCCAAGGCTGCTGATGTCCCTCTGAAGCCCAAATCCCAGAATTTGTGGCAATGCTGACATTTTTCCCACTGCTTTTCCCAGACCACAGCGAGCTGAAGAGCAAAGTCCAGCTCCGAGCCAGGGACAACGTGCGGGTGCTGATCTGCATTGAGTCCCTGTGTCACAGATACACGTGAGTCACTCCAGGGGGACTTTGGGCAATTATTTTCCTCAAATTTTCAATATTTCCTAATATTTCAACCAACTTTGGAAGATCAAGTTCACCAAAAGTGGATTTTATGGGATAAATTCGTGTAGAGTTGTTCTGCAGAGCGGCCCTCAGGCTTTCTGTGTTATTTGAATTCTGAGTTTTAGCCCCTCAGTGCTATAAATATGACTATTATTTATAGTGATAAACAATAATTAAATAATTATGAATAAATTATTAGTTATAATAATATTTCTATCACCTAAATATAAAATAATACACCCAAATATTGAGGGAGTTGGGGCTGCAGCTCCAGGTGCTGAGGGCTCAGCTGTCACCATTACCACACAAAATTAAACACTTTATTTGTGCCAGAGCTCCATTTTTATCATTTCCGCACCCTGAGTGGATCCCAGCCTCTCCCTGGTGTTGCCATGGAAGTGTTGGAGGGATGAGGGGAAGGAATGGGTGGAAAATCGATGGGAATGGGGCAGGAGGTGCAGGTTCCTGCTACCTCCTCAGCTTGCTGAGAAAATTATGCTGAATTTTCCTTTTCTGGGGACAAAACTGCTCAAAACCCCGCATTTTTTAAGTCAGGAAAACTCCCTTGGCTGCTCTTTTCCTGTGCTTCCATTTTTTCCAGCTGCAGCCCGGAGGTGCCATGTCCCAGGGGAGGCTCAGGGGGATTTGGGGAGCTTTTCCAGGGAGGAAGAGGATGGGAGGCTCCCAGCAGAGGGCAATGCTGCTGTGGCTCTGTCCTTGGCCCCAGACCTCAAATCCCTGCCCAGGATGAGTTTGGGACAGATCCCAGGGCAGTGGGAGCAATTGGGATGAACCTGGGACAGATCCCAGGGCAGTGGGAGCAATTGGGATGAACCTGGGACAGATCCCAGGGCAGTGGGAGGGATCAGGATGAGTTTGGGACAGATCCCAGGGCAGTGGGAGTGATTGGGATGAACCTGGGACAGATCCCAGGGCAGTGGGAGGGATCGGGATGAGTTTGGGACAGATCCCAGGGCTGTGGGAGGGATCAGGATGAGTTTGGGACAGATCCCAGAGCAGTGGGAATGATCAGGATGAGTTTGGGATGCATCCCAGAGCAGTGGGAGGGATCAGGATGAGTTTGGGACAGATCCCAGTGCCAGGAGAGCGTGGCTGGGGTGGAAGGAGCCGGGAGGAGGGATGGGAGCCTGCCTGGACACACTCCCTGCTGCCACCCCGTGCCTCTGGAATTTCCTGGGGACGTCAGCACCGACTCATCCGTCCGTCCATCCATCCATCCATCCATCCATCCATCCATCCATCCATCCATCCACCCAGGGAGCTGGAGGAGCCCCCAGGGCTTTGGGATGAGCGATGGAAACTCAGGTGGAAGGAGACAGTCAGGGTGGAAGAGATTAATTGTGGGAAGTCCCCACCCCAGCCGGGATTTGGGATTTGGGCAGGATGTGACACAGCCTGAACCGAGGTGGTGCCAAGTGGCTCCTGCTCCCGGGGCCAATTTGTCCCCGCTTTTCATTCATTCCCTCGCAAAAGGCTGGGAAAAGCACGTTGGAACTTGCAGGGTTTCATCACCGAGGGAAAAAAAGGGAGGAAAGGGGTTGGTTTGGTTGGGAAAACACGGGAAAACAACGGGCTGTGCCCACAGCGGGCAGGGAGGGAGGGACCAGCCAGGCACGGAGCTTAGGACTGAGCTTAACTGGGCTGTGCTGGGTTTTGGTGTCCCAAGAACCTGAATCCTGCTCAAAAGGAGCTGAATTTGTCCTGTGAACTGGGAATTCCTCTCCCTGATGGCTCTCAGAACACAAGAGCAATGCTGAGGGGTGATGTGAAGCTTTCCCTGGATTTTGAGCTGGAGCACAATTATTTAAGGATTTTTTTGGGGGGCTTGTGTGTGATCCCTGATCTAAAAATCCTCCCAGGCAGCTGCAGGATTTGTCCTTTCTCACACAGAAATTCGTGGTTCAGGTGAAATAAACCTTTCAGCCCTGGGAAATAAATGAATTTTTGCTGGCAGGGTGCCTGCAGCTCTTTGCAGAACAGGTACAAACCCTTGTGCTGGCCAAAAACTGGGATCACTGGGGTGGAGATGGATCCAAAGGGGTTTTCAGCACCTGCTCAGGGGTGGGAATAGAGAGGAGAGGACCCTGGAAAAGCCTCTGGGAAGAGGTGGCTCCCAGCTGAGTTTTGTATCCAAAATCCTGAGTTCTTTGTGGATTTTCCATCTGCAGCGAGGAAAACTTCTCCTGTTTTATTTTTAATGCAGCTGGGATCATGGAGTTATGGAATGGACCTTAAAGATCATCTCATTCCAATCCCATTCCCCCATCCCAGGTTGCTCCAGCCTGGCTTTAAAGACTTCCAAACATCAAAAATCAATTCAAAATTCACCTTTTTGGTCCAACTGGTCTTATTTCCAAGGAAATTGAGGGACAATTGTCCTTCCACACACAACTGCTGGGGCTGCCTGAGGGGTTTCATCTGTTTATTTCTCTCTTTAGGTCCTTGGAAGTCATTGCTGGGCTGGAAAGCAACAGCAAGATCTTCACTATTTATGTCCATGGTTTGCTGCAGCTGCAGGTGAGGCCCTGCAAAGTGGGAATTTCTGTCCCAAACCCCTGGGCTGGACATGGAGTTACTGCCTGGCCAGGCTGGGCTCTCCCCAGGAGCTGGGGGAGGATTTAGGAACCTTCTTTCTGAGGTTAAGGGAGGGAAATTCCTCACCTGGGGCAGGATCAGGAGGAAAAATGGGATTTGGGTTTCACATTCTGGAGTTAAGGCACAGGAAGAAGCCTCCCTCTAGGAAAAATTAAATATTTATATTTATATTAAATTTTTAACAGAAATATTTTCCTTTCTCCGCTC
>VWZW01003873.1:0-36463 GCA_013397115.1 Edolisoma coerulescens | reverse complement strand
TATAAATATTGATATAAATATAAATATAAATATAAATATAAATATAAATATAAATATAAATATAAATATAAATATAATAAACCACGAAACCACACCAAATTTCTTGCACTCCATCAGATCAGATCCCAGGAGCCACAGACTGGCTGCTCTGCTGACTCCCTGCTGCTGAAATGGGATTTTTCCCTCTTTTTCCTGGGGACTGTGGCAGACGTTCCCCTTTCGCTCTCGTTCTCCCTGCAGGCTGGGCAGTACACCTCCATCTTCGTGGACAACGGTGCTGGGGCTCCCATCACCATCCAGAACGGATCGGATTTCATGGGAATGCTGATGGGAGCGTAGCAGCAGGACGGGAATCCTTCCCTGGCTTTGGGACTGAAGCAAACCCCGCTGGGACCCCGACACCGCTCCCCGGCCCTGCAGCCACTTCAGAGCAGCCAAAAATCCTCCCCCAGCTCCTCCAGCTTCGCCTCCAGAGGCTGCTGCTGCTTTGCCAGCTCCTCACCAGCTCCTTCCTCATCAGAATTATTCTTTTTATCCTCCCGAACGAAGCTTTTCCTATTTAATTTGTGCTTCACCAGACGCTCACGGAGCAGCACCCTGAGCTTTGGGCTTTGTCCCAGTGTCATTTTATTCTTGCACCATAGCACTTGTAACCAGCACGGGGGTTTGGTTTCGGGTTTTTGGGATTCGTTGGGGGGTGCTTGGGTTTGGAAATGAAGGATTGAGATGGGAAATCACAGAAATGCCTCGGTGACTCTGTTCTGTGTAGTGGGGAGCAAGGGGACGAGGATTTTCCAGCAAAACTGCTTTTTCCATGGAATTGTAAACGGTTTAGATCCTCTCCCAGGTTCAGAACTGGATACATTTGACCAGGAATCTGTTGAATTCTCCCACAATCCGAGGAATCCGTGGCCTGAACTCTTTTAATTGTGGTTCTTACGTCAAAATATTTCCTTGAGCATCCAAATCCCTCCCTGCCAGTGCCTTGGGGTGGGGAAGAGGGAAAGCCAAGGGGAGCACAGATCCCTCACCATGTTCTTGTGTTTTAATAAGGGAAAAAGACAGATTTGGGCTCAAAATCAGCACCCTCCGAGTCCCTGGTGGGCGTGCCAGGTGGATCCCACGGATTGTCCAAATCCTGGCAAATCCAGTGGGAATGGGAGCATGGATCAGGCTCGGACCTGTTTGGTCACTGCAGGGAATTAAGGCAAGAAAACACAGGGCAAGGGTCACTCCCAGCAGCTTTTCCAGGTCTGCCTGAGAAAAACCTGGAGCCTCCAAGTGCCGCCAAAAAAAAAAAAAATCCAGAGAATTTTTTCTGGGTTTCTGGGTGTAAAAGTAAAGGTGTGAGACTGAGCTTGGCCCACAGCTCCAGGCCATCAACTCATTTTAAATAAAAGGGGGATGACATTTCATGGGATTCCTTGGGATTAATCCCCCCTCTCAATGCCCCTGTGCAGCTTTTCCCACCCCACAGACTCCTGGAATGTTATGGATCCACCTAAACTGAGGGAATTCTTGTGGAAAAGCCTCAGAAATAGAGGGGGACAAGGCCCAAAATGGAGCCCAGCTCTGCCTGGAGCCTCAAAGCGCTGCCAAAAAAAAATCCAGGGATTTTTTTCTGGATTTTTAGGTGCAAAATAAGGCAGTGAGACTGAGCTTGGCCCACAGCTCCAGGCCATCAACTCATTTTAAATAAAAGGGGGATGACATTTCATGGGATTCCTTGGGATTAAACCTCCCTCATTTAATGCCCCTCTGCAGCTTTTCCCTCCCCACAGGTTCCAGGATTCACCTGAACTGAGGGAATTTTTGTGGAAAAGCCTCATAAATAAAGGGTGACAAAGCCCAAAAAGGAGCCCAGCTCCTTTTCCTTGGAAATTACCCCTCAAAATGCTGCAATTTTTGATCAGCTGCAGCATCTTTGTGCACTGAGGAGCCAGCAGAAAGCCAGAAAATGTCATTTATTGCTGGGTTTGTTGCTGAGGAGGATCCATCTGGGAGGTTTTATAAACTCCAGGTGATGCTGCTGCTGCTGAGGCTGGAGGTAGCAAAGAGATATTCCAAGAGCTGGGGAAAAATCTGCTGGAAAACAGATTTTAAACTGGATTTAATCTCCATTAGAAACACCTCGAGCCAGACCTTTGAGGGTATAAAATGATTTTTTTTTTCCTTTGTGAAGAATAAATTCAGTTGGGACCTGTTGGAGGAAGAATTTGTGCTGTTGCAGGTAAAAAGTGAATTTAAGGCCACGTTGGATGGAGCTTGGAGCAACCTGGGATAGGGAAAGGTGTCCCTGCCCATGGATTTAAGGTCCCTTTGAACCCAAACCATTCCATGATTCCATGAATTCCACTTTCCAGCCAGTGGAATGTGCTTGTTCTGTCTAAAACACGGCATTTCCCGATGTTTATGAATTCCTCCCTGCCCCACAATAATGCCAGAATTCCCTTTTTGCAGCACATTTTGGGGGAGAAATTCCTTCTTAGCACAAACTGGGATCGGAGGGAAGGCACAGCTCTGGAAAAGCAGAGCAAGGAGCCACGATGGTCATTTTTGGAGCTTCAAAAAGCTGAAAACACATTAAATATCAGTAAATATCACTAAATATCATTAAATATCAGTAAATATCACCCAACCCTGTCAATAAAATGAGATATAAATGAGATATTTCCCCCGGGTTTGATGGGGTGAGTGCAGGCAGAGCCCAGAGCCCACATCCCACGTTGTCTCCCTGCCCTGTGCTCTGTTCTCTGGGAATATTTGGAATAAATTGGGGCTGTTCCAGCAGCAGAATCCCAGAGTTGTGACATCCAGCACGTGCTGTTCCACCCCGAGGCTTAAACCAGAGCTCAAATATTTATTTAGTGTAGAACTCAAAACCTCTCAGACTTTGCTTTGGGACTCATGGCTTTTATTCCCCCCCTTTTTCTTTGCTGTGTTTTAATCTCATTTTTTCCTTTTTTATTAATGGGGTCTAATTATTAATAATTATCCTACTTTCCTACCTCTTATCCCTTATTTTAAGGGGGTTTTCCTGCTGTTTTCCCAGCGTTCTCCTGACAACACCCAGCCCAAAAAAAAATGGGAATAAAGCCTGAAATCTCCCTGGGCAGGAAAAAAAAAAATAGAGAATTAAACCTCCATGCCCGGAATCTGTCTGGAAGCCACAGGGCCTGGAAGCTGCAGCCAGGAGCAGGAATCTCGTGTCAGAATTCAGGGAAAAGGAGCCAAGTTGGCAGAGGGAAGGGACTTTGTGTCTCTTGGTTTATCCTGAGGTCACTGGCACCTCCCTGGGGGGTTCCATCAGCTCCATTTCTCCTCGGAGTTTTGGAGTTTTTCTCTGCATCACCAAAGTCTTTTAATTTTTTATTATTATTAATTTTTATTGTTTTCTTATTCTATTTAATTAGTATTAATTTTTAGTTATTATTGTTGTTTTTTGAAGGAGTTTTTTGAGCTGTGGATGCTCCCAGCGGTTTTCTTATTCCCTGGGGCTCCAGCCAGAATTAAAATAGGGGAAAAATGGATTAAAACAGCAAAAAAAAAAAAGACCCAAAATTGAGCTTCTGCTGTGGGAGTGCAAGGGAATAAAACTCCTGAGTGATGACGGGGTGGGAAGCAAAGCTCCTCTGCAGGCAGAAAATTCCCAATCCAGGAAAAGTGAAGGATTCAGCAGGTCAGGATGAAGTTGTTTAGAACAAAATAAACTCCCTAAAAATTCTGGTTTGGTGGTTCAGGGTGTTCATCCCATCCCAGGCAAGGGGGGAACCCTAAAAAAGGCATAAATGAAATATTTTGGGGTTTTTTGGGGTGGTTCAGACATCCCCTGTAGGAGCCAGGGCAGGGGGGTGTGATAAAAACTCCTCATTTTTGGGGTTCTGGCAGAAAAAGGAACACCAAGAGTTGCTGCAGCTTTTTTTCCTTCAAATTCCTAAGAAATTCTGGGATTTTGGGAAGATGGGAGTGAGGAAAATCCCATTTCTTCCTGGGACAAATCTCTTTTTTACCTCGATTTTTGAGTTCTTCCCAGGAAGTTTTGCCACAGAAGCACCTTCAGAGAGTTTCAAATATTAATAAAAACTCCCAATTTTTCCCAGGAACACCTTCAGAGGGTTTATTGGGAGATAAATCAATGAATATTGGAAGAAAAATCAATGAGTATTGGGAGATAAATCAGTGAATGTTGGGAGATAAATCAATGAGTATTGGGAGATAAATCAATGAATATTGGGAGATAAATCAATGAATATTGGGAGATAAATCAATGAATGTTGGGAGATCAATCAGTGAATATTGGGAGATAAATCAATTAATATTGGAAGATAAATCAATGAGTATTGGGAGATAAATCAGTGAATGTTGGGAGATAAATCAATGAGTATTGGGAGATAAATCAATGAGTATTGGGAGATAAATCAATTAAATTCCCTCAAACTCGGCTGTTTCCACCCTGCCTTTGCTGCCTCCTCTCCCTCCCAGCCCCTTCCCCTTCCAAAGCCTCACTCCAATATTTCCAACAAACCCCCTCAGGTTTTTTGCTGTGCAGATTGAGCCAAAATTGCTGCAGATTATGGGTGGATATCCATAAAAATGATCATTTCCACTCACAAGTCCTAATTCCCAGCTCTCATTTTCCAGCTTCAAGTTCAAGGTGAATTTTAAACATCATCCCCTGGGGTTTCTGGAAGGGTCACCAGGAGGTTTTTGTGCTGGATTCCCTCCTAAAAAAGTGCTGAAAATTGGGGTTTATCATCCTGATGGAGAATCCACCAAAACTGCTGGAAAATCCACCCAAAAAGCAGCTGATTCGTCCCAAAAAATCAGGGTTTTGGTGCAGGACAGGGCTGAAATGAATCCCTGAATTAATTTTCAGGATGAGAGTGACCTTTTCATGTGGCCACTAAAAAATCCCACCCCGTGAGCTCTGTTATCCTGGGATTCCTGATCCTGCTATTCCCAAAATTTTCTCGCTCGCTCGGGCCCAGCCCTTCCCAGTTGGAATCTGCTGGGAATTCTTTCTTTCCCTCCCACTGGAAGGAGAAGCTGCCCTTGGATTCCAGGCCCATCCAGGCCCTTCCCAAACAAATCCCTGAGCTCCCAATCCCAGGCATTCCCTGGGAATTTTCCCTTGGAGCTGCCGAGTTTTGAGGGGTTTTTGGAGCTCTCTTCGAGTTTTGTGTTCTGGAAACGCTCCCGATGCCACACTCCAGACTGACTCCAGGGCTATTTACGTTGGATTTGCAGAATATTCCCTATTTTTCCTCGCTCCAGAGGCGAGAGCCTGGCTCCTGTAAATTCCCTTTTGATTGGCAGCCTCTCAAACCACCAAAAAATGGGATTATTTGTCATTTAAAACCCGTGCTGTAAATAGGAATGGGTTAGAAATCACTACTCAAGCAGAAGGAAAAAGCCTTTCCAAGCCTCTCCTCCGGGAGAAGGGAGCAGCAGAATTCCAGGGAAACGCTCAAGGCTTCAAGGAAACCTCGAGGGGAATTATGAAACTCTCCAGAATTGGTGAAAAAAACCCCAAACCAACCAAAATTAGGCCTTTTAAGATATTTGGATATGATGAGAATTAGGATTGAATGCATTCTTTGGGAAGGGCAGATTCCAAGAGGGGGATCCAGGCTCCCTGGAAAATCAGGGAGTTGCTGGCCCTGTGAAAAGAGAATTTAGGAGCAGGAAAAGATGGAATTTTTATGGCTTTGTGGCTCATTTGGATGTAAATAAAGCATTAAATTCCCATTTATTCCTGAGCTGATTCTCACTCAGGAATTCTCAGGTGGAGCTGAGGGATCAGTGAGGGATAAATCCCATGGATTGGGGGGGTTCAGGTGTCCCAAATTTCCTGCAGAGCTGCTGGGATTAATGAATCCCCTAAAAACCACCCAGCGGTGCAGGGATCAATGGGTATTGATACCAATAATATTGATTATTGGCTCTCTGGGGGGTGGAGGAGCTGTGCCTGGTGGGTTTTAAGGGTATTACACTGATTTTTTTTTATATTTGATGGGAAAAAAGGGAATTTTGGCACTCTCCAACCTCAATTCCAGCCTTGGAAAGGAATTAATGTTTTTCTTTTATTATTTGATCAGCAATTCCCATAAATATTTGAGATTAAAGCCCAACATTGTGTGGAGAATATTTGGTATTTCCTTAAAACCTTCCCGTGGATTTTGGGGCTTTCCAAGTGGGAATTTCAGATCCCGTTTCAGGCACTTGCTGCTGGTTTTTATTTCAGAGCCCCTTTGTCCTTCAGGGCTTTGGGGTTTTTTTTTAGCAGAGAAAATTCGTGTTCACAGCTTGTTTGGAGGAAACACCTGGGAGTTTGTTATTCACTGCTTTCCCTGTTTGTTTATTCACTTTCCTTTTTATTTATTCAATTTTGTAACTGTTTGTTTACTTATTTTTCTTTTTACTTTTTCACTGCTTTCAGTGTTTATTTATTCACTGTTCTTAATATTTATTCACTGTTCTTTTTATTTTTTCACTGTTTTCAGTGTTTATTTATTTATTCACCTTTTGTTATTTATTCACTTTTTTAACTGTTTATTTATTTTCTTTTTTTTTCACTGTTTTCCCTTTTTTTCTTCCCTCTTTTTATTTTTTCACTCTTTTTTCTGTTTATTTATCCACTGTTTTTTATATTTATTCACCGTTCTTTTTATTTTTTCGCTCTTTTCCCTGTTTATTTCTTCACTCTTCTTTTGATTTCTTCACTGTTTTCCCTTTTTATTTATTCACTGTTCTTTTCATTGATTCATCTTTTAAAACTTATTTACTGGTGGATTTGGGGGAGTTGGGAATTTTCTGTGTCCAAATCCATGCGGATTTCGGGGAATTTGGAGTTTTCTGCGTGGATTTTGGAATTTTCTGTGTGGATTTTGGAATTTTCGGTGTGGATTTTGGGGAGTTCGGAATTTTCTGTGTGGATTTGGGGGAGTTGGGAATTTTCTGTGTGGATTTGGGGGAGTTTGGAGTTTTCCGTGTGGATTTTGGGGAGTTTGGAATTTTCTGTGTGGATTTTGGGGAATTTGGAGTTTTTTCCGTGTGGATTTTGAGGAGTTTGGAATTTTTTGTGCCCAAATCCACGCGGATTTTGGGGATTTTGGAGTTTCTTCCTTCCACTTCCAGCCTCAGGAGCAGCTCCCGGTGATGCTTCACAGCAAACCTTGGGAATCGGGGAGCTGAGAAATGAGAACATTTGGGGGAATATCCACTTTTCCATCCTTTCCACCGAAGGCAGCCAGCCTGGGCACGGTGCCAGGACACGCCAGGAATGAAATAACGATCCCAATTTTCCCTGGGAGAGCTGATTCCCATCAAATCCATCCCTCCCCGGCCTTGTAAACAGCTTGAATTCCCTGCAGGCGCCACATCCCTGCCCGGGGTTATCCCGGGGGATGGGGCTCGTCCTGCTCGCCTGAGCGGGCTGGAGCCGGGATTTTCCCTCCCTTTCTCCTCCTGTCAATCCCGGGAATTCTCCAAGGGTTTTATCCGGCTGGAATTGGCCTTTCAGGGCTGGCTGGGTGCTGGGGCGAGACGGGAGCCCTTCTCCCAGAGTTTGTTTTCCTGCCTCGGGAGCAGCGATTCCCTGGGAGCGGCACAAAGGGTTAAAAGTGGAGGAAAACGAACTCGGTCCATGCTCAGGCATCAGCATTCCCAGAATTTCTTTGGGAATAAATGCCAAAGTAGGGCTGAAAAGGGAATAAATGAACTTGAAAAGCTCCCAGAGGAAATATCCCAATTATTTTAGGGCTCCAGCTCCTCCCATTCTTCCCTGTGAGGGTGAGGGAGAGGGAGGCCCTGGCACAGATTTTTCCATGGATATCCCATCCCTGGGAGTATCCAAGGCCACCTTGGAGCCCCCTGGGATAGTGGGAAGTGTCCCTGAGCATGGCAGGGATGGAATGGGATCAATTTGAAGTTCCCTTCCCACCCAACCCATTCCAGGATTCCCTGTGGATTCTCCCATCCCAGTTTAGGGCCTCTATTTTCCCTCTTTTCTGTGAAAGTCCTACATTTAAAGTCCTCCATGGAAAAGTCCATCCCATGGGCAGTGCTGCCCATTCCCGCTCCAATCCCGACTCCAAAATTCATCCCTCCCCTTCCCCTGCAGGCCTGGCCACGGTGGGAAAGCATTCCCAGAGTTTGCCATGCTTTTCTTCCCTCTCTCCTTATCCCTCCACTGCATTTTCCAGAAGCCCAAAACGGGATTTGAGGGAGAAACCTCGGAATTCCTGTCAAATTCCTGTCAAATTCCTCAGGAATTCGCTGTCCAAACCACACGCCCCGAGCTGGCCCTGCTCCCGCTGCTCCGACCTCCTGATGTGTTTTCCTTTCCCCTCCAATTTCATTCCCCGTGGCCAATCCCGAGGGTTTCGCATCCATGAATCACAGATTTCCCACAAAACCCAGCATTTTTGGGGGGAGAACCGGCCGCTTTTCCAGACAAAAATCTAGGAAATGACGGATCCTGTCTGCCAGAGGCGTCGGTGGAATGGGAGGTGACTCCTCCTGCCCACACGGAGCAGTGGGAGATTCCAGAATTTGCTGATGAATTCCTTCAAAATCACGCCAAAATCACCGAAAATTCCCATCAAATCACCCCAAATGAAACCAAAATTCCCTAAAATCCCAAAAAGTCCCCCCAAAACGACATCAAATCCCCCCCCCAAATCATCAATACTCCCCCCAAAAATCACGGGAAGGGAAAGTGAATGAATTCCTGGTTTTGCTGCTGAATTCCTGAATTTGCTGACAAGTTCCTGAATTCCTGAGGAGTTTGGGTTGAAGGGATTGAAATCCCATCCTATCCCACCCCATCCATCCATCACGGAAAGTGATGATTTCGGGCATGAACCAGCAGGGAAAAACGGAATTTTACAGGGATCAGGATTAGGACAAACCTGGGATTTGGGTCACTGGTTGTTACTGGTTTTACTGGAGCCAAACCTCTGGAATTCCCAAGCTGCCTCTGCCATGGAATTGTTCATTTTGGGAAGATTTTCCTTCCACACACTGCTGGGAAAACAAGGAGAGGGGAAAAAAACCCCTTCATCCTTAAAGGTGAAAACCTGGAATTCCTGAATCAGTGAAAATCCCTCCCAAAAAACCCGGGACAAACCCCCCCTTTCCCAAACTTCCAGCCCCTTTTTTTCTGGGGAAGTTCTGCTGCAGGGCAGGAAGGGAACCTGGGGGAGAGCTCAGCCTGCAAAGCTTCCCAAGGATTAGGGATTTACTCAGCTCCAGGAATGTAAATGTGTCTGGCTCCATCCTGGCTGGAAATTCCTGGCTGGAAATTCCTGGCTGGAGCCGAGGCCGGGCCGGGCTTGGCTGGGATGAGGAGTTTGTTTGCCCACCCTGGATGGGCCACGGATCCCTGGGGCTGGGAATGATCAAAATGGGATCTGGGAGAGCTTTGAGGGCCATGGGGGAGATTTGGGGGGAAAACTGTGGGAAGGGATTTCCTTCCCTTTTTCCTTCCCTTTTTCCTTTCATTTTTCCTTTCCCTTTTTTCCTTTCTTTTCCTTTCCCTTTTTCCTTCCTTTTTCCTTTCCCTCTTTCCTTTCCTCTTTTCCTTCCCTTTTTCCTTCCCTTTTCCCTTCCCTTCCCTTCCCTTCCCATGATTTTTAGGGGAGTATTGATGATTTTGGAAAGATTTTATGTCATTTTGGGGGTATTTTTTTGGATTTTAGGGGATTTGGGGTGGACTTGGGATTTTTTGGGGACTTTTGGGGATTTTGGTTTAATTTGGGGTGATTTGATGGGCATTTTCTGTGATTTTTAAGGAATTTTGAAGACATTTGGGGGGNGATTTTGGTTTATTTTGGGGTCAATTTTTGTTATTTTAGGGGAATTTTTGGGGGATTTGGGGAGGAATTTTGGGGCTGCCGCTGCCCCCACCCCAAAGTGGGGTCCCAGGGTAAATTCCTGCCAGGAATAGCAGGGAAAAGAGGCTGGGAATTTTTTCCCTCCCGGATAGAACCCTGGTGTTATTCCACGTGGAGAATTCTCCCAAACCCAGCAAGAAAAATCACCTTCAAATCCTTGGGAAGAGGCTGGGGATGGGAAAATCCGGGCTGGGCTGTTCCTGCAGGGACCACAGAGGTGCTGGATTTATGGAGCAGGGAAACAAACCTGGAATTGTGTCCGTTTGATCCCGAAAAATTCCACCTGGATAACGGAGCCGTGTGCTCCCTCAGGCCGGGGCTCCCTCAGGCCGGGGCTCCCTCAGGAGCAAACACATCCCGCTCGCACTTCCAGCACTTTGCTCCCGTTTCTTTCTCTCCCGTCGGAGATAAAATCCTTGGAAAAAGCCTGGAAAAGCAGCGCTGCCTCGGGAATCAGTGAGTACAGAATGCTTTGGGATAGAAGGGATTTAAAGATCATCCCATTCCACCCCTGCTATGGGTAGGGACAACTTCCAGTATCCCAGCCCGGCCTTGGACACTTCCAGGGATGAGGCAGCCAAAGATTCTCTGGGAATTCTGTCCCCCCCCCTCACAGGGAGGAATTCCTCTGGCAGCTGAGGGGAAAAAATTCTGGATTTTAGGAATTTTTTCCCTCAGTTTCTCTGTGGGTTCTGAGCACCCGTTTTGGATTTTCATGTGGGGAGAAGGGGCCCAAACTTGCTGTCATTTTTTTATCAATTAACGATTTTTATCGATAATTATTTTAATCATTATAATTTTTAATTTTCCATGAGTTTCCCTTTNACACTTCCAGGGATGAGGCAGCCAAAGATTCTCTGGGAATTCTGTCCCCCCCCCTCACAGGGAGGAATTCCTCTGGCAGCTGAGGGGAAAAAATTCTGGATTTTAGGAATTTTTTCCCTCAGTTTCTCTGTGGGTTCTGAGCACCCGTTTTGGATTTTCATGTGGGGAGAAGGGGCCCAAACTTGTTGTCATTTTTTTATCAATTAATGATTTTTATCAGTAATTATTTTAATCATTATCATTTTTAATTTTCCATAGAGTTTCCCTTAGGGATAAGGAGCTTCCTCCTCCAAAATCCCCCTCAGGATCTGTCTCTCCATGGGGACGGAACCTGGGACACCTCAGCCTCTCCCAGGTGAGTGCCAAGTGCAGGGTTTGTCTTCCCTCAATCCCCTGAGGGGATACTCCCCCCAAAATCCCATCAAATCCCTCCAAATTCCCATCAAATCTTCCCAAACCCCTCAAATTCCCAATCTTTCCCTATTCCAGGTTGTCCCTGAGCAGTCTGGCCCCGTCCAGCACCTGCAGTTTTTGGGGTGGAGGTCGCCCCAAAATCCCTCCCCAGATCCCCCCCAGAACTCCCCTAAAATCATGAAAATTGCCCCCAAAATAAACCAAAATCCCCCCAAAACCCTAAAATTCCCAATCTTTCCCCATTCCAGGTTGTCCCTGAGCAGTCTGGCCCCATCCAGCACCCGCAGTTTTTGGGATGGGGGCAGCGGCAGCCCGAAAATCCCTCCCCAAATCCTCCCCAAAACTCCCCTAAAATCACAAAAATTGACCCCAAAATCCCCCCCAAACCCTCCCTTCCCTCTCAACTTCTCCCATCCCGGAGATTTTGAGAGCTCCGAGCCTGGGTTTGGGAATTTGGCACCATCCCAGCCCTCCAGGAGCGTTGGGTGCCTGCCAGCAGAGCCCCAGTAATTAACGAATCTGTTAATTAGCGCTGATTGCACAGCCCGTGCTCGGCTCCTGCACGTGCCCCTCTCGCCTTCAGCTCCTCCCAGCAGCCCTGGAAACAAACTGGGGGATTTTTCCAGCTTTTCCATAGGGAATAAAGCCAAAATCCCAGAGATCTCCAAGCTGTGTTTGCTCAAGGAGCACTCAACCAGTTCTCCCAGTTTCCAGCACAGCTGGGCACTGGGGGGATCCATCCCCAGCTCCTGGAGATCTTGGATCCAGCAGATCCCAACTCTGCCACCTGGAAATTGAACCAAATCCCTGGAACGAGGGAAAAAGCTGGGAATAGCAGGGAAGAGAACCCTGGAGAATCATCCAATAATTCTGGAAAAGACCCCTGAGCTCATCAAGCCCGACCATTCCCTTTATTTAAAAGTTGGATTTTAGGGATGGGTTTTTCCTTAGGTTTTCATGATTCCTGCACCTGTCCCAAGCCTGGCTGCCTGGAAAAGGGAATTCAAGATTTTGGGAAGTGCTCCTGGAAAAGCTGCTTGGGCCAGCACTGGCTCTTCCAGCAAGAAAAGTCTTTGAGGTCCAGATCTGGCTGGATCTAAATCCCTGGAATTTACTTCCAGGTGGTTGATACTTCCTGAAAAAATAATTTCAGCTCAATCAGGGCTGGTTTTTTTCTCTGCTCCCCAGGAATCCCAAAATATCCAGAGCTGGAAGGGATCCACAAGGATCATCCAACTGCTGGCCCTGCACAGGACACCCCCAAAAAGACTGGAATGTGTTTGGATCTTGGGATTTGGAGAAATTCCCCAGAATCTGGAGTCTCCTCTGACCTGGGCTGTGGTGTCTGCAAAAATTGAGCAGGAAGCTTTCCCCATCCAAGATTTCTCCTTTATTCCATCAGGAATGTCAGGAAGGACATTCCCAGAGCTCCTCTGCTCTGAAGGCCTGGAAAAAAATGAAACCACAGAAGTCTCACTTCAGAGAAGTCCTAAAAAAATCCCAAGGGAAAAGACAAAGAGGGAAATAAACCCCTGTGAAATCCATTGTCACTCCCAGATTCCAGGAATATCCATGTGATGATTCCTTGCTTGATTTGAAATCCTTCCTGTCTGGTCTGAGGGAGCAGCTGAATTTATCCCACTGAGCTCCGTCTAAACAGCCGGGAATGAAAATCCCAGGCCAGGGAAAGGCTGGGATGTACTCCCAGATCTGCTCCCAAATCTCCCTGTCCTGCAGGAGTGAATCCACACAAAATCCGTGTGCGAATTCCCAAACATTCATCTGCGTGGGCAAATCCCAAGTGGAAAAATTCCCTTTGGGGAAGGTGGCAGAGCTGATTCCTGGGAGACAGCAGCTCCCAGGGAAAGGAGGTGCAGGGAGCACGGAGCCACTGTCGTGTGGATTTGGCTCGGGATTCCGGGAATGCTGGAGTCCAACGGCCCGAAATCCGAGAGTCTGGAATGTGCACTAAAATAAATATTCCCTCCTGGGTGTTTATTTTGTCTGGAGGTTCCTGCTCAGGTTGATAAATCCCTGCCTTGGGATTCTCCAGGGCCTGACAGTCTCCTACCAGGGATTTTGGGATTTATCTCCTGCAAATCTTGTTCTCATTCCTGCTGGGAGGGGAGGGATGAGGCTGGAATTGTGCTGGGATGCTGTGGGTGTTGCCACAGGAGCACTGTGGAATCACATACTGGAATCCCAGAAGGATTCAGGTGGGATGGAATTCCAGGATTTGCTGCTCCAGCCTCCCCAAAAGGGACTTTTCCCCCTTGACTTTTTCAGGGAAGCAGCTGAATCCTTGGAAAGGTGTCCAGGTGGGATTTATCCAGGACTGGGAAAGGCCTGCAGGGCTGCAAATCCCTGCCTCGGGATTCTCCAGGGCCTGACAGTCTCCTGAGGTGGATTTTGGGATTTATCTCCTGGACATCTTTCCCTCATTCCCTCATTTATTGGGAAATCAAATCCCATTGAAAGGTCAAAAATTCCATTTCCTTGAGTTCTTTTATGGAAAAGGGGCACTAAAGAGAATTTCCCAACTTGCTGCAACTGGTGTCGAAATCCTGGGAATTTCTCCCAACCCTGGGGCTGCACCAGCAGGAAAAATCAGCTCCAAAGTGATGTGAGCACTCCTGGAAGGGACTGGGGGACGTTCCTTGCTGGAAAATATTGGGCATTCAGAGTTGTCAGAACATTTCCAAGCTCTTATTTCTCAATTTTTTTTTATTCCCACTGATTTATTCCTAATGGGGAGAGGGAATTTTGTGGGAATAGCCGAGTCAGGGGGAATAAAGCAGAGACCCTGAATTCTGGGATAAAAACAGGGATCCTATTCCCGTATTTATATTCCGGTTTACTCCCCAAACTGGGGAAATCAACAAGGAATAAAAGTGGGAATAAGAAAATTCCAGCAAGGAATGAGAGGTAAAACCAGAAATAAAGAAGAAGAAAGTTAAATTCTGACTGTTCTGCTTGGAAATAAAATTCCCAAAAATCCCAAAAGGCAGGGAAGAGGAGCAAAGGTGACAGAATTCCTTGGAAACTGTGCAATCCCAGAGTGTTTCCCTGTGGGGAAAAGGAGATTCCAGCCTCGGAGATCCCGGAGCACGGGAGCCTGGCTGTGCCCAGAGCCAATCCAGCTGATTTTCATTCCAGGAAATTTGGATTCATTCCCTGGAGGATTTAATTAGCCATGGAAGGAACTCTAATTAGGCTGGAGAAGAAAGGCCTGGGCCTCCTGTGAGGGAGAGCCAGGAGTTTTCCATTGTTCCCAAAGTAAACACCGGAGGCCTGGGCAGGTTTTGGGATGCAAGGAAAATCAAAAAGAGGGAGAAATCGATTCCAACCTTAAAAAAAAACAGGGAAAAGCTTTTTCCAGGAGCGTGGTCCTGGCAGAAATCACTTGGGATGCAGCTTCAGCGGCCGTGGTTGGAATTGGTGATTTCCTTGGGATAATTCCTTGGGAATGAGCGGTGGATTTTTCCTTCCCATCTTGTTTTTAGCTGGAAACAGATGGAAAATGGGTCACAGAACCTGTGGAGAGGGTGCCACACATGGAAATGCTTTTGGGGAGTTTTATCCTGAGATTAGGATTTATTTCCATTGGAAAAACCAAGTCCAGATTCCCGATTTGTTTTCCAGGCCTCACCGCCTGTATAAAAATCCAAAATTCCCTTCAGAAATCCCACCTTGGGACCCCAAATAATTGATAATTCATTAATAATAGATCCCAATATCTGGGTTTATTCCATGAGGATCAGTCTTTCCCAGGGCAAATCCTTCTCCTTCCCAAAATTTCAGTTTTCCTGCTGCTCAAGGGATCCTGAGTGGGATTCCCGGAATTCTCACAGAGGCCTGATAATGTTATCAAAGCACTGGGAGATCTTTGGGATAAGGAGGCTCCCAAATTCCAGCAGGGCCTTTCCCAGCTGGGTTTGGGCTCGGGCAGTCCCATGGATGGTGTTTCCCTCTTGGATTTGGGATTTGGAGAGAAGTTTTGGGGATTTTGGCTGGGTAAGACAAATATCCCGAGGCTGGGGACATCTGGAAGGCTCTGATTAGTGGGTACGTGTGCCGTGGGTGTCTGGATTCCAGATGGGAGAAAACAGCTCGGAATTCCATCCAGGAAATCCAGGAAAACCAGGAGATGTGTCCTGGTAGGAGTTAAAGGAGTTAAATTGGTGGTCCACCAGTTTTGGGTGAAGGATATGGGATCCAATGGATCATGGAGCCTTCTCCTAAGGGATCCTGGAGCCTTCTCCTAAGGGATCCTGGAGCTTTCTCCTAATGGATCACAGAGCTTTTTCCTAAGGGATCACAGAGCTTTTTCCTAAGGGATCATGGAGCCTTCTCCTAATGGATCATGGAGCTTTCTCCTAAGGGATCATGGAGCCTTTTCCTAAGGGATCATGGAGCTTTCTCCTAATGGATCATGGAACCTTTTCCTAATGGATCACGGAGCCTTTTCCTAATGGATCACGGAGCCTTTTCCTAATGGATCATGGAACCTTTTCCTAATGGATCACCGACCCTTCTCCTAATGGATCATGGAGCTTTCTCCTAATGGATCACGGAGCCTTTTCCCAGGGATTGTGAGCTCAGATCCATTCTGGGAAGGCTCCAGGCACAGGAATTCTGGGGGTCCCAGCCTCAGCAGGGAGCAGGGTGACCCCTTGATCCCGTCCCCGGTTCCCTGGGAATGCCGAACCCCCGGCAGGCTCACCCTGGGATGCAATTCCCCGCTCCCAGCGCCGCCTGGGTTGGATGGAGCCCTGCTGGAACGTCGGCCGTGCCGGTTTAATTCCCTAATAACAGCTTTTCCCTCCAGCCAGGCTGGAGCCATCACTTGGAGCAGCCCCTGGCATGAACAACTCCTCTGTGTTTGTCACACTGGGGTCTTTTATGGAGCAGCCCGGGATGGTTTCAGCAGCAGGGATTAAATATCCCAAATATCCCAATTAGTGCCATTCCCAGGTAGTGACAAGGCTGTTCCCTCTCCGACGCTCCCCGAGGACGAGGGAGGGACGCTGCAGGAGGAGGGAGGCAGCAGGAGGATGCTGCAGCGATTATTTTCTGGATTATGGGGATAAATGTGAGGTAAAATTCATTTCCCAGCCCAAATCCTCCATCTCAGAGGGATGGAAAAATGGAATTTTGGGATTCTGGCTTGCAAACAGCAGAGCTGGGCAGGGAGAGGAGGCTGGATCGGAATGAGAATAAATTTTCCCAGCAAAATTCTTTATCTATACCCTGCCCAAGCCCCCAAAAGACGGGAATTTCCCTCTTCATTCCTACTTTTTTGTGGGAATGAGAGGGACAAATCTCTGACAGGTAGTTTGGAGTCCCAGAATGTCCAAGGAATGTTAAAAGTCTCTCCAGTTCTGGCTGGAATTCCAGGTGCGTTCCTGGCCGGGCTCTTGAGGGTCCCAACCCCTGCCAAATCTGGGAATCAAAGGTTGGAAAAACCCTTCAGGATCCTCAAATCCAGCCATGAACCACCTGGATGCTGCTGTTCCCCAGGGAGGCTCCAATAAAATTCTCTTTGCCCAAGCTCCTTTCACTGGATTGTTCTGGATTTGCCCAGAAAAAGAGAAAAACAGGGAAAAAAATTCCTCCCATTTCCCTCTCACCTGGATCCCCCATTGACAACCAGGGCAGGATCCTCCCAGCACTGCAGGGCGATCCCAAGAATCCTTTCAGGATCATTTCATCCCTATTTCTCTCCTTAATTTTCTATTTTCCTCACTTTCCCTTTCCTGCTCTGCGAAACCAGAGAGGGGAACGGGCAAAAAGTTGGAAAAAAAAAGTTGGATTTGAAGCGTTAAGAAAGGAAAAAAAATTCCTGGCTTTGAAATTAACCTCAGCGTTCCTGATCCAGTTGTTTATGAGCCTCTGTTCCAGCCCATTTCACGGACAAAAGCCAAGGGAAATGAGCTGTTTGATGTCTGGAAAGCCATGGAAAAGCAATGGAAAAGCCACGGGCCTCCCATGGAAAGGGAAGTGGTGGGATAAACACTCCCTGATTGCAGGGAAGGCTCCCCGCGAGGGAAATCAGGGAATCACGGGCAGGAGGGGAAGGCAAGGGCACGGCGGGAATAATTCAAGGAATGGGGACACTGGGACACTTGGAATCGTGGAATTAGGGAATATCCTGAGCGGGAAGGATTCACGGGATCAGAGTCCAACTCTTATCCCTGCCCAGGACACCCCAAAATCCCACCTGGGAGCGTTGTCCAAAAACTCCTGGAGCTCTGGCAGCCTCGGGAATGTGACAGTCCCTGAGGATCCTGTTCTGTGCCCCAGCACCCCTGGGGCAGGAACATTTCCCTGATATCTAGGATCCTTTTCCCCAAATCCAGGAACCTTTTCCCCAAATCCAGGAGCCTTTCCAGCAGGGATGCTGTGAGGGGAGCCTGGGGGTTCCCTGGTTATGGGAGCCCCATTTAGGATCAGGATGAAACGGAAGCAGCTCCCTTTGGCTCCCGAATTCCTGGGGGAACCAGCCTGGAATTTTTCATCCCATTCGCAAGGACAAACCCTTCCCATTAGTTTCATATTCCTAAAGCTGGATTTTCCTGTGTTTCCTGCATAATCCCACTCTCTTGCTGCTACCTCAGTCTCTCCCAATTCCCCAATCCAGGAATCTGCAGCCATTCCCAACCTGCACCTGGCTCCTGCCTGTCCTTTCCCTTCCAAACTGCTCTTCCCAATCCGTGGAGAAATCCCTGATCGATACGGGCTGGATGTGGAAGGGGAATGCAGAGGGAGGGAAGGAAATGTAGGGCCTTTGATGTCTGATTTCATCTGGAAGGCATCGAATCCCAAATGTTTTGGGATAAACAACTGTCAGGGGCAGGGAATGACCAGATCCACATGGATGGGGTGGGGTGCTCCCAGCGTGGACCCGAAGCAAGGAAAAATGGGATGATCCCAAGCATTCCTGCTGCTGGGGTATCCCCCCCACTCTGTCACCAGCACATCCAGGGGTGAGGGGAGGCAGGATTGATAATCCTGGGATAATTAACGCTGGAAAAACCTCTGGAGGTGCCTCCTGCTCCAAGTGGGGGCAGCTCTAGGGTTATCCAGGGATTTATCCACTTGGATTTGAAATGCTGGAGACTCCACAACCTCCCTGGGCAAGCTGATCCAATAATTCACTGTGGAATGATGAGGAAAATTCCTTTAAATCCAGTCTGAACCCCTCTCATGTCCCTGTGCCCATTGTCCCTTGTCCTGCCACGGCCACTGTGAAGGGCCTGGGTCTGTCCCCAAATTCCATGGGAATTTGAAGCTTGGAATGAGTTCCTCTCCAAGTTTTCTAATCCAGGTTTATTTTATCTTCCCCCCGGTGGTGCCTGAGGTTCCATTTGGAGCCACTGCCAGGATCAGGTGCCCTCAGGAGATGCTGACTCCACTCAGGAATTGCTTTTCCAGCCTCCTGCTCCGGCCTAAACACAGCCCCGGCTGTTCCCTGCCTCTTTCCCATCAGGAATTGTAGCAGGGAGCTGCTGCTGGGACACTCCAAGGAGGATAAAATTCCTCTTGGAATTAAAGCAAGGTCATTTTCCCCCTTCAGTTCCTCCTTTTCCCCTCAGTCCTTCCCCATCTGGCACCCCTGAGGTGCCCCCCAGGACAACCAGGCCAGGCCAATCCCGGTATCCCACACCTTGCAATATTTATGGATTTCCTTGGAAAAAAGAACTCTTTGGGAGCCTGCAGCTCCCTGGGCTCAGGTTTTAGGATTTCTTTCGGTGTCTCCAGCCCTGCTGTCTGAGCCTGAAAATAGCAACCGAGTCTGATCTTATCAGCAGCTCTTGGAGACTCCAATTATCTCCTCCCGCGACTCCGAAGAAATCGGATCCCGGTTATTGTTTTCTTATCCCTCTCCCTGTCCTCAGAAACCTCCCAGCCACGGGCTCTGGCTTTGATGGAGCTTTCCAGGAGCCAGATTGGAATTTTATAAAGTGTAAGATAATCAGGCTCTTCCCTAAATCCAGCCATGCCTGCAGCCCAAAGCCTTTGGGATCAGTGCCTGAGGGGAATGATTTGTTCCCAATGTTCTGAGGGAGAAACTGAGGCAATAATTTCATTTTAACAGCTCTTCCCACTCAATTCCCTTGGAATTACAGATCCACAGCACCAGGCCATGATTTGGGAAGTCTGTCCATGGATAGGGAGTGGGAAATTCCAGGAGTCCTGACTCCAGTTAACTGCTCTTCCCTAAATCCAGCAGTGAGGAGAATGATTTATTCCCAATGTTCTGAGGGAGAAACTGAGGCAATAATTCCATTTTTACAGCTCTTCCCACTCAACTCCCTTGGAATTATGGATCCACAGCACTGGGCTTTGATTTGGGAAGTCTGTCCATGGATAGGGAGTGGGAAATTCCAGGAGTCCTGACTCCAGTTAACTGCTCTGCTTTTTTTAGGACAGAAAAGGGCCCAGCCTTGCATTAATCAATGCTCAGGGCAGGATTAGGTTGGATATTCGGGAATATTTCTTCCCTGAAAGGGTAGCCAACCACTGGAATGGGCTGCCCAGGGAAGTGGTGGAGTCACCATCTCTGGAAGTGTCCCAAAATCCTGTGGATGTGGCCCTTGGGGACACGGTTTAGTGGTTAATGCTTGGATTCATATCTTGGAAGGTTTTTCCAGCTTTAATTCCAAGATTCCAAGGAGCAGCCGAGTGACCCCCACCCTGCAGAACTTTGCAGGACAGAAGAAAAAAACCCAGAAGTTCTTCCTAGCCAGGAATCCCTGTAGAACAAAAGGTTGGGAATGGTAAAGAAAAGCAGGAGAACTCCAACTTTTCCAACTTCTGGTGTTCAGCACCTTAAATTGGGAAAATCCTGGTGTGGCTGAGGATTCTCCTGATGTTTTTTGTAGCAGGATTTGCCTTCGGGAAGGGACAGTGGCATCTGCAGAGAAGCTCTGGACTCTGAGGGCAGAAAAAAATCGCCCAGGAAACTGCAAAAAACTCCAAAATTAATCCCAGTCTGGGATGTGAGTTTAGCAAAGCCATGGATCCGGCCTGGATCCAGCCCAGCACGTTCCCAGGGGGGAGCAGGACATTTGTTTTCATGGGATCAGGGCATGGAAAGAAGGAGAAATAATGAGACAAGATAAGATCGGAGGGATTGGCTCCGAATTCCAGCTCTTAACACCTCAAGCGTTGGGATTCTGGCAATCCAGATCCTTAATCCTGGCTCGAGTCCTTCCCTAAAATAAATATCTAAAGTAAATATTTGGAATTCTCCCGGCCAGGATCAGCTCTGGATAAATGTTTTTCCAGTGGCTCGTGCTGTGATGATTCCGAGCCCTTTGGCACCGTCCCAACCCCACTGATCACCCGCAACAACAACATTTTCCTTTATTTCAAAAACAGGGAATTATTCCTTTTCCAGCCTTTTCTGTTCCTCCTGGATCCAGAACTTTGTGGGAGCTGCTCCACTTGGCCAGAGCTGGAGGGTAGAAAATAAACAGGGCTGGCATTCCCAGGATTTGGGCTGGCAAGGGAAGCAGGGAATGACAGGGACCACCCGAGGGTGGGAATTGGGGTTTTCCATGAGGAGATGTTCCTTCCCCACCCCCTGGATGTTCTTTGGCTCATCCAGAACTCAGTGGATCCGTGGGATCATGGATTTCTGAGGTTTCCTCAAAATTTGGAGCATTTTTCCACTTTTTTTTCCATGTTTTCCAGGAGGAGATGTTCCTTCCCAACCCCCTGAACGTTCCTTGGCACATCCAGAGCTCAGGGGGTCCATGGGATCCTGGATTTCTGAGGTTTCCTCAAAATTTGGAGCAGTATCTGGATTTTTCCACATTTTTTTCTGTGTTTTCCGTGAGGAGATGTTCCTTTCCAACTCGCTGTTTGGGAATTAAATCCTTTGGAAATTCCGGGGAATGGTTTTCCTTTCGAAAATGAAATTTCCCAACTCAAATCCATGGAATTTTCAGCTGAGGAAACCCCAAAAATTCTTGATTAAGAGGGGACACAGGGACTGGGTTGTTTTGAGTTGTTCCATAAAAAATTCCCAGAATATTGTTATTTTATTTTATTTTATTATTTTTAAAATTAAATTTAAATAATTTCATTAATTTTTATTAATTTTTATTGATTTTTCCTATATTTTGTGGGGTTTTTTGGGGCTTCTAAAAAGGTCTGGCTTTAAATCTGAGAGGTTTTCCCATTAATTTTCCATTAATTACGGTGGCTCCATTCTTAATAATTCCCTCATAATTCCATTTTTAATTGGAAAACTCCTTTTTTTCCCAGTCACTTTATGTTAAAATTAGAGAACTCCACCAGATTTTAGTCAAAAACAACTGTCTTTGGACAGTTAAATTCCCTTTTTTTTTTTTAAGGAATTCAGCCTTTCTGTGCTTCCAAAGGCATGGAGTGACATCTAGCGACTGCCTGGGACAGGCAGGGAAATCTGGGAATAAATTCCAAAAGGATCCCTTTGCTTCAACAGCAAAATCCCAAAGTTATTTGGAATTATTTATGGGGAAAAAAATAGGATTATTTTAAATCTTTGTGGCAAGTCTGAGTTCTTTGTACAAGCGTGGAATGGTTGAAATTTGGAGGAAAATCAGTTTTAAAAATATTGGAATGCAGGGATTAAATATTCCAAGGAAATCAGGGGGGGAAATATTCCCTTTGAAATAATTTGGCCTCATCCTCACCTGATTTTGCTTCCCAGGTGCAATTTTCCAGGGAAAATAAAGGGTAAAAGTGGATAAAATAATGGGAAAATGGAAGTTATTCTGGGAATAAATGGATTTATTCATAATTTTCCTAGGAAACAAAGGAGAGGTGGATGAGATGTGAAAATAGAGATTATGTTGGGAATAAATTCCTTTTATTTGGGATTTCCTTGGAAAAAAACAGGATATAGATGAGTTTCAAGGGGCAGTGGTTGGAGCAGAGTTAATTCCTTGTCTATTCTGGAATTCTGGGTTATGGGAAGGGAAGAGAAATCTTGGACATTTATTTTAATTTTTATTTCACCCTCTCTGGAATTTCTGAAGGAGCTCCAAAGTTGTCAGAAATTCCCAAAATTTCAGCTCTGCTGAAAAAAAACCGAATAAAAATCAAATTCTCCATCAGAGCTTCCACCCTGATCCCTGAAATGTCAGGAAATACAAATTAAATCCTCAAAAATCAGGAATTTCCACTCCAGGAAATTCAATTTTTGTCCAAAATGTAACAGAGCAAAGAACACTCAGAGAAGAAAATATTCCAATACAGGAATAGCAATTTTTGAAGAGTTACTTGTTGGTAATTTTTAATTTTGAGGTGATTTTAGGAATTGTCAGAAGCCTGAGAGGTCTTGAAGTGAAATTGAATTTATTTAATAATTTATTCCATTGATTTAGTAAAGCAAGGAATGTTTCAATATTTATTTTTCCACATAATTTAGAGAAATCCCTGGAAAATACAGCAAATTTTCTGAGTTTATGCCATTGCCAGATCTAAAAATTCAGTATTAATTCTTAGATACGATCAGAGAGCATAATGAACAATTAATTTCTATTCTTTTCTGATNGGCTGGCAAGGGAAGCAGGGAATGACAGGGACCACCCGAGGGTGGGAATTGGGGTTTTCCATGAGGAGATGTTCCTTCCCCACCCCCTGGATGTTCTTTGGCTCATCCAGAACTCAGTGGATCCGTGGGATCATGGATTTCTGAGGTTTCCTCAAAATTTGGAGCATTTTTCCACTTTTTTTTCCATGTTTTCCAGGAGGAGATGTTCCTTCCCAACCCCCTGAACGTTCCTTGGCACATCCAGAGCTCAGGGGGTCCATGGGATCCTGGATTTCTGAGGTTTCCTCAAAATTTGGAGCAGTATCTGGATTTTTCCACATTTTTTTCTGTGTTTTCCGTGAGGAGATGTTCCTTTCCAACTCGCTGTTTGGGAATTAAATCCTTTGGAAATTCCGGGGAATGGTTTTCCTTTCGAAAATGAAATTTCCCAACTCAAATCCATGGAATTTTCAGCTGAGGAAACCCCAAAAATTCTTGATTAAGAGGGGACACAGGGACTGGGTTGTTTTGAGTTGTTCCATAAAAAATTCCCAGAATATTGTTATTTTATTTTATTTTATTATTTTTAAAATTAAATTTAAATAATTTCATTAATTTTTATTAATTTTTATTGATTTTTCCTATATTTTGTGGGGTTTTTTGGGGCTTCTAAAAAGGTCTGGCTTTAAATCTGAGAGGTTTTCCCATTAATTTTCCATTAATTACGGTGGCTCCATTCTTAATAATTCCCTCATAATTCCATTTTTAATTGGAAAACTCCTTTTTTTCCCAGTCACTTTATGTTAAAATTAGAGAACTCCACCAGATTTTAGTCAAAAACAACTGTCTTTGGACAGTTAAATTCCCTTTTTTTTTTTTAAGGAATTCAGCCTTTCTGTGCTTCCAAAGGCATGGAGTGACATCTAGCGACTGCCTGGGACAGGCAGGGAAATCTGGGAATAAATTCCAAAAGGATCCCTTTGCTTCAACAGCAAAATCCCAAAGTTATTTGGAATTATTTATGGGGAAAAAAATAGGATTATTTTAAATCTTTGTGGCAAGTCTGAGTTCTTTGTACAAGCGTGGAATGGTTGAAATTTGGAGGAAAATCAGTTTTAAAAATATTGGAATGCAGGGATTAAATATTCCAAGGAAATCAGGGGGGGAAATATTCCCTTTGAAATAATTTGGCCTCATCCTCACCTGATTTTGCTTCCCAGGTGCAATTTTCAGGGAAAATAAAGGGTAAAAGTGGATAAAATAATGGGAAAATGGAAGTTATTCTGGGAATAAATGGATTTATTCATAATTTTCCTAGGAAACAAAGGAGAGGTGGATGAGATGTGAAAATAGAGATTATGTTGGGAATAAATTCCTTTTATTTGGGATTTCCTTGGAAAAAAACAGGATATAGATGAGTTTCAAGGGGCAGTGGTTGGAGCAGAGTTAATTCCTTGTCTATTCTGGAATTCTGGGTTATGGGAAGGGAAGAGAAATCTTGGACATTTATTTTAATTTTTATTTCACCCTCTCTGGAATTTCTGAAGGAGTTCCAAAGTTGTCAGAAATTCCCAAAATTTCAGCTCTGCTGAAAAAAAACCGAATAAAAATCAAATTCTCCATCAGAGCTTCCACCCTGATCCCTGAAATGTCAGGAAATACAAATTAAATCCTCAAAAATCAGGAATTTCCACTCCAGGAAATTCAATTTTTGTCCAAAATGTAACAGAGCAAAGAACACTCAGAGAAGAAAATATTCCAATACAGGAATAGCAATTTTTGAAGAGTTACTTGTTGGTAATTTTTAATTTTGAGGTGATTTTAGGAATTGTCAGAAGCCTGAGAGGTCTTGAAGTGAAATTGAATTTATTTAATAATTTATTCCATTGATTTAGTAAAGCAAGGAATGTTTCAATATTTATTTTTCCACATAATTTAGAGAAATCCCTGGAAAATACAGCAAATTTTCTGAGTTTATGCCATTGCCAGATCTAAAAATTCAGTATTAATTCTTAGATACGATCAGAGAGCATAATGAACAATTAATTTCTATTCTTTTCTGATTAATACCTAATGAAAAAAGAATTTCTTTTTATTTTAATTCATTTATTTTAATTTAAATGAATCTGGAATTACAAAAAAGCTCAAGAATGGCACAGATAATTGTGCTGGATGCCAAAATAAATTAAATTATTGTGGAACACACTCAGATCTAGGAAAGCTGAGGGGAGAATTTTAATAATAATATTCAAAATAGAAAATATTGAGGAGGAAAAACCCAACAGAAACACTTTAAATAAACAAATTGCTACAAAAATAAAGATAAATTTGCTCCTGGGTCATTTTATTTTCATTAAACCCAAAATTCCCACTCTGAAGACTTGCCATAAAACCCCAAAATCCAAATTATTTCTCAGGAGATTGAAATATTCCCCCAAAAATCTGAAATCACGCTCCTCATCCTGATTTTCCAGAGAGGAAAATGATCCCAGAATGGCTTTGAAGTGTAAAAAAATCCCATAAAACACTCGGAGATGATGGCAGAAATGGGAATTTAATCCTGAGAAGGTGGGAGAGAGCCTTTAATTACTCCTGCTAATTGTTAAATTAATTTATTGTTCCAAAACTGCTCCGGATTTGGCTCCAAAAATGAATTTTGGATGGTTTTAAGTCTAAAATTGTAGTGATTCACTCATTTAAAACACATTTTGGTGACTCCAAATAACCTTAAAAGGTATTTTTCAGGTAAAATAGAAATTAAAACTCTTCGGTTTTATTTTTTTTTTTCTGGGTTTTTCCACAAAATATGTGGGATCAGGGAATTATCAAGGCTGGAAAAGACCTCTGGACACCACAAAATGTCCCTTCCAGTTCTTTGCTCTCTCCCAAATTATCCCATTTGCTTCTAAAATACCCCAAAAAAAGGAGATAAAATCTATTTTTTATTAATTTGGGAATTTCCCAGGGAGTTGGGGTTGGAATCCAAGCACCCTCCTTGGAGAGAAAGGGAATTAAAGGAAAGGGAAGGGAAATTGAAGGGAATTCAAAGCAATTCCCAAGGATGTGGCAAAGCTCTTGTGGTGTTTTCCAGCTGGAAAAAATCTGGGATAACCTGAAATGGAACCAAGATCCAGATTTCCCAAATCACTGAGCTTGGGAATGATCCCTAAAATCATGGAATATCCAGTGCTGGAGTGGTCCCCATTTCTGGGTGAGCTTTTCCAGGCTCCAAGCTCAGCATTTCTCCAGGAATTTTCCTAAAGATCAAAACCACTTTTTTTTGGGGGAGTGAGGAGTGAAAATCCCAACGGGAACAACTTCCAGTTGTGGATGGAACTGGATAAACAGCACATGGATCTGCACTTCTGATCCAGCTTGAAATAATGGCTTGGATCCCTAAAAATTCCAGCCCTGCTTGATCCCTGTTTTTCATGGATGTTCCAGCACCTCCTGGATGTAAAATGACATTTAAGCAGCTGATTTTCCTCTAGACAATACACTGGCAATAATTATAAATAAATATTCACATTACAAGTATTTATAATCACATTTACAGACAACACTGATGAACCCCAGATGGCAAATGGATGGTGAAAAAATTGAAATTTGCTGTCATCTTGGTGAATTCCTGGTTTGGAATAGGATATTTTGGGAAAAACACATTCCCTGGTAATCCCTAAGCATGCATTAGGATGGATGCTAGTAATAATTTAGTTTAACATGCTAAAATAATGGAGTTCTTGCAGTATTTTCATTTTGTTTTAGGAGGAAGTCAAAGCGTTGTTGAAATGTTTAAACTAGAAAAATCCTCTGCAGAAGATTTTTAATCCTCAATAATTAATTAAAACAAGAGAATTAAAAAAACAAAACCACCCCAAAATTGATCCCTTTGGTGTGAATTCCTAATTTTGCTAAGAAGCAAAAATAAAGAGATATTGGCACCTTTTTTTAAAAAAAAAAATTTTTCCTTGCCATTTGTCTCTTCCACTGAGCTGGGAAGGAGGGAATGGGATGGGAATGAAAGTGCAGAGTGCAACAGACACCAAAACTGGTCCCAAAAAGACATTTAAAAAACAAAGAAATTTTACATTTACAAAGTAAAAACTGCCCACACTGCAAGAGCTGCAGCTGGCACAGGGGACTGGAGGAGCTCTGGGAAAAATATTGGTGCTTTGGAGCAGCTGCCACTCAAAAGTGTTGGAATTGCAGGCTCAGCTGAAGGTTTGGAGATAAATAAACAATGCCTGAGTCCTGTGTGACCTCTGCCAGTGCCAGGATTGTTTTGGTGTAGCCAGGACTGAGGGACAAAATCCCATTTATAGATGTGTCACTTCAATTAATTCAATTTTAGCTCCTCTCCAAGGTGTTTTTTGGAGAGAAGGAGGGAATTCCTCCAGTTTTGGGCACCTAAATGTGACTTTTTAATGTGGTGAAAAGAGAAATAAAGTTCTCAAAGTGGAATTTTTGGGGTGGGGGAACCCATTTCTCTTGACTACACAAAGTTCACTTTTATACCTTAAGTCCCCGGCTTTGGGCAATGTTTTTGGGACTTCCACTGAACAATTCCTGCTCATTTATATTAGAAATAAATATAAATCTCAAGTCTGCAATGTCTTGGAGCAGCCAGGGACTTAATGACTGTTGAAAGGAAATGTTTCTTGTGGAGGATGAGCTAAAAACAACACCTGGAGGCTTTGCAGCAGGAAAATGCTCCCAAAATAAGAGAATAAATTCTGCATCTGCCAAATACCCACCTCAGCCACCTCCCTAAATACACTTTGTAGCTGCCAGATAATTTATGTACACATTGCCTTTAAAACAACAAAAAGCTCAGAGAGAAATTAACAGATTTAGTAACTCAATTCCCTACCAAAGACAGCTCTCCCTGCAGGTATCCCAGGAAAGGCTGATCCCTTCTCCTGCCTGTGGCAATAACCTGTTCCCTCTGGCACCAGCAGCTCCATTGGGCTCTTCCCTCCGTGCCAAGCTGGCACTTCCTTGCCAAGGAATAAACAGCGGCCTCATTTCAGTCTTATCAGCATAAAAGCCTGGCATGATCTTTAGCAAATAAAGCTCAGAATCTGTTCAAAATCTCCCAGCAAATTTCGTTCCAGTTCTCTCCCCCTGATTTTCTCTACTATCCGTGTTTTGCCCCCTTTTATTTGCCTTCAAATCCTGGCATTTGAGCCTTTCTGTGCTTTCTGTCACTTATTTTTTTTTTGTAAGCATCTCTAACCATGCCACGTCAGCAGCTCCCCGGGGAGTCCCAGGGTGACAGAATGAGTCGTGCAAAATCTTTTTAAGAGTAATTAACCCCTCGTTAATGGGATTCTCCCCGTGTAACAGCAACCAGAGTCCATCATCGCTTGGCCTCCTCCTTCCTGAGCCTTTCAAGGGATGCCATCCTTCCTCTGGCAGCACTGGGAGGGAGGCACTCCCCAGTCGTACATGTAGGAAAGCCTGAGTTTAACCTCCTCCTTACAGAGCTTCCCTTCCTTCGCCAGCGTCTGGTGCTTCTCCAGCATGTCCTCGATGCTCTGCTTGTGAGTCACTATGTATTTATTGTTGCAGCCCCGCGATTTGTACTCGGTGTCGAAGCGGGGGTCGTGCACTCTCTTCACATCGATGGGCGCCAGCCACACCCCCAGGGACACGTCCTCGCTCTGCCACAGGTTCAGGTAGTCCCTGCTGAGGCGCAGGTAGCGCACCAGGTCGGCGGAGATCACGTAGCCGCCGCCCAGCGCGTAGGGCAGGTAATAATCACACAGCACCCAGGCGCTCTCCTTCCACTTCCCCCCGGACTTCACCCGCCCGCGGCCCGAGAAGAAGCCCCAGTAAAGGCGCCGCGGCTCCTTGGCCCTCAGCTCCTCCACCAGCACATCCAAGCGCACGAAGGTGTCGTCGTCAGCCTTGAGGGCGAACTGGAAGTCCAGGTGCGCATCCAGCCACACGTAGGTGGCCAGCACCTTGGCCGTGAGGTTCTCGTAGGAATCGCGCAGCTCCGGCAGCAGCAGCAGGTCCCGGTGCCGGCTCTGCTCCAGCTCCAGGCTCCGCAGCTCCTCCGCGCCCAGCCCCGCCGTGCCCACCACGAAGCGGCTCCAGACGTGGCCGTGAGGCGCCTGCCGCGCCGCCAACATCCAGGTGCTGCGGATGATGCTGCGCCTCTCGCTGTACTTGGGGCCGCTCATCACCACCACGGCCACGAAGGCGCTGCCCTCAGGGGCGGGCGGGGGCGCGGCGCGGGCCCCCCGGCCGGGCTGGCTGTGTGGGAGCGCAGGGGGCGCGGGCAGCGGGCGCAGCCCCTCGGAGGTGCACTTGGCGAGGTAGAGCAGGACGGCGGCGCAGAGCGAGAGCCCGCCGAGCCCCAGCGCGGTGCGGTGCCGGCTCAGCCGCCGCAGCGCCTTCATGGCCGCGGGGCCCCTCACGGCCGGCGCCGGTGCCACGCCCACCGCGTTTAGGCGGGAACGGCGGTACGGCCACCGGGAGAGGACAAGCTTCCCGCGGGAGCGCTCACCGCGCGTCGCCGTCAAGTTGGGGNCGGCTCCGGCGGTTCCCGCACCGCGGGAAGGGGAGGGAAGAGAGGCGGTGCCCGCACCGCCTGACGCGATGGCCGCCATCTTGGAGTAGGGCAAATGAGGCCGAGGAGGAGCCATCTTGGGTTTGGGCGCTGGGCTGTGGCCGTGCCTTGTTCGTAGAATAGTAAAGGGTTGGGAGGGACATCAAACATCATCCAGTGCCACCCTTGCCATGGACAGGGACACCTTCCACTATCCCAGGTTGCTCCAAGCCCCGTCCAGCCTGGCCTTGGACACTTCCAGGGATGGGGCAGCCACAGCTTCTCCACAGCTGAACATACAGCCAGGAAGCAGGAGATCCCTTTGTTAACAATCGAAACAACGACAGGGATGCGAGGGAAACGCCTCTTTCCCAGCTCTCTGCCGGAAATGGCGGCTGCCCTCACGCAAGATGGCCGCGGCGCCCTCCCTGCGCGGCGCAGTGACGCCTTTCCGCCTCCTCCCTCCTCCCTCCGCCCTGGCAGCGCCGGGGGCTCCGTGAGGGGCCGTGGGCGCTCAGGGGCGGCCGGGCCCGGGCTGAGCCTCCCCGCGGCCGTCACGGGGCTCGGGGCAGCGTCTCCTCCCTCCCGAGCGGCTCTCGGTGAGTGCGGGTGGCCCTTCCTGGAGCCCCGCGGGGACTGGGGGGGTCTGAGGGGTTTGGGGGGGTTGGGTTCCCTGGCGCTCTCTCTGTTGGGTTTGGGATTTTTTCCCTGGAGCTGGGCGGGATGATCCCTGTGGGCCACTTCCAGGGCAGGATGCTCCGTGATTTTATGGCTCTGTGACAGGTCCGCCACGCGCTTGTTTCCTGGGTGTTTCCAGCTCCGCTTTCTCTTGGATCTGAGCGTGTTTCCTTCAGTCATCCTCTCCAAAAACGCCTTTATCCCTTTTCCAAGGAGCATTTTTGTTGGGGTCTCTGAGATATTCCTGTGCTGCCGCGGCTCTTTGTGCATCTTCAGGGATGTTCCCTTCAGACTCCTCTGCAGACTGAAAACTAATGCATTAATTCCATATATTTATTATTATTTAATAGGCTTTTTAAATCTGTGACAGCAAAAACGCCTCTGTTTTTGTGTAGGCTCCTCTGAACTTATTCTTGTGTGTAGGCTTTTTGTGTATATATACTTTAATATTTCTATGTATGTAAATAAGTCATTGATATTGTGTATAGGTTCTTCTAATTTTTACATGTTCATTAGTGACCTCTTGCTTCAAAGTTTAATTTCTGTCTTTTCTCTTTTTTAGATCGTTTAACCCACTGCCAATAATTTGAATTGAAAAGGAAAAAATCAAAATGATGTCAAGGCAAGCTTTCCTCTGCAGCTTGGGATCTCTTTATTTATCCCTCCTGTTCATCTTCCTTTTGATGGATGTTTATGCCAGGCCTGCAAATAATTCCGTGCTCAAGGAAAAAGCAGCGGACAGCAAGGATGAGAATGAGATCCTGCCTCCAGATCACCTGAACGGGGTCAAAATGGAGATGGATGGACACCTCAACAAAGAATTCCATCAGGAGGTTTTCCTGGGAAAAGAGATGGAGGAATTCGAGGAGGATTCAGAACCCAGGAAGAACAGGAAGAAGCTGATGGTGATTTTTTCAAAGTGAGTCGTGGGCAGTGCTAAGAGCAGGGAAACGGAAAAAAAAATGGGAATTTTAATTAATATTTAAAAGCTGGAAGGGAAGAGCCTCACCCTGGAAGTGCTGTGTTTGGGTTTTATGCCAAAATGTTCAGTTTCTGTGTGGAAAAAATAACTTAAAGGTATGAAAATTAATACTCCTTTTTCCTGGCTCGATGAATAATTGATCCCACTTGGATTTTAGAGCCAGGAATTCGTGAGGAAGGACTTCCTTAGGATGGGAATGTGCTCCTGTTTTGTCCTAACTTTGGTTTCACTTGGCAGTTTGAGTTCTTTTTTTATTTTCTGGCCTTTTTTTCCACCTGGAGCTTGGGTTTATTCCTGTTGGGACTTGTGCAAATAAAGGGAAAACACTGGGAAGACAATAAAGGAAAAAAGGGCAGAGAAACAATGGGGTGAAATTGTGAGAAACCCCCAAAAATTGTGATTTCTGCTCACAAAACTTGCAGTGGATGCTTCAGTGGCTAAAACTGGAGTGTTTCAAGGGAATAATAAATAAAAATAATTGGGGATAACTGCATATTCCAACAATTCAGGAATCCCCAGGACAGCTTCAGGAAATAACAGATCAATTCCTCAGAATCTAGAACAAGAAAAGACAATAAAACATGAGAATAGAGATTTTTTTTTTTCTTTTATGGCTTTTTTTAAAAGTTAATTAATTTCTTTACTTGGTGTAAAAATATCAACTTTGATTTTAGATGTTCAGGCATTTTCCCTTTCATAAAAAGCCCTTTTCTTTCTGCTTTGTTCCAGCACTTTCAGACACTGGGTGGCAGAATTGGCTTTATTTGCATTTTGGAGTGGAAGATTCATTTTATTAAAACAGCTCCAATTAATACCACAAGGGGATAAACTGAGGAGGCTTTAAAAGCTCTATTTTGTGCAAACTTTTCATTAATTAGGGGAAAAAAAATCAATAATAACATTGGATATTGGGGTTTTTTGAGTTCTTCTGAGCAAAGGAATTCCAGCAAACAGCCAAACTAGGTTTTTTTGGTTTTTTTTTTAATTTAAAGTAAATTCTTTATTATTTTGTGGTATTCAGACCCCTCACTTCCCTGGTAAAATATTAAATATTAAGATTTCTTTATTGCTGGATGTTTATTGGAAACATCCAACTCCTGGTTAGGAAATTCTCGTTCCCAAATTCTCATTTCTGCCTGTTTGTAATGAAAGCGGTTCCTTAGGAAGCTTAAATTAATTGGATTCAGGATCAGTTTCATTCAGAGATTTATTTTAAATTCCCTCAGAGGATCAGATTAAAAATGTAGGGAAGGGTTTTGGGGGATTTGATTGCTTTCTAGAGATACTCTTCAAGAGAAATCCCAGGAAAATCCAGTAAATCCCAGACTTCCAGATGCTCTGGAATTATTTTCTTGGAAGACAAAGCAAACACAGAATGTGTTTTAATCAACGAAAACTCAGTGTACCAGAAAATTCACAAATAAATAAAATTCAAAGCATGAGTTATTATCTAACAGAATTCCTGAAAGTAGAGTTGGAACATGGAAAAGCTTCCCCAAGCCCTGATTTTCCAGGCAGGAAAATTGACATTTTTTGGGTGGGAATGTTGGGATTTAGGAACCTCAGGGCCCTGGGTTCATTCACAACGGCAAGGAGGCTACAAAAATCTGATTTTTAGTGGCTTCTCATAGAGAAACTGGGCTAAACTTGGTTTATTATCCATATTTAATGTAATCCTTCCTGTACGAAAATTCAGTTTTCCTACAAAATCCACGCTTGTTCTGACTCCAAGGTCCCACTTGGTGCTTCCATGCTCTCAATCAGGATTTTCTTCCATTTTTCCCTAATTATGATGGGATTTAGGTGGAAAATACAGCTTGGAAGGAGGAATTTTGACAGCTGTGATCTAAGAAAAAACCAAAATTTAAAATATTGAGGGGAAAATGCATTTTTAAGGCTCATTTTTGATCCCAAACTTGGTCCCCTCTAAGCCCTGAGTGCCCCAGGAGCATCTCCCCAGTGTAAATATCTGAACTGATGTTTAATTATAGCACTTCTGTGATATTTAAACTCCCCAATTCTGCATTTCTTGGGTTTATTTGTCTCTTTTTTTCACATTTAGTTGACATTTAAAGGCAAATCACATCTCGAATAATTCGAGTTTCAATAATAACACCTCAGTGATACAAACAGATAACAAAGCCCAGAGTCAAACTGGAGCTTTTTAATTGTGTTTTTCTTTGAGTTTTGTTTTTATCATTGAACAAAGAGTGGGTTTGAGATGCTTTAAATAGAATCTGAAATGGTAATGAAATGAAATCTGATTTTTTTTTAGTTATATTTTGAATACTTTGTGCTTGAAAAACCCCTCAAAGTGGCAGAAAATTTGGTTTTTGTTTGATTTTCAACAGTAATTTAAAAATTTATTTCTTAATGAAATAAGGATTGATGGTGTGGCAGAAAAGAGGATGGTCAGATTGGATTTTCCTGATAATTTTAATCAGGAAAAGTTGAATTCTGGAGCTCTGAATCCAAGAAATTCCTTGGGAAAACAAGAGCCAGGCAGAAAACTCACGGAGAACAAACAGATGTGCAATTTTTAAATGTCTTAAAAATTAAAAAAATACCAGCTGGAATTTGTTACCAGAGATCAAAGTGAACAGAAAATACTTAATTTGTTTTTTTTTTTCACTTTCAAGTGCTTCAATCAAAGAATTAAATAGTTTGAGTCCTTGGATCAGGGTTATTCCCATTGGATTTTCCCTGTTTTAATCAACAGGGCAGCGGGGAGGGGATCTGGGCACCCAGGGAAGCAGCTCCTCAGGAAATCTCAGAGATCTTGGGGAAAAAAAGGGCTTGGAAAGAGAAATTGAGAGGGAATTAAGGGTCTGGAAGAAATTTTTCCAAGCAGTGCCAATTCTGAAGCAGGATGGAGTGACCCAGAATTCCATCAGGGATGATTTGTGGCTTCCTCTTGAAAAAATTCCCTCAAAACCATGATTTAACTCCCAGAAAAAAGTGTTTTAACAACCTAAATATTGTTAAATTTAATTAAATTACTTCAATTAATTAAGTTATTTACATTTAATTCTGAAATAAAGGCTGAGCTGCCACTTGTTTCTCAGAGAGGATCATAAATGTTCTTTTTTCTGTTTATTATTGCTGAATAAAACAATTTAGAAGCTAAAAATACACCAGATCTTCCCCTCCTAAGCCCCAAATTTAAATCCTGTTTGCTTTTCCTCCCTAGGGTGGATATAAATAATGATAAAAAAATCAGTGCCAAGGAAATGCAGCGTTGGATCATGGAAAAAACAGATGAGCACTTCCAGGAAGCTGTGGAGGAGAACAAAATGCATTTCCGAGCTGTGGACCCTGATGGGGATGGTAAAATCAACATTTTTTTCCATCCAAAAAGGACGTTTGAAGTCAATTTTGCTATCCCAGAGTGGCTGCTGGGATAAAATTTGGGTTGGGAATCCCAAGTTTTGGTTTCTGTGGGAAGGGATGTGCTGCAGGCAGCTCTTTTGTTTCATAAGGAAGTGGAAAAAATGACATAAATTGGTTTTTTTACAAAACCTTTGTGGCTAAATAAACCCCAAAAGTGAATCAGGTGACAGCTTTTATGTTGTCATTCATAAAATTCAGTGTGGGTTGTCATGCTGGACTAAAAGATATTAAAATTTGCTGATTTTGAAATCCTGAAATTAAAAATTCATCGTTTCAGGCTGAGATTTTTCTCTTTCTTGCAGGCCACGTGTCCTGGGATGAATACAAAATCAAATTCTTGGCAAGCAAAGGCTTCAATGAAAAGGAAATTGCAGAGAAAATCAAAAACAACGAGGAGTTGAAAATAGATGAAGAAAGTAAGTGCACAGTGGGGTGGGCTTTGTGTTCCTAAAACCTGGAGGTGGAAATAAAGGTGGGAGAGAAATGTTTTGGTTGTTCTGCTTGAGTAGGATTTAAGTCAGAAAACAAAAATTCTGCGTTTTTTCCACCTCAAATCTGCTGGGAAAATGGCAATTTTTAAGAGGAATCTCCCTGATCCCTCAAGAAAAGTTTTAATTTAGTGTTAAACCCAAAGATTTAAGTTATAAAGCAGAAATTCTGTGGTTTTTCCACCTAAAGTCTGCCATGAAAATGACAATTTTTAAGAGGAATCTTCCTGGTTTTCCCCTTGAAGAAATTTAAATTTACTGTAAAATCCACCCCAAAGCTTTAAGTCAAAAGACGGAAATCCTACATTCTTCCTCACCAGAATCTGCCACGAAAATGACAATTTTTAAAAGGAATCTCCTTCAAAAAATATTTAAATTTACTGTAAAATCAACCCCAAAGCTTTAAGTCAGAAGACACAAATCCTCCATCCTTCCTCACCGGAATCTGCCACAAAAATGACAATTTTTAAGAGGAATCTCCCCGTTTTCCCCCATCAAAAACCATTTCAATTTACTGTAAAATCCCTCCCCAAAGCTTTTCCCTTTCCCTGCAGGAATGAGTCATTTTAAAAGGCCTTAGGTGACATTTTCCAGTTGATTAAAAAGCAACTGAGATGCAAAAAGGAGCTGAGAATTTGCTGGCAGGGAAATCACCTGGGGGCAGCTTCCAGGAACCTCAGCACATCCCAGCTGCTGAGTCAGGGCATCAATTCTTTACCTGAGCAGCCAAATCTTCTGGAGGAAAATCAAATTATTCATCCTCCACTTCCTGAGGGTTTTTTTCTCATCCTCCAAGCACTGAAAAAGTGATTTTTTTGGGGTTTTTTAAAAAATAAAAACCAGCTGGGTGTGTGGAGTTTAAGGCACTTCCTGCAGAAATTTGGATGCCAGGCCAAAATTAAGGATTTTATTTTAATTAATTGATAGATATGGACAGGTAATTGGATTGTTGGATGAAATGAAAGAATTCCATGGAAGTTTTAAAGGGATTTTGGTGCTGATTTATCTGTTCCTACACCCCTGATTCTACATTTTTTTTGCAGCAAAAATATTAAATATTGTGGTAAATAAACACCTTCAGGGTTTAGGTTTATAGAACATCCTTAATTAACCCACTGAGAGCTTGAAATAAAGGAGTTGTGACAATTAAAGTCTTAAAAATGGATTGTGACAATTAAAGTTTTAAAAATGGGTTGTGACAACTGAAATCTTTAAAAACGGATTGTGACAACTGAAATGTTTAAAATGAATTGTGACAACTGAAATGTTAAAAATGGATTGGGACAACTGAAATCCTAAAAATTGGGACAATTTAAAAATTAATTGTAAAAAATCTTAAAAATTGATTGTGACGTATCTTGAAAATGGATTGGGACAACTTAGAAATGGATTGGGCCAACTGAAATCCTAAAAAATGGATTGGGACAATTTAAATCCTAAAAATGGATTGTGACAACTGAAATGTTAAAAATGGATTGGGACAACTGAAATCCTAAAAAATTGATTGGGCCAACTGAAATCCTAAAAAATGGATTGTGACAACTTGAATCTTAAAAATGGATTGGGCCAATTGAAATCCTAAAAAATTGGGACAATTTAAATATTTAAAAATTGATTGTCAAAAATCTTAAAAATGGATTGGGACAAGTGAAATCTTGACAACGGATTGTGACAACTGAAATCCTAAAAATGGATTGGGACAACTTA
>VWZW01003872.1:58925-89963 GCA_013397115.1 Edolisoma coerulescens | reverse complement strand
TTTGGCAGGTGGGTTGGACTGGACAATCTCCAGACATACCTTTCAACCCTAATGATTCTGTGATTCTGTGGTTAAGAATCTGGTATCTTATACTGCATATAAGCACAGTGAGCAAAAGAATATAACTTTATTCATAGAGAAGAAATTTTAAGATAAGTCTGTATAGATTTTTATTTTAACTAAAGAAATCGTATCTGCATCTTCCTTGGATTACATTACAAACATTTTGTTGGTGGGGTCAAATTCTTCAGTGAATAACCTCTCTCCCTTAAATTATTCGCAACAATCTAATAAGATGCATCTTCCTGAAGACTGAATTGTGTGTTTGCCCAGACTCCTTTTTCCCTGTCCCACAGGTTTTCCCAGTCTCTTTCTCCCTGTCTCATGCCTTAGCAACCTGCAGCAATCAATCACATACCCAAGAGAACTCCTCAGACTGGGTCTGGAATTGGACACACTGTCAATTAGGCAGTATATATGTGCCAGTACCACTCAGGAGATGCTTCAGGAGGAGGACAGCTGTACAAAACCTAGCAGTCTGAACAATTATAACAGAGAGAACCACCCATTGCGTCCTGTGTATGTACCTACAGCCAGGAGAACATGAGCCAACACACGTGAAAGAATGCTCACCCTAGCCCCACTGAAGACATAAACATTTTAAAGTGTGAGCATCTTCATTTTGGCTGCAGTGTGAACTTAATGCTGTTCTTAGTTCTTTGCCAAAACACAGAAAAGAAACAGAGAATATGAACAGGAAAATATAAATGAGTGAAGCAAGAAAGGGCAAGAGAGGACTTGAAATAGAGGGGTGTTCATGATGTAGAGTATCTAAGGTTGGAGGCACAAAACTAAACAAACCTATTGTCTGTTGTTTCATCTCACACCTTGTTAAAAGACTCCTGGTTTCATAATTAAAAATTTCCCATGAGGCATTTATGTGATCTCTTTCCTGGAAACTCAGTAAAACAAAGACCACAGATGGCCTTCTTTGATAAGTACAATTATTGGAGAATAAACTACATAGTGATAATTCATTAGTTCTGAGGTCTTCATATGGGATCTGTGAAAGATGTATCTGGATACAAGTTTGTCTACATAGGATGTGTTTAGAAAATTATAAGATATTGAATTGGACTGTATGTATAAAATCCATTTTAATGATTTTATCATCAATCATGGTATGATGAGACTATTTAGCTCAACAGAAGGCAAGTAATTCAAGTGCTGCCCAAGAATTATTTTTAGGCATCAACTGGCAGCATAGATAATGTCCATAATGACTGAATAAACTCCAGCTTTGAAACAAATGAATAATACCACTTTGCATTTGCATAGCACTCATCATCTACAGACCTGACAGTTTTAAAAGGATGGGCAAACACTCACAGTGACTATTCCTAGTGAAAACAGAATGTCCTGAATAAATTGCTACTATGAAGGCAAATCAAAGCCTGCTTGAAAGACACTGCTGCATATAGCCACAAGATTTAACAACCAAAATACAGTGAAAACATGCTCTGTGCTTATATGAAAGGGTAATCAGGCAGGAAAAGAAGTTTTTAGAAAAGAAATAGCATTGTCTTTTTGTAGAAATCTGAGATTAGGTCTATTTGGAACATAATGATTATGTGCCCAGTCCAATCCCTGTAGTCAATTATTAGTCTATGCAGTTGATGTCACCACAAAGAGACTTGCAAATGCTTGCTATTTTTAACTTTAGAATGACTATCTGAGCTCGCTGTCTGAGCTGGGATGTCTTCCTGTAATACAGGCAGGCTCTTGCCTAAGCTGAGAGGCTGAGGAGAGACCTGCTACCTCTGCATAGTTATATAAGCAGCTGAATTCAAAACAGATTAAGGCAGTGTTTATATATTGAACAAACCATGCCGAGATGTACCAGGCCCCATATCTTACCAACTTTGCCTCTTGGAAAGCAGCCATAGCATACTATTGTAGACACGAAGGAACAGTCTTAGACTTGCTTGGCAGAACCGGAGCTGGCACGCTGCTTTTGGGTCTCATCAGATCTTAGGTAAAACCATCCAAAAAAACCCAGGAACTAGAACTGGCTTGACCTAGAAATGAAGAGAGTTCTTTTATCAGCCTTTGAGTTGTGGAGCAGCTTGCAGAGTGACTTGCTGACACTGCTTTGCTTCAGCTTTCTCTCCTATCCTTCTGTAAATAATAATTTGTGCATTTACATCTGAAGACCTCAAAGGCCTTTCTTCTTGCTGTATGCTACAGGACAGGATGGTATGTACCAGGAATGGATTTTGATCTTGAACAGGTTTTTTCCATTGCCTTTGCACTGCAATGTAACATTAGCAGCAAAGCATCTATACATATATGTCAATACTAAGATTTTTATACATTCCTTGTTAACATTTACACTGCAGCAATAACCCAGGCCAGTTTAGTTTAGACAGTCTGGGAAGCCAAATCATTCCAGTTCTACAATTTACTTACTTTTTATCTGTGCATTATCAGAGACACCCTTAGATGACTTGCAGATACGTATCTTGCCAAATTTCATGTTTGAAAGGCATTGGCAAATGTGTCACATCCTTTGTGTCAATATAATACAATATAATACGTAGGTCTGAATATTAGCCTAGACTCAGGGATCTTCAGCCACTAAAACAGAGAGAAAAAGAAGAAGGAAACCCCAAAATTTAATGTTCTTGTTGTTGATGAATAGTTTTGAGTGACTGTTACCAGTACACATCAGATACAAGGTATTTTAGTTACAGAAGTGAACTGCTTCAGTTTGAACTGTTGGCCAACACAGATATGATGTGAGGATTCAAACTGCAGTTCTAGGTAACAAATTAATTCCCTGGAAATTAAAGTCAAGTAACATCACACATCCAGTACACACTACTTAATTTTTCAAGAACAATACAACTTTAGAGTCTATGGATATACTTTCGTAGAAACAGGAGCGTGTAGAGATTAGAGTACCTAAACGGCAAATTATCTGAAGCAGAATTTATTTTTAGTATTTTAATATTGGGATCACTGTTTGCAATGTTTATTGAAAATAACTTTTCCTTCTCCCAAAACCTTTCTCTATATACTGTTCTAGCAGATTTTTTTCTTACATGTTGCATAACATGGTAATTTTGCAGAAAATGCCTCTATTTTAAGATCTAGTAGTCTCGAGGTATTTCTGTTGAAACTTTGATAGCTAGAATCATAAATATGTCTTTTCTAACACGTTTTATTTAAGTCTTCATTTTGTTTACCAACTTTATAGGATGCCTGGAATGGCTTTGGTGCCTGAACAGGATGTGGCACTGTTAGTTAATCTTTGAGAACCCAGGAAGCAGAGTTTCTTCACCTTGAGACCTTTTGCTCTGTGCTGGTTGACATGTCTGCACTCCAGCAGCTGCAAACCTGCTGTGAGGAAGATGAAGCAAGGGCTAGTGCTCCCTGACTGATTCCTCTGATTGTCTGAGTGGCAGTCTGTTAGCAGTGCAGACCTTGGGTCATATCCCAAATCTGAAAGACCAAACTCAGACTTAACTTTTGGAAACATGGTCTCCAGGTCGAGCTTACTGTTTCTGCAGACTTTAATCAGCTTGCCTTTTCCTATCATAATGAAATAACATTCCCTGTTTTGACAGTCTCTGGCTGTATGGAATGGAAAGTCAAAATAAACAATGAAGACCACACTGAACATTCTAATACACAACCTTGAATGTTGCCTTAATTCCTCAGCCTAAACTAGACACCTTATCCAAACATTTCCTCCTGTTGTCTCCTGTCCTCCACAACATCCTGGGTTACTAGATTTTAGATAGGAGCTTCTAATACACATAACTCTGATTGAAAGCAGAGTTTCATTAGCACAAACTTCCCTATCATAATTGTAATCTACAGTAAATGAATGCAATTAGCCACACCAGGGTCTCCGCTGAGCCCTCCTCTCCTCTGCCATAATCTGACACTAGGTTCTCATATAAAGCTAGCCTACTACATTCACTGCAATAGCAGCAGGTCTACAGGGTTGCACTTTCCAGGATCATGTCATTGCTTTTCCTTCAGATGTTAGTGCTCTCATGTCTTGGAGCCACAGAGCTACAGAGAAATTCACAGCAAAGGAAAAGCAGAAGGCCATTTCAGCACTTTCTCTACCTGGACAAAAATCGATTTGAAAGTCAGAGTTCTCCTGAGCTGGTAAGCAAGAACCCAGTAGGTGTTGATGAGACCCTGAGAGTACCAAGCTTTTTTGTATCAATTCCACAGACAGCATCTGGAAATGAGAAGAAAGAGGAGAAAAAAATGTCCAGATTCATTCTTCCCAATACAGGACTCCATGCAGACCAAGACCTGAGAACCTGGGTTGCACCCAGAGAGATCCCTACTGTGGAAAACTTCTCTCCACCCCATTATTCCAGCAAGAGAGAGTCTGAACTTCCCTACAGAAAAGATGCCAAGAAATTCTGGGACCACTTCATGTTAAAGAAAAATTCAGACTCTGAGGAGGTTGTCCTGCCAATCAAGACCAATGAAATGCACCAAGAAAACTGCAGAACCCTGCCTTTTGCCCAGGTAAGAATAGGTATTTAAGATCAACAAACAGGCCTTTCCCCCTGCCTCTTGTAATCAGCAACTAAAGGGGCATGGGTTATTTCAGTGGCTAAGTCACAGGGCTTCAGAACACTTGCCCATTTTAAGTGGCTGAAAGACACTGATGAAAAAGTTTTCGTCTGATGAGGCAAACTGCTAAATTGCAGCACTGGAAAGCCTCAGACTCAATTTTCTGAGAATTATTTATTATTTTTATGCACAGATATTCTGACATAGCCTATGCAGGCAGGGAAGTGATGAGTAATTATCCATTCAATGGATATACATCTCAACTGTTTGTAGATCTGAATCGTGATCTCCATCTCCCTATATAGACAGATAGATACAGCTAAATATGTGCATGCATACACACACACACACACACGTGTATACATACAGAGTTTCTCATTTACAGAAAAAGCTGGTTGTTTTCTTACAGCTAAGCAAGGATTCTTTTCTCCTGTATTAATTAGAGAACTGGCTTATGTCTAATTCTGTACTAAGAATTTCAGAGAACTGGTAAATTGTCCCATGCATAGATGAAGCCATTCTGTCATACTGTAACACCAAGACAAGTAAACAGTATAGGTAAAAGTGATGTATTCCTTGTAAATTACCATCTATTCTCAGCATTTCTGTAATCACAATCTGTTAAAGACCATGTCTTTTCATATCCAGAACTGCATTTATTTCACACAGACCTATGTACATACAGATGTGGCCTAGAAACCTGTACTTTTTTGTTCTGAAAAGAAAAAAGTGCAGTGTTGTTTTTTTTTTTTTTTTTTTTTTTTTTGCATGTCTTCTAGTAAAGGCCATGGGCCATTTCTGCACCAGAAACCTTAAACTGCTTTCTGTTTCAGGGTGTTACTCATAACAGCTGTGAGAAGGTGACAATACAGAATAATCTGTGTTTTGGAAAATGCAGTTCCTTTCACGTCCCTGGTTCAGAAGATCATCTTTATACCTTTTGTTCTCATTGCTTGCCCAGCAAGTTCTCCATGAAGCGCCTGCATCTCAACTGCACTGATTCTGTTCCAGTGGTCAAAGAAATCATGATTGTAGAAGAGTGTAAATGTGAAACTCGGAAGATTAAAGACCCTGTGACTGGATCTCTACTGTCAGACTTGCATGCAAATGTGCACGATCACAATTAACCTGTGCAAAGTACCACTTAACTTGATCATAAGAATTTGCCAATGAAAAAATCCAAACAAGTTGCCATCATTCCAGTACACAAAAATATTTACAATGTAGACTTTCAACATGATCTTCTATCCTTCAACAATAACTTTACCTAAAATGTAACAAATGTTTCCTTGCAGTTGTTAAGGAAAAGGAGATGAAATTACTGGGGTTATGTGTAAAGGTCGTACTTCAAAAATGGAAAACTCTAACCATTTTTCCACCCTTCCCATCACTGTTTCTAGGATGCTAGTAAACAAAGGCTGAAGAACTAACATTATTTATCTGTGCAAAAACTGAATGCTGACTTGTTTTCATTGCCTTTGCTTGCAGGGAGTGCCAATATAGTGGTATTGGCAACAAAGATGAGACTTAGTCTGTTCCCTGCAAAAATATGTCTACTTTTACATCAAGATAATGGCTGGAGAGTGTAAAACATAAATGGACATGAGGTACATAGAAAGCTGTGACTAGTCAATGCCATAGTGATTGATCCCAGCTGGAGTTCAGTTCTCATTGAAAACTAATATACCGCACAATTTACATCAATAGATAATGGCAAAGGGTATTTTGCCATAGACACCACTAGTTCTCTTTTCCACATACCTGCATTTGCTCTGTACCTTTATTTTTACTCAAAGCGTTCCACTGCAGAAGGAAAAAAAAATATAAAAAATGCCAGAGTCCTACAGAAAACATCACAGATGAACACACTGTTTTTAGTATTTAAATTCACTGTGGAAAGACAATGCACATTTTCCAGTTCGATGAATTTTAACATTGTCAGTGAATCTAAGATAAAGTTTAAATAATGTTCTCAACACTTAAACTAAACTTTACAGGAACAGCTGAAAGAACTCTACTAGGAAGGGTTGGAGTCTACTGCTAGGCAACACAGCACCAGTGGCTATTAGCCAAACTGCTGGCTTTCCTGCTCTCTCCAGCTGCTTCTCCCTGGATTTCTCTTGTGGACCTGGCACACCAGATAGAGATCAGCTTCCAGCAATAGAGTTCAGCACACTTGTAAGCCAGTTTTTTCAGTCCTCTGGGAATCTGCTCTCAGACCTGGGCCACGGCTGTTAAACCATCACAGCTCTTTTTTAGGCTATTGAAAATCACTATCGACATAGCTGGTTAAATTCAAGGGCTGGGCAGATGATCCCTTGTATTTGAACTGCAATGGGATTAGAGATATCTTAATATTCTGTCAGAAAATATGTGCAGCATGGCTTTGGAGTGCAAGGCCCACGTTGAATATTTACTAAAAACTGCATCTGAATTATGTTCTGATAATGGATCTGAAACTGTTTGCTTCTGTAGGTCACTCACAGTGAATAAACTGAAGATTAGTATATAGTTACCTTTCATTACATATAAACCTGTTTTTAAATAATAAAAATTGTGTACTAAAACTCAAGAAAGTCTTTTTTCGATTCTTTTAGATGAAGGACTTATGTGAAAACTACACATAGCTGTTTACGGCATGATATATGATGTTATTCCATGTAACTACCTATCCATGTCTTATAATCCCTGTATTGTGTGTGAAAATTTGCATTCATTTTTAATCAAGCCTAAGGAAGAAAAGCACACAAAGCACTAAAGTTCTCAGTCTTTTTCTTTTTATTGCCGGATTTTTTTTAAACCTGAAAAAGCCAAGTGTTCTGAGATGTTTTACTCAGAATGTTTGACACATGTTTTAAAGCTGTCTGAATGTATAAGAATGTTCATCCACATTTTCTTTTTTGTTTTCTGAAATGCAAGTATGTTTTTAGGTTTGATACTTGCAGAGAACCACTTGAACGTAGGACCTACATACACTCCCAGTAAGATCACATGTCAATTAAAAAGAAAAATCTTCCAGTCTTGTCATTTTGACAAAACTGACAGATATACTATGATTTTATCATGCAGATGGCTGAACTGAAGCTATATTGTGGACTGCAAAGTATTCAGCCTAATTTTTAAAGCTTCTTCTCTGTGCTGAAGCATTATCCCAGTCAAAGAAAGCTATTCATGTAAGGAGTTTGCAGGACAAGATTCTTAGTGTGAAATTTGCGCAGCTTAAAAGTAGGTGAAAAGAGGTACCGACAGCTGTAGTAATTGCTAATTAGATTAGTGCTGTAGGTTTTTTGGATGCATGTTTAATTAACCCAGCAATGACTGGTTGCATGCAATTAGCACAGTATTCTGCAAAATCAATCAATGTGTTAATTGGATCAGATTTCTCAGCCTTTAAAAAATCCATATTAGGAATATGTTTTATCCAGGGGCTAACAGGATTTTGCTCTCTGAGCATAATGATCGCCTCTACAAGCAGAACACTGTGGATCAGAAAGGTGAGGGATCCGATCCGCATCACCGTATGGATGCTTTCAGTAGCAACATTATAGCAGTAGTAACATTATAGCAACAAACCCTAGTTGTGCCCACTCAGAGCTTGCATGCTTTCTGTAATGAAAGCTTTTCCAGTGCAGTTATGCTGACAATATAAGTCCTGTTAATGTGATCTGTTTTAGAGCACTCCTTGTGCAAACCTACCTTACAGAACGAGATTAAGCTATAGTTGCTGAGCTCTCTGAAAATTCTGATCATTCCAAGCAGTTTCTATGCTTCTGCCCTTTTATTTGTCCTCCTGTCTCTTTTTCAAATGGGTGTACTTTATGTAGAAAAAAATTGATGAGAAGCGCTGTTTTTTTCCTATTGCTTTAGCAAAATAAATCTTCAGTCCAGCCTATTCTTTTAAGTGTGGATTTAATGCAACCAGCTTTAATGCCTGTAAATACATCAAACACCAGAGTTACATCAAACTCTTACTGAATTCTGCACAACCATATATTCCAGGGAAAAGTCTCTGAAGCTGTACTTCATGCTGTGCTTGGTACTTTGTTCACCATCTATGAAACATTCACAACTAACCCCATGGCTCTCAGCTGACTAGCTTTTACTGGCAGGTGGTGAAATCTCTTGCAGTGCTGTCTCCTAAATGTACTCACTCACTCCCTGCTGCAAGAGCAAAACAAGACTCCTTACTCAGACAGAAGCTCTCTGCCAGTCTATACAGCTGCATAATCATGTCTGGGATCATAATATGCTGAGTTGGAAGGGAACTCCAAGGATCATTGAGTCCAACTCCTGACCCTGCACAGGACAACCTCAAGAATCACACCATGTGCCTGAGAACACTGCCCACACACTTCTTGAACTGTCAAGCTGGTGCTGTGACCCCCTCCTTGGGGAGCAGTTCCAGTGCCCAGCCAACCTCTGGGGGAAGAACCTTTGCGTGATATCCAACCCAAACCACCCCTCACACAGCTTCAGGCCATTCCCTTTGGTCCTGTCAATGATTACCATAGAGAAGGGATCAGTGTTTGCTCCTCCCCTTTCCTTCACAAGGAAGTTGTCACCCAAACTGAGGTCTCCCCTCAGTCTCCTCCAGGCTGAACAGAAAGTGACCTCAGCTGCTTCTCATAAGGGTTCCTTCCCCTCAAGACCCTTCACCNCTTCTCATAAGGGTTCCTTCCCCTCAAGACCCTTCACCACCTTCACTGGCCTCCTCTGGATGCTCTCTAATAACTTAGTATCTTTCTCATATTGCAGTGCCCAAAGCTGCCCCCAGCACTTGAGGTGACACTGCCCCAGTGCAGAGCCGAGCGGGACAATCCCCTCCCTTGCCCGGCTGGCGATGCTGTGCCTGATGCCCCCCAGGACACGCTTGGCCCTCCTGGCTGCCAGAGCACTGCTGACTCATATTCAGCTTTCCATCGACCAGGACCCCCAGGTCCCTTTCTATGGCACTGCTCTCCAGCATCTTGTTCCCCAGTCTGTCCATACATCCAGGGTTGCCCCATCCCTGGAGCAGAATCTGGCATTTTCTCTTGTTGAATTCCATATGGTTGGTGATTTCCCAGCCCTCTGATTTGTCAGGGTCTCTCTGCAGGGCCTTCCTGCCTTTGAGGGAGTTAGCAGCTCCTCTCAGTTTTGNGCCAGTTGCTTGCCCATTCACATGATGTGTTTATCCAGCTGTGTGCCGGACATTTTGTTCAGAAGGATCCTGTGAGAGATGGTATCAAAAGCTTTCCTGAAATCCAAAATGATTACATCAACTGGCAGCTCCTGATCAACGAGGTGTGTTACCTTGTCATAAAAAGAAATCAGGTTTGATAAGCAGGACTTCCTCCTCATAAAGCCATGTTGGCTGTGACCAATGACTGTGTTGTCCTCCAGGTGTTTTTCAATACCTCCCAGAAGAATCTTCCCCATAACTTTGCCAGGCACTGAAGTGAGACTGACAAGACTCTGCAGTTTCCATCTTCTGCAAGACAAGTCCTTTGTCTTGCCCTTCGTAAAAATCAGACAATGTTCTCCAGCTTCCAGTCAGCTGGGCCTGCTCTGGATTCCCAAGACCACTCAAAAATCATTGAGAGAGGCTTTGCAATGATATCAGCGAGCTCTTTGAGGATTCTCGGATGAACCCTACCAGGCCCCATAGATTTGCAGGGATCCATTTGGAGCAGCAGATCCCACACAATGTACCCAGAAGGATGTGCTGTGCCAGATGGTGCATTTTTAAAAGGTGTGGAATTGGGGCTACTTTGGGTCCTCCATCAGACAGTTTACCAGTAGAAACAGGAAACACTGGTAATGAATTACAAATATTTTGCATTTTCCGTTGTGCTAAACTTAACTCCTTGAATATCTGGCATGTAATCGCCAACTTCAGCTCACCTGAAATCATTCCCTGACAGCTGAGCACACTCCCTCTGCACAGGTGAGAAAGAACGGGGATTAAAAGACTATAGCTGGCCCTATTGCAAGAATATTGATAAAAGGTTAACTGTCTTCATTGAGAACACAGCACCTCAAGCTCCATGGCATCAGCAAAATGCATTTTAACTTGAAAATTAAAAAATTGAACAGAAGCTAAATACCACTACTACTACTACTACTATTACTACTACTACTAATGATAATAACAACAACAATAATAAACAAAAAAAGTCAGGGCTAGCCTGATGTTTCTCTAAGGGCTTTCCTGAGGCATTTTCATTTTTCCTGGCTTAACTACTGCTTTTACCATTTAATCTGACATTCTGCTGGTGGCTGCAGCCCACAGCAGGCTGTTCAAACTAAACAGGCATGTACCTAAGCTGCCTTACGAACAAGGGTGTTGTTGCGGTGGCGCAGTCCATGGCAGGACTGGCAGAGGAGCCCAAGAGCCAGAAGCCTTGAAAGCCCAGTGGTGGGCCAGTTCAGGCACAGAAGTTTAATGACATCTCCCCAAGTTCGGGTGAGATCCCAGAAGGCCTTGCTGATTATGTTGATTCCCTTTGTTTCATTGGCCCGTTGGCCCTCCACCCCTCTTACCCCATATTTGTCCTAAGTTCTAGAAAGTTCCCCATTACTCAATGCCTCATTGGTTCATGGTTCCCCTGTTCCACCCCTTTCCTTCCCCATTGGCCCCCGTTCAATCACCACATGTTCTCTCTGCCCCTTGACCCTCATTCCACTGGTTCTTGCTGTTTTACCCACCCCTTGTGCTGCCCCTGTATAAAACCCTGGACCCTCCACCATTTTATGTCTTTTGTCCCCGGACCCCTTCGACTGTGGATTAAACCCTTTCGGAACTCCATATATAAAAGACCCCTCCCGCCTCTTTGTCTCTGGCAACGCAGCAAAGCAGTTTTAGCTGAGTGTTGTGAGTGTGCCACCACCAGCACTGGTGAGCTGAGTGTGTGCAAGGGTGCTTTTGTGGCACCACCCGGGCAACCCAAACGCGAACGAGGACGCTCAGGGAAGGATGCGGCATCTCAACCACCACCGTACCCACACCACGTCAGGGCGCATTTGCTGAAGCTTGTTCAAACTCACCTCACACTGCATAGATGTGGAACATTCAAGTAGTCTGTTGCCCTGCTTGGTCTTTAGACAGCAACTCTTGGAGGAAGAGAGGTGTTAGAAGAACTAGTATTAGGACATCTGCAGCTGGACACTATCTGAGCAGAACTCCTCACACCACTGAAGTGCCTAAGATGAAAATGAACTCCCTAATTTAGACTACTGCCTGGTCTACCTTAGTACCCCAGGTAATCTATCTGGGCTGCAAGCTCAGGAGATTTCACCATGTCTACTACTGAGGCAGGCAGATTAGAAGACATGCCTCGCCTTTGATTTTTCTGGCTATTAGGTCAGAGAGAAAATGGAGCCCAAGACCCATTTTCCTTTAACAGCTACAGCCTCATCCTCAATATGTCACATTTTGACTGACAAAACTTCTAGGCCACAACAGGTTTTGTTTCAGCATGCTGTTTCATTGACACAGATGTTTTTCTTCATGACATCAAGAATTCTGCTCCCATTCTAGAGTTTACAAGTGTCTTCCATGCATGTCACCAAGGTTTACAAGAAAGAGAGCAATGCAGCAGTGCTGCAGGAGTGGTAGCAACAAACTGCACATTTAAGAAGGACCCAAGAAACTGAGTACTGCAGAGAAGGCTGATTTCTCAGCTCAGGATGTGTCTGCGCACAGACAATGCCCCTTCTGCACACCGGTCAAGGGGTACAGTTGGGCTCAAAATGAGTCCTGGAAAACAGTCTCAAGAAGCAAGGGACTTGTAAGCCGTAAGAATCGTGGGAGTCACAGTGCACACCTCTCTCTTGCATGTGCTCTCCATAACAGAGCCTCAGCTGTTACTGCACATGGCTTGATTTTAGCAGGCTGATTTAATATTTACAGAGTGCCAATAAAATTTATAGGATGACAGCTGGTGGCTCCTGTGGTAATTTATAAACAGCAACAACAACACAACACAGACATCAGAAACTCCAAAAGGAATTCTGTGCCATCGTGCAATATTCAGCACTGAAGAAGGTAAATAATTTTGCAGACTTCTAATAATCTTTCTGTAATACATCCATATTGGATTTTATGTAAAATCCGTATTATGCAAAGTTAGTATTTCCCATAGGTATGTTTTTTCACACAGAATGGAGCTCACCACAAAGACTCATTATCTATCTGGATTTGATATTCTGGCAAAAGAGTCAGGTAATATCTATAGGCCAAGACTTTTCAATTGGGAAGTCCAGCACACAACTGCCTGCTTTTCCTCCTGAAATGTAATGAAAAGCATTAACAAAAGGGGACGGCAGTGCTGATGACTAAGCCAGAAAAGACCACTGCCCTTGTTCCACAACCTGTGTTTACTCCACATTCCTAAGTAGAAAAGAGAAAAATACAACCTGTCCGGCAGGACTACAGGTTCAAAAAGTGGCCAATATCAGCATACCACTGCAGAAATGCAAAACCTGGTATTCAAATGGAAGATAATATTACTGATTCTTTTTCATTCTACATGAAACCTTCATTGATAATACTATAATTCTTTGCTTATATTTCCATTTTACTTCCCAAGTCCATGGATTCCTTCAAATGTCTTGATTGTGTTGATTTGTTTTTTTCCCATCAAAATTTATTCTTCAAATCAGTGAAAAGTTTCACAGTTTATTAAGTCTTTTACATGTAGACATAAATACATATATGAAATTTTTCATGGAATAGAGCCAGAGGCTGGTCTTTGTTATTTAGAAATATTTATAAAATAACAACTTTTTCAGTTATTGTTTTCCCCTTAATTGACGTATTAACAGTCCAATTAATATGTCTATTATTTTCAGTGTTACCTGCTCCTATTGATACATATAGGTTGCTCTTAAGGAACTGCTCTTCTCTAGTTTACCTGGAACATACTTCTTTCTCCTTCCAAACAACCTCCAGTTTCTGCTACAAATATCTATATTCAGGTCAGAGCAACTTTAGGTTGAAATGTTAACAACTGCCCTGTGTAATAGAAGACAGTGGACACACATACCAGGACAAGGTCCAAAATCTTGACAAAAGCTTGAAAACTACCTTAACACTAATCTGACTATTTAGGTTCTGTTTTCTTTCAGAATAATCACGTTATGATTATGTTTTAGGAAGAATATGATCAGTGATAAAGAAGGGTTTTCTGCCTTGGTGGTGTTCACATTACTCTTCATCCATTTCATCCATCATCATGAAGGAAAAATGCTCCAGGGTAAGAGCCCATCAATTTACAGTGGGAACTATGCCACTCAGACAGATGGAGTACCTTTAGGTAGCCAAAAGATCATATATGTTCATCAGCAATGGGTGCTCAAGGCATGTTTCCCAGCTGCGAACACTGAAAATGTTGTCCATTACAAGCTGTCTGTGGCTCTTAGCCACAGCTAATCCCTCGTGGGTCTGAATTACCTTTTTACAACAAAGATTGGCTTCTGTGGCCAGGTAAGGGCCCTATGTGAACAAGGGGCACAGCACAGCAGGGGACCTGAATGTCACGAAAATGTTGCAACTGGTCTGTGCTAATTGAGGAGAGAGGCCAGAATGCAACGTACAGAATTACTAGAGTAATTCTTTATTCATGAGCATGAAGTGTCCCATTCAAATCAGGGTACACTGCATGTGTTTAACAAATGGTTCTTATGCCTTTCATGCATTCATATACAACATGATTTGACCACTCACTACATAAGACACATTCACACCACTATGTTGGAAAACAGCAATAAATCTATGGTGTCACCATACAGCTGATACTTTCTTGATTTAGGTGTCCCTGGAGTTGGTGTTGCTACAGCTACCTACGATGCCAGATTACGGCAGGGTTTTGTCAGAGGTATTGAAAGGACTGGGATTCTGGTGTTATCTTCATAGTTCAGGGGCATTTTTCTTCTTCATGGATGGCTTTAACATTCTGAGAGACAAGAGGTCCTTATCTGCAAGGTGGGGATTTGTCCTCCTCCTTGCAGTGAGCTCGGGCCTTTCACTTATCATGAAACCATGGTTATGCAATATACCAGCTAAAGTATCTCTTAAGAAAGCTAGCATTAAGAAAGCTAGTTACTATTGAGTTCATACAACTTCATACTATGAGGCCTAGCTGGTGCAGCTGCCAGATTCTCCTAGCAGCAGTCTGGACACTGAGGCAGAGGCCTCGTCTGCAGCTCATTTTTGTCAAGGATTGCACAGGGACGCTGCAGAAATGAAGGACGGCGAAGGGCTCAAGCTGACTGAAGTCTGTGCTCCGGAACGCGCCCGTGACAGCGAGCTCCAGCCCTGGGGAAAGGCGCCCGGCTGCTCGGCCACAGGCGGATCTCTCACACGCGTTTCCCACCGGGCAGGGCAGACCACCCCTCCAGAGCGGCTCCTCCGCCCGCGCAGGAGGCGAGGTACAGACCCCAACCGTGCCCGCCGCGTGCGTGCCTCTCGCACACGAAGCGAGACGCCCACGTTCCGCGGCCCGGGGCAGCCCGGCCGGGCTCGGCTCGGCTCGGCTCGGGCGGGCTCGAAGGCCGGNAGGGAAACCCTGGACAGGGTTGCCGGCTGTCTCCCCAGCTATGGAATAAGGAAGTGCTGCTTTAGCTTTCATGCAGCTCCAGGGTGCTGGCTGTCCTGTAAAGGAGGAGGAGGAGGAGGAGGAGGAGGTTTGCTGCTATTGAGGTGATAATAGGAGAGGCACTTGGTCTTAATTGGCTGGCTGTTCCAGCAGCGCGGCACAAGGAAATGCAATGGCCTTGGCCTCCCTTGGTTTCACACTTTCATTTCCCAGCTCCAGTAATTATTCAAATAAAATTGCACGTCTTCGTTCCCTTCAGACTGATGAACCAAACAGTAATGTTCTTGAGTAACGTGTGTTATCTGTCTGCAAGTGGCTGTTTGGTCAGCAGTAGGTGAGGACAGTTTTCATGGACTTGTGATAAGGAGGGTTTGGTGTGCATAGGTTAATACCAAGCCACATCCCTCTCCAAGCCCAAGTGACAGTTTTTATGAGTGCACTAGATGTTTACAGTTGCTAGATCTTATCAGTGTAAAATAACTGGGCGGGAATGTCTTGCTTACCTCAACAAACCTGTCAGCGGCCACTTAACAATTGCATTGTGCCAAGGTCTCTACTACAACCATCCATTGTATAAACATGAGAAATACCAGGTGTGTGGGATTTTGTCATAGCAAAAATATGCTGTTGCTTATGTTAACTGGCTATTCAGATACTGTTCTGTTTTTTTAAACAAAAGAGTTGCAAAAAGCTTAATGACAATTCTATTCTGACACTTGATAGTATAATGTGACTTCTTTAAAATCTAGTTTGTAAAAGTAGTTTGGTTGATTGGTTCAAGTCCGCCTTGTTTTTTCCTGTTGAAGTGTATTTTTAGTTTCAGTATCAGTAATCTTTGGCAGTAATTCTTCAGATTTCAGGAAAGTCACTGGTCTAAAACTGCAGCTGGATCCAGAAATTGGGGGAGGCTGCTGGTTGATGCTGCCTTGCCTTATCTATCACAAATGTTATGAGAAGTATGACTCCCTTGTGTTTCTGCTTTCTGTTCCTTTTTCTGACTTGCTTAGCCTTTTTAGAAAGTGGTGTTTTTCCACTCTAGAAGTGTGTATTATAGAGCATAGTATTGTTCAGTTTGTGTGGGGGTCTTAAAATTGTGTTTCACAGTGAACAATACAGTAAATTACTGATCTGTGTTTTGCACTTGTTCAAGGATTTGTGAAAAAAGTTCTGCAAGTCAGATTTCAGAAGTCTTACTTTTCTTAATGAGCAGGGCTAATGTGAGGCATGATTTCTAGTTATGTATCAGTGCAACACTCATGAAAGTGCAAGGAGCAGGATGTCCCCAGAGCTGACTGTCATGCTTCTTAGAAATTGAGTACTGCTCGTGTTGGGTGTATTTATGAAATACAATTTTCTAAGTACATTTTGGAACAGTCTTGATGCAACATTGTATACTTTTTGTTTTTCTAAGTTTGCATTCAAATGAATCTATTAAAACAATTCATATTTCATGTTAACATGTCTGCTTAGCACAAAGCTTTCTCATTTCTTGGAATTGACTTTCTGCCTGCCTGACTCATTTTGTGGTCTCATTATTCCATGGATGTCACATGAAGAGTCATATTGCAGGTGATTGTAGTGAACAAAATATTGAGTTTATGATACCATTGATGGAAGTGGGCAGAAAGAAAAGGGCTAGGAAAAAATGCTGTCCTGGCATCCTGTAATAAAAGTATTTTTTGGAAAGGCAAGAGCAATTCCTGATCATGTAGGAAAGACTCAGTCATGTTTTGGTGAAGCTGAAGCTTTTCGTAAGCACAGCTACTGTTGGCTTTCAAATGATTTGTATTTGAGTTGTTTATTTAGAAAAAATAGCTATAAATTAAAGTACAAGGGAAGAAAACCGCAAAACCTCTGACATTAGTGCTCTATATTTTCTCCTAAATTATTTCATTGGAAAATTGCTTTGCTTGGAGAATTTCATTACTTATATGAATACTGAGTGTATACAGATATAAATCACTTAATTGTTTCTCTCAGTTTATTTGTTGTAAACCTTGTCATAGAGTTTTTTCTTTGCATATTGTAGTTTTTCTGATCGGAAATTATGAATTTTATAGAACAAAATTATTTGAGATCAGTCATCTCTTTTTTGACATTGTATTTGAAAGAGTAATAAATTCACTTTGTTTGCGACTTAAATTTTAATCTAGTACGTCCTACCTAGTTATCAGATGTTGACCCTCTTAGTTTTCTTTATTTCTCCCACGTTATATATTTATGCATGGTACATAAACCAAGAAAAAGGGGAAAAACTCACTTTGCCAGAGTGAGTCAATATATTAACTTTGTTTATTCACTATTGCTGACAAAGTTAATGAGAAATATAAAACTTAATTTACCATTATAACAGGAATACAGGAAGCAAATATGTGTAACTGAAATACGCTGGCAGTAGTGCAGTTTTACGCAGACCTTTCTCTGAGCCCTTACATCCTTTTAAATCTATATTAAAATTGTGAAATGGCCTGGAACTGAAATTTGAGGAATGCTAGTTAGAATTAACATGTCATTTTGGAGACAGCTCTACTCAGTAAGGTGAGGTTTAGAAAACAAAATAGAAAGTAACCTGTTACACTCTGCCTTTCAAACAAGTGATGATGGTTGTTTGTGTATCACACTATTTTCTGTCTCTTTCAGAAGATACAGAAGTCAGATGAAAAATCACCGTCTTGAGAGTGGGGTCTGTATTTGCATGGTTCTGACTTAATTGTGGAATTTGCCATCTAAGGTATGGTTTTGAGGATTGCTGATGTTTGTTTTTGATTTTTAATTATAGAAGTCAATATGGTCATGCAGGCAAACTTAAGTCACTGAGGGATAACAATTTGGGATATATTTCCTTGATAGGCATACTTAACTGTTTTCTCCCAAATTTCTCTCACTGCTTATTGCTCGCATATCATACTAGTAGCTCACTCAGAAGCAAGTATTTCAGTAACTATGTCTCTCTGTTTTGTTTGTTGAGCTGTTATTTCCCATTCTGAGGAAGTGCTGTGAAGTAATGGAGTCTCTACTGCTCTGGTAAGATGAAAACCAGATGCATTCCTCAGTGGTCAGCAGTGTTTCTAGCTGCGTTTGGGTTTTTTGGTCTCTGTGTTTCTGTCAATCTGCATGATTTTCCCTTTGTAAATCCATGGTGATTACTGCCATTCACCTTCTTGACCGTCATGTGTTTGAAAGCAGTTTCCAAGATTCTTTTCTTCACCTTCCCAGGGAACAGGATGAGGCTAGTAGGCCTGTAGTTGTCTGGCTCTCCTTGTCCTTGAAAACAGGGTTGACACCCTCTAGCTTTCCTTATGCTGCTCTTGTACCTCTGCAAAGCTTTCTCTTGGAATTTCATGTGCCTCAGCAGATTCAGCTCCAGGAGGACCTTGGTTTTCCTAACCCCATCCTAGTGCACCTAAGTGGTCTTCCTGTATCAGTTGTGTGCACATACTTGGTGCAGCCCCAATTCACCTTGGTTTGGTTGATTATAAGCTCTGTGTTGTCCACATCATCCTACATCCTTTGCTTGCAAACCCTGACCACCACCTCCTTTCTCATTCAGAAGTCAACACCTTCCTCTGTCATCATTCCTAGTTTAAGCATTCCCTGAGCAGATGAACCAGCCTTGGCAAAGATGCTTTTACCCCATGTAATTTCAGGTGAATCCTGCTCTTCTTCACCCTCAGTTCTTGATCCTCATAGAAGGTTCTGTGGATGTAAGTGCTACACAACCACTTGTTCATTTGCAGGATGTGTCTGCTTCTTCTCAAGTTCTCCCCCTTTACCAGGAGCATGAATGAGACACCACTTGGCCACCAGGCTTTGGCCAACACCCTGTGAACCACGTAGTCATGCTTGGTACACTCCTGGTCTCCCCTGGTTATGTCCATGGTGCCTGAATGGAAGAGCAGCTGAGGGTAATAGTCTAAGGGCCAGTCTACTCCCGGTCTCAGTAACAGCCTGTCCATGGTATTCAGGACCCAGGCCCCTGGCAAGCAGCATACTTTGCCAGGTGACAGGTTGGGCTGGCAGAGGTGTCTGTCCCTGAAGCAGGGACCCAGCACTGTTCCTTACCCCATCCTTCCCATACTGTCACAGACTCAGGCAGAAATGGCTCAGAGGCTTTCTTGGACACAGCTTCCTGTCCATGTCTGCTGCCATCTCAGAACTTGCTCTGTAGATCAGAGCTGCAGGCAGAGCAGGAACTGTCCTGGTGCTGGAGCTCAGAGGCTCCCAGGCTTTGCTGCACTCTGCGTCTCCATGTCTGGCTTGACAAGCTGAGGCTCTGTCTGCTTCTCCTCATGTAGTGGGGCTTCCTGTAGCTGCAGGAACTTGTTGGGGATCTGGTCTGTCTCCTTTTCAGCACCCCTGATGTTGTACCTTCTCCCACAACTTATCTGCTTGTTGAGACAGGTCCTCATCAATGCGCACTTAGAAGTATAGAAAATGTTTTTTCCTGCTGGTTGCCCCAGCTAGCTTACAGCAGAGATACATTAAGAACTCTCAGAATCAGTAGCATAAAACTACATCATTTTATGTCTGGAGTCTGTACATAAGTGTGTAGTGTATTAATACCATGCATATAAAAGCCAGTAGTGCATGTGTGCTACATATTAAGAGAGATTATAGGCCTAAATAGGTTGTTCTCAAACATTGCTCTAAAAGCAAATGTTAGGAAATTCGGTATATTTTTAGGATAAAAATAAACCTTTATTACTCTGCTATACTTGAATGGGAACACTGTTACATTAGAAGATAGTGAACAAAGGGTTATGATAAATAATGCAGAGAAGGAGTGTGGAAAAATGACAGCTTGTTTGGATCTGATTTTGATTAGAGATCTAAAAAAAGAAGAAAAGGAGACATTAATGAAATTTGTGAATAATATTAAGTAAAGAAATTTTGAGTGCAGTTGAGGACAGTCAAACATGAAACAAGTAAGCAAAACTCCTGGAAACAAAGATGTCTGACTGACGAACAAAATTTCAGTGCAGCAAGTAGAAGCTGAAAGGAATGGAAAGAAATCCATCAGAAATGGACAAGATTCCTGAAACCCAGAAATCAGGGAAACTGATGGGTAGGAGAGTAGATTGGGATTTATGTGTGTGTTGCAATATTAAAATATGTGTATGAAGGTAGTCTGACAAAAAAAATAACAGTAGTAATCCCTCCCTTGAAAGTTGTGCTGAACAGTGTTTAGGACTTAGTGCTGTGTTGTTATGGAGATCAGTTTATGAAGCTCGGAAGTTCACATTGTAGGACTTGGTGGGCTTTCTTCAGTCTAAAACAAAAAGGGACCCAGCACACTAAAATGTAAGAATGGAAACCTTGATGTTTTAGATGTGATTAATAGAAAATATTTTACTGTGTGATATTTTTATAATCTACGAGAAAGATGTTAGGGTAGTGACCCCTTCTCTCTTGGTTTGCTATAAATGTTATGAAGGAGATTTTTTAAGCAAGGAAAACCCAAATTCTTAGTGAAGCTTTTGACTATTTTAATATGAAAGCTTTAAGAAAACAATCACGAAATGTAGGGGGAAACTATAATAGGTAGGCAGGGTGAATCTTTGTAGAACATAAATCACTGTCTAAATTTCTTATTTGCTTTGCAACCTTTTTACTTTGATGGAAGAGTTTTCTTTTCTGCTGCCACCCGACTGATAGTTGCTGCTTTACCTATTACTTAATAGTTTTCCCAGGTAGTGGTTTTGCTTGCATCCTGGTGGTAAATGTTATTTTCTGGCTAGGTATAACTAATTAATGAAATCATAAAATATTCTGCTACCTGGTGCTCGAAAAATGTATGTGAAATGTTCATAAGTTTTTATGTAATTCCTTAAATCAATAGCTGACAGGTTTTTTTCTTTCTTATTTGAATGTGTGAATTTGAGTGTAGGAAACCTGTAGGTTGCACTATACAAGTTAATTTGGACTTCTAAAAAAATATGTATTTTTATTTATCTCTTTAGGATTATCTTCCTGGGTCGTGACAATTTATTGCCTGTTTGTGTTCAATGGGGCAACGAATTCACTTTGTGGTTGACCCTCAGGGTTGGTGCTGCATGGGCTTAATTATCTTCGTCTGGCTGTACAATACAATTTTCATTCCAAAGGTCATCCTTTTTCCTCATTATGAAGAGGGAAATATTTCAGTTGTGGCAGTTTTGTGTAAGTCCTTTTAACTTTTTTTACTAATAAAATAGTGTCTCTTCTTAACATATATATATAAAAAAATTCCTGTCAGAAAATAAAAACTAGGGTGAAAGATAAAGACAAAAGGTAAGGTAAAGGCTAAGAGTAGTGGAATGCATCCTATGATTTTGTGTTCTGAGAAGCTGAGACACTTCAATTTCAAAGGTGTTATTGTAGAACTTGTTTTTGTGGAAACTGGTGAAAAGCCTGAATGTGGCTTTCAGGTCCTGTACTTAGAACTTGTTGACAGGATTTCAGGTCCACATATCTCAGTGCTTGTCAGAATTTGGAGTTATAGTACTGATGACTGGCAACAAACTAAATTTCGTTAGTTTTGTTATACGTCCCTTGGTGGATCAGCTCATATGAGTTTTGCTGATAGATTTTCTGGGGAAGAGGCTTGAATTATGGCTGGAACAAACTTCAAAGTGAAAATACACTATTGGGAATGTCTTTCATATTGAGGCTTTGAGGTGAGGAATGATTGGTGCTTGTGTGGTAAGACGGAGGAACTTCTTAAAAACAGTAGTATAGTTGTAGTAGCACCTGCTGGTGCTATCAGAACTGTTTACTGCTTTTTTCACTCTATTTATTGGGGAGTACTTAATGTTGTATACTTAGTATCAAAAATATATCTGGAATTGAATGAGAAGGCTGAGTATTTTCCAGCTCAGGTCTGGAGCATCTATATTTTTGATGTAGTGTACTTTGTACATCTGAAAAAGACTAACAAATGCTTATTTATTCTTTTAGGTTATTACTTCTGCTCATTGTTTTGTATAGCTTCATTATTTAGAGCTTCAGTAGCAGATCCAGGAAAACTACCTGAAAATCCAAAGATACCAATTACAGGTACATTAAACTGTTTCTGTATAATTGAATGAAAGTGCTCCAGAAGCTGGAGGAAATTTAAAACCTTATGGGTTCTCCACAGAGAAAGACAGTATTTTTATGAACTGTTGGGTGCTATTATCTAATGCACAGAGCTTTTACATAAGATTTTAGAATGGAGTAGGGCTATTGGACAGCATGAGCTTTGTCATGTTAACAGGTAACACTTCATGAATTAAGAAAATGCATCCCATGCAGTGAGGGTGAATACTTCAGTCTTGTCTTGAGATGTGGTGAATTCTCAGAATAAAATTTTGCTCTTCTTCCTGATGTTACTGAAAATCTAGGATGATATGTTTGGAAACATGATCTTCTTAGCCTTAGTGCTGATGGTATGATGTGCATGAAGTAGGCATGATAGTAGAAAGGAGTGTATCTCCCTAGGATTCAGATGTGTCAACACTAATTGCAGAAAAATCTCATGCCAGTGTTCTTTCTACTTCTGGCAACTGGTCCTTTGATCCAGTAAAATGTAAGGTGTCAGACTTGGATTCTGGAGTCAGAGTTCTTGCTGCAGGAAGAACAACATGGATTTTGCCACCTGAGCTGGAGAATGAAGGCGCTCACTACAGTTACAGACAGTTACATTTATATTGGAATTTTAATTTACCTTCAAAATACTAGGACCAGTGCAAATTCCATTTGTACGCAAATGTTTCATTCTAATTTAAGGTATCTCCTTGGATAGCTCTCCAGTCTTTGCATGCTCCATTCAGTCCATATGGCAGTGATACTTGATAGGTACTTCTGAAGGTGAAACATTTAGGCTAGGTCATGATATTTTGATTTGGTGCGTGATACATCAGGGGTTTCATACTTTTGGAAATAGTACTTCAGTTCTCTGGTATTCTCTAGGTTGACAGGAGGATATGTTTTGGCATAGTATAAATTGTATTAAAAAATGAGTTGGGTGTTTCTGAACTCTGTTGGTAGCTACCCTATTAGTGAGTGACACCTTTGTGACACTGGATTTATGGGAACAGATTGTAAATCAGTTTCCATCTGTCATTATTGCTATTTTAATGATCTCAGATATTGGGCTTCTTTACTTCCAGGGTCCAAATGTTATTTTGCAGCAAGAAAGACCAGATTAGAGCTGCCTGCAGGTGGCTCAGAAGTGCTAAATATAACTTTATTTTGTTTACATAGGGACAGTGTTTTATAGTACAAAATTTCAGAATGCCTTACTGTAAATATTAAGCTTTTTTTCCTTTTTTTTTTCTACCCCTGGGATATGAGAAATTTCTGTGCCTTAAAAAAACTTTATTTAGGTAGAAACAAAGTTGAATAGTTGGAGTATTTAAGTTTCCCAGGTGTTCACCTGTTTTTGTTAAAGACAGAAAATATATGCTTTTGTGACTGGAATTACTTCAGTGTTAATCTTATTTGTTTCCCATGTGAAGATGAAATTTTTGGACATATAATTTGAATTTTCATTTTCAAAGAATTCCTCTAAATCTGATGGTACCATTTGGGATAAATAATAGCAAAGCTGAGCAATAGTAGCTCCTGGAGCTACTCAGTACCTCTGGAGATGAGGTTTTAAAAAATCTCACATTAGTCATTTAAAACCAGTATATGTTTTTAAATAGAAGCCTATCCTCTATCTGTTTTTTTGCCTTATGTGTAACATTGCATGTGGTGAGACCCGTGTCTTTAAAATGCTTTGGGATGGAAGATGCTCCTGAAGTATTCATTGTGTGTCATATTTTAGTTAGCTAGCAGTAGCAGTATTTCCTCAGGAGGTTCTGGAATAACAGCAAGATTGTATCATGATTCAGTCTAGCAGATAATTTTTTTCACCATAGAAACATAAGAAAATAATTGAGTTACAGTCTTCCTTGCCTGAGTGACAGCTTTTGTACTGTAATAATTACTTTGTAGAAGTTTATAGGAAGAGAAAGCATTTTGGAGAAGGAAACTGGCACAGAGTAGCAGCAATATCTTCCAGTTTAATTAAGGTCACAGTGGGAAAAAGTTTTTTATGTGGTGCTTATCTTTCTCAGATCATAGTAAGATTTATTTTCTTAATTAGAATCACAGGCATACAGATTTATTATGAGCACACACTACTGAGTTTGAATCTCTCTAACATGTGTCTTTACATTTTCACCTAGAACGAGAATATTGGGAGTTATGTAACAAATGCAATATGATGAGACCAAAGCGTTCACACCATTGCAGTCGCTGTGGACATTGTGTGAGGAGGATGGATCACCACTGTCCCTGGTAAAACCAGCACATCTCTTCCAATAATCTCCTGTTGTTTTGGTGAATCATTTTGAACTTTGTGGTCTTGACTGCTGCTCTTTTGTCCTATTTCTTTCCCAGTGGTGCTTAATCATTTAGGCATTTAAAGCAGGGAAATAATAAATTTGAGCTTTCATATGTCTACCTGTAAAACTCAGAGTAAGTGAAAATAAACATTTCTGAAAGTAGTTCTGAGGTATCATTTCCAGCAAGACAAACCACAGAGAACAGAATTGACATCAGGATTCCCTTATGTTGATTTAGCCATTTTTCAAACTACCTTTTTTGTCAAGTTATTGCTACTTCAGAAAATAGTACTAGTATAGTGCTTCTGTCATTCTGGCTTAGCTTGGTACTGATGTCTGTGCCAATGCTTGTATGAAATTGCATCCGCGTAACTTCTGTGAAGCAGACTATACCCCAGTTTCAAAGGTTTTTGATCTTGTGCTTAATATAGGTAGAATCCTTGTGTTTCCTTGGCTCATTCATGTTGGAGTACGCAGAAGGAGTTTCTGAATAGGGGTGCTGTTGTCTTCTGTGCCTTTGGTTCGTTCTAAGTCATATTTCTTTGTTATTGGGGTAGCCTGTCATCACATTTATTTTAAAACATTTGTTTGCGTTTCCAGTTTTTTGACTCTCCATAGATCACAATCTGTAAAATGTGTTCAGTAGCAGAAGATAAGACATATTACTGTGAAATTTTGCAGACTTTAAAAACCCAGATTTATTACTAGAGTTCTTAAAGTTGCAGGAGTATCTTTGCTATATGAAAATACAGAGAAATGTGTCTCTTGTTCTAAGCAGTGACCTCAGTAGTGCAACTTACACTTTAAGTAGTGGTGCAAAGGATCCTGTAGTTCTTACGTTTGCTCCATAAGTAATCATGAAGTCTTCTATTCACAGTATCATAATTTTAGTGTTCAAGTATTTGTATTTCTATTTTTATACATACACACTTTTGTTTCTCTGCAGGATTAATAATTGTGTTGGTGAAGACAATCACTGGCTGTTTTTACAGCTGTGTTTCTACACCCAGATCCTTAGTTCCTATACACTGATACTTGATTTCTGCCATTACTACTACTTTTTGCCTCTGAAAAAGGAGAACTGGGTAAGAACCTGTTTTCTCTGTGAAGCAAGCAAATAGTAAGTATTGCAATGTAATTTGTTGTGGAATCTAGTTACTACACATTTCTGGTGGCTCAGGTGTTGACAGTGAATAGAGTTCAACTAGCTGTGTGTTATTAAGTAAGCAAACTGATTTATGGTAAGTAACAAAATATTTTTATGAAAAGGCGTATCATTTCTGTGTGTTAAAAGTACAGCACTAGTTTTCTTAGAAATCTAGGAAAGGAGGACAGAACCAGTTAGGTTTCTTTGGAAGCGATTATGAGTACTGGGGAGAAGTAAGGTAACTTCTTTAGATGTATTCAGATTTCCTTTTGTTTTCTCTGAAGTAAATTTATGCAGAATACATGTCTATCCTAATATCCTGTTTAAGAAAGCTGGTATTGCTTTTTAAAGAAAGGAGGAAAACACATGAACATTCTGCAATGGGAAAAATATGCATTGATTTTGTAGCAGTATTTTCTGTTGCTTTGAAAAGGTTTCGTGGGTTAAGGGAGAAAATTAAGTTTGGTTTGTTTTATGTGGACTATATATAAATAGTTATGATATTTCTATGGCTTGTCATCAGTAAAAGTCAGTTGTACATGCAAAGAAAATGGACTTGCGGACTGGAGTAGAGTAAAATATTAAGGAATTTCTTCCATTATGAAACTTACATTGTAAAGTTGCTGTGTCTGGTGCTCATTTATATCTATTGTATGTAGTATTCAGAATATTGAAGAGGTTTGCTTGAAAGTTTCTCAGTGCTTAAAAGTGCCAGAACAGCAAAGTTAGAACTCTTTATAAGAAAACTGTTATGCCATCTTGCTCATGAAGAAGCATAAAAACTTCTAGCCAAAATCTGAAATGAACTTTGTACGGGACTGTAACAAATACAAGTACGCTAAAGAGAAAAACTTAGAAAACAAGTTTAAAACATTTTCAGAATTAGTTAACATTCCAAATGTTGTAAGTGAAGAGAATAAGATTATCTCAGATATTGGTAGTGCACTCTAAATTTTGTTGAGATTTTTTCCAAATACTGAGGTGCTGCAGATTTTTTAATTCTGTTGATGTGACACCCCAGCATATTCTCTGCTGGTGATGTCATACTCATCTTTCCAGGCTACTGGAACCTGACCTTTCATTGTGGGTAAGGCAAGTCCCATTTTCCATTTTTTTGAACAACTGAAGTTTGTCATATGACTTCGTATCCTACATTATATAAGAATTTCACTTTGTGAAAAATTCTACTTCTGGAAAAGGATGGGGCACAGTCTTCCAAGCTTCGTACTTGTTCCTATATCAGTCTGAAGCGGATATGATGTTCCCATAAAAGTGAATGAAGATGATGTGGCAAAGGAGAGCTTCAAGTGTAGGAAGACTGTATTCCTTGGATAATCCAAAACTGATAGAAGTGCTGTATTCAAATTCATAGATACCAACTTTTTATTATATGGAATGTACCAAAGTTGAAGATTTTTGTAAATCTTTCTTCAAAAATTTTTACTCTAAAGGAATTTAATTATTTTTGTCCATCTACATCAGTACTTCCTTTTAAATCATTTAAGGGACTCTAGAAATACAGAACAGAAAAGAATTTGCTGGAGCATCTTTCTGTAGGCACTGAAACAGACTTGTAAGCTTCTTATTAATGGTATAATGTCATCGTAGGGTATTCCCTTGTTACTGTGAATGGTCCCTGAATGTATTATGTATAATTACACTGTGTTAGGTGATGAGACAAAGTTCTGCCTGTTAGCCTTGCTTTTTAAAAGTAGTGTGCAAGGTAACCAAGTTATTTGCTTGGACCTGGTCTATGCAAGAGAGGGGAAGGGAAATCTTGTTTACCTCAGGTGTTTTACAGTACCTGAAGAGGTGATGATAAATAATTATTAATGATGACAGTTCATAAAATGAGTATGAATATGTATAAAACTTGTTCTTGCCAGTATAACTGGATTCATTTGAAGTATTTTGGAGATATTTTCAATATCTACCCTTTGATAGGTGACAGGTTAGGAGGCTGAATATATGTGCCACAATTATTTTAACCCATTGTAATGTGTTTGCCTGAAGAGTGGATCAGGTTTCTGTGTTTGGCTGCCTAAGTATACAGAGAATTGTGGAAGAAATTGAGTACTTTGTTCTGTTTAGTTTTACCTTTCATTTTTTGGCTTTATCAATTTCCATATGTGGACAATGCAAATGACACTCTTTTAAAAGTTGGATCTGCGTTATAGTGCCCCTGAGAGAAAAATATGTTTATGTGATATAGAAAAACTGTAGACACAGCAGGCCTAGTCTGTTCAGACCTTTGAAAGTATAGTGTAACACTGAATGGTATTTAGCTTTCTCAGTTTTTCAGCTGCAGAATTGGAGGGCACACAGTGAAGTAGAGAAAACTAAAAATAGTTTGTTGGCATGCCTAGTCAATATATCTGCCTGTAAGATGACACCAGGGTCCCATGAAGTTGATTGCTTAAAGTGTTGCTAAGGATGTGATGCCCTATAGCTTTGTGCTGCAGAATAATTTGTCACAACTGGGTGTTTTTGACACCAAATGAACAGGACCAATGAGAAGATTGGCTTAGTAGTAGTTAGGGTTTTAGGCAAGCATCCTGCAAGATTCTTTTTATCTTTGTATATCGATTAAACTGAAGTACCACAGCATCCCAGAGAGTGCAGTACCTTCAGCCTTTCACGGAAGCGCTGTTCTTTGTTGTAATTTTGGCTGTAACTGAGAGCTTACATTTTCTGAATTGACAGGGGCTAGTGTTTAGCACAGATTCAAAGAACTGGATGATTTTTTTTCTAAACAGCCATCTGGAATAAGCTTATTCTTGCTCATTAAAAATACTTGTGAATGTTTTGGCAGTGTGCCTTCATCTAAATTTTTATTCTTTGGATATAAAGTGGTACATAACATAGAAGCTGTATAATTAAAATTGCCTTTAGTGCTGTTGTGAAATAATAATTTTATTACAGTACTGATTAATTCATTATGAAAATTTGATCAGCATGTTAGTATCTTTTTCTGAATAAAAACTTGTGTTTTTATTTTTAAAGGGTCAAGAAAGAAAACCCCAAAAATTTTTGAGTAAGTGTTCTGAGTTTAGGGTGATAGCATTAAAGGTAATGGAGGAAGCTGTTTCTATAGAGATGCAATCTTTCAGCTTCACCTTCTACAGCAGAAAATTGCTTCATTGTATTCTTGGGTCTTGTAATTGATACACTGCCAGAAAGAGAATGTGGTTGTTGCCTCTCTTTGTCCAGCAGGAGGAGTGCACTTACTGCTAGAAATAAATGAGAGGGTAATTAGATTGACTATGTGGGATGATAGCACAGGAAAAATATATAGTTTGAGTAAAGTCAGCGTATTAGTTCTTCTGCAAGCTTTGGTGATTTTCAGAGGCTGAGACAGGAATAGTCTTCATTTTACATCTTCATGAAAAAGAATCAGTGTCAGGAAGCCTGTATCTTTTGGGAAGTAGTCAATCTTCTGAGTAGTGAGATGAGAAGAATAAATACTAGACTTCTCATCACTACATAGTTGCTCTCTCCATGGCTGTGCTGGCACAGGTCCTAGATACAGCTGGTCAAATTGCAAAAGTAAAAGCTTTGGCAGTATATTTTACCTTATTTATAGAAGGTTTTTAATCTTTTAAGCAAAAGAAATTCTGCTGATACATTCTGTTTGCTAGAAATGTTGCTACAATAATTGTCATAGCAAACCCCCTGACATACAAAAATTTAGGCCCCTTTGCTCTGGTTTAGTTTTATTTTGTTCCTGTTTCTGCAATTAAAAATGATTGTATTTGACTTCGAAAAAGGATTTTTGCAGTAATATTAATATTATGCATTGACTAATACTAATTAAAATCTGGAAGTATGTATCATCCAAAGTCCATTTATATTGTAACGACAGTCTAAAGGAAACCTTTTCTCTTAGAATCACGAAATTATGTGCAGGATGGGAGAGTTTTTTAAAAAATGAAAACATCAAAATTTTCCTTCTCAGTGTTCTGTACAACCAACTCAACCCTGCTCTCCTACAGTGTAGTTATAAGGACAGTACATGAATATTGATTGAATTAAGTCCTTCCTCTTTCTTCCTACAAAATGTGCGGTCTGTATTTTTTAGTTTGCTTTCTGGAAAGCCTGGCTTTCTTTTGTGTTCTACACTGTTTCTGTGATAGCCAAGTTGATAGACTGACTTCATCACCAGGCTGGAGCGGACATTGCAGGCATTTACAGCTGAGCACAGACAAGCAGGTTAGCATGTGTTACATAATATATCCTTCCCCCAAGAGAAAAATGAGGTCTCTTAATATATTTTCCTATATATTTATCTGTGTATGTGTGTCATATTTCACTGAAGAAGAAAGACTGAATAAATTAGTCTTCCATTGTAAATGAAAAATTATGGTCTCTTCTGGAGCAGATACAGTAGTCCTGTGTTTCCTTCTGAAAGTTCTGTCCTCAGTACAGTGTGCTGCTCTAAAAGAATAAAGCAGCTTGAAATCCTTGAAAACACAGATAAAGAAAGATTAGGGAAAATGTGGCGATGCTGCTGAATCAGATGGGTAACTTGGTGACAGAAGACACAGAGAAGGCAGGGTAACTGAATTCCTTCTATGCCTCAGATTTTACAGCTTAGGCCATCCTTCAGGAGACCCAGACCTTGGGGACAAGAGAGGAAGGCTGGAGAAAGGAAGACTTGTCCCTGGCTGTAGAGGGTTTGGTTAGAGATGGCTAGGCAGACTTAAATCCATGGGCCCTGGTGGGATGCGCCCACAGATGCCGAGGGAGATGGCAGATGTTGTTGCTAAACCCACTCTGCATCTTCTTCGAAAAATAATGGAGGAGAGGTGCCTGATGAGTGAAGAAAAGCCAGTGTCACTCCCATCTTCAGAAAGAGCAAAAAGGAGGACCCAGGAAACTACTGGCCAGTCAGCCTCACCTCCATCCCTGGAAAGGTGATGGAACAGATCACTCTGGAGGCCATGAACAAGCACATAAAAGAAGAGAAAGTCATCAGGAATAGTCAGGATACACTCATCAAAGGCAAATCATGTTTAACCAATCTGATGGCCTTCTGTGATGGCATGGCCAGATGGGTCAATGAGGGGAGAGCAGTGGATGCTGTCTACCTCGACTTCAGCAAGGCTTTTCACACTGTCTCCCATAACATCCTCGCAGGTAAGCTCAGGAGATGTGTGTTAGAGGAATAGACAGTGAGGTAGATCAAGGACTGGCTTAAGGCAGAGCTCAGAGGGTCATCATCAGTCCAGCTGGAGGCCTGCAGTCAGTGGTGTTCTCCAGAGATCAATACTGGGACCAATCTTACTCAATTTTTTTATCAACAACTTGGAGGAAGGGATCAAATGCACCCTCAGCAAGTTTGCTGGTGACACTAAACTGG
>VWZW01003872.1:40050-58828 GCA_013397115.1 Edolisoma coerulescens | reverse complement strand
CTGAGAGGGGATCTCATCACTACACAGAAATATCTCAAAGGTGGGTGTCAGGAGGATGGTACCAGACTCTTTTCCGTGGTGCCCAGCAACAGGTTGAGGAACAATGGCCATAGACTAAAGCATAAGAATTTCCCCCTCAACACGAGGCAGAACTTTACACAGAGGGTGGCAGAGCACTGGAACAGGCTGCCTGGGGAAGTTGTGGAGTCTCCCTCTCTGGAGACACTCAAAATCCACCTGGATGCATTCTTATGTCACCTCCTCTAGGTGACCTTGCTTTGGCAGGTGGGTTGGACTGGATGCTCCTCAGAAGTGCGTTTCAACCCCAACGATTCTGTGTTTCTGTGAATTCGGTATGTTCATCCCAGAAAAGAGAAGGCTTCCATTACCTGAGGGGAATCTACAAGAAAGAGAGCATCTATGTAGTGGCAGGACAAAAGGGAATGGCTTCAAACTGACCTACTGAGAGTAGGTTTAGATTACATATTAGGAAGAAATTCTTTACTTGGAGGCTAAGGAGGCACTGGAAGAAGTTGCCCAAAGAATTTATTGATGCCCCTTCCCTGGAAGTGTTTGATGGAGCTCTGAGCCAGGTTTGATGGAGCTCTGAGCAGTCTGCTGTAGTGAAAAGTGTCCCTGTCCACAGCAGGGCGATCTTAAAGTGATCTTCAAGCTCCTTTCCAGTGCAGACCATTCTGTGATTCTATAATTCTGTGATCTTTAGTGTGGAAGTTCTGTCCTTTTTTTGTACCTCTAGTTTAACATGGGTTAAAAGAGTCAGATGAAAATGCAACCTCTCTTCTGTATGCTAGGATTGTCTTTTGTTGTGTGTTGAGTGACGGATTTTTTTTCATGCTGAAAATGATATTCAAGAGAAAAAACTCTTTTAAATTAAGGTTGCGGGGGGAGCTAATAGGGGAGTGTGATGTTAGATTCAGAATGTAACTTTGCTTTGGCACTCTTTCTTACATTTATCTGTTTTCTGTGAAGCTATTGAGCTTGAATACAATCAAAACATTTCTAATATAATAAAACATACCAATGGAGATATGAAGAAGTATTTTACAGCTAGTGGAAGTTGTGTCTTACCTTGCTTTTCTTTAAAGCTTTCATTAGCTTATGGAAAGTGAAATAAAGAATGCTGTGACTGGTTTTATTTTGAGTTGATTTATCTTTGAATTAACGCATTAAATGAGTAAGAAGAGTTTAAAAAGGGGAAATTCATGTATTTTCTACAGCAATAAGAAAGGCCAGTGTTAACAAGGGAGGGGGAGAGGGGATGCACCATTACAATAATTTAGAAAAGACTACTGGGGATTGTTTTTTGTTTTAGCTGCTTAACTAGTGATTTTTACTTGTTCATTAATACTGACTTTCTTCACAGCTTTAGTAGGCAGTCTAAACTTTTTTTCCTGGGTTTATGTTTTGAACCTTCATGGAAATTATTTAAATGAAAAATCAGATTTTTTTTTTTTACTAAACATAATTTGCTTTAACTATTGTCTGTTTAATTAAAACTCACTGTCTGTCTTCCTCAAGTCCTAGTGGTTGAACATAAGCAGTGTTGTGGGTTTTTTTGTTTGGTTGGTTGGTTTTTTTGGGTTTTGTTTGTTTTTGTTTGTTTGTTTGGGTTTTTGTTTTTTTTTTTTTTCATTCAGTTCTCTTCTATATTCTGGTTGTATTTTGAAGTTTCCTTGAAAGGTTTTAATACTTTCCTGCTGTGATCTAGCTTTTGTAAGTGGAAAAACAGGTGTGTATATTCAAACTACAGCCTTAAGAACATAATTGTAACTTAGAAATAAGAGAATGGGGTCTGAACTCGCTGTACATGTAATGCAACTGCCACATAAAAATGTTCTCCAGTGATAAAAATAAGATGATCTATCCTTTGAAGACATTACATAACACTCTCTATCCTTTGAAGACATTACATAACACTTAAGAATCATATGCTTCTCATATATTCTGCTGGATGAGAGCAGGCTGTCCAATGCAGCTGATCAAATACATCCATATTCTCCTGTATCCTGAAGTGTCTTTACTGTGCACCCTTATCCAAAGTGACAGTAATCCACTCAAGGCCAAAGTTTAAAAGTTGGAGATAAGTTTATGTTGGATAATAGACAGCACTACAGTGAGAACAATCCAGTACAGATACTTGGACTTTGAAGGTACAATCTTCAAGAGTCAAGCTTGGAGTGGTGTTTATTTTCTTTCAAAAGAGGTGATGTAAAAATGAAATGTGCTGTGCCTGGTAGCTGAGGTAGAAGAGTCTTAATAAATCAGACTGTTTAACAGAGCAGTTTTCCTGTCTTATATAGCTTGTGTGTAGCAATCTGGCACAGTTTGAGGTGGGAGATTCAGAAATAACCCATTTGAGCTTGATCTATTCCCGAAACCTTAACTACTCGAAGGAGTTTTTAACAGTCTGTCAAAATAAACGCCCAACTGTTAACATCTATAACATGTAAATAAAAGATTATTGGTTTCTACTTTTAAAACATAAATAAAGATATCAATGATGTGCAATGTTGCTCAAAATCCAATATTTGCCTTCAGCTTTAATTCTTTGAGAACACCTCTTACACCTCTTTTCTAGTATTTCCACTTGGTTCAAATACTTCAATTAATTTGTCGCTGCTAAAGTCTCTCTCTTCTTTCTGTCTTGTTCTAGGATGTGTTTGTATTTAGACATGAACTTGCTCTCCTAAGAATATCTGCCTTCATGGGTCTAATAATATTAGGTGGAATAAGTCGACTCTTTTACACTCAGCTAATGGGTATTTTCACTGTAAGTATCTAATTTTAGAAGTATATATTAGTTTTATTTTCAGTACAATTAGTCGAAGCAGAAAAGCAGATTGCATTTAAGGGAAGACTAGAAAAATACTTGCACTATGACGCACTTGCTTGATATGTGGTCTGTCAAGCCTCTTGACACCAGTGAAGTCTAAGAAGCTTTCTAACAAACAAGTGTCTAATAATTTCACCTATCAAGTCAGTTTTCTGATTTGTATTAGTAAAATAAACTGATACCTTTTCCTGGAATTGTGCAGTGTACAATGTATGTAGTTGTGTGTTTTGATTTTTGTTTTAATTTTAAACTCTTGTGTACCCTGGTCAAAATTATGTGACAGTGAGGCTCACTGATAATTCAAATTTTGAGAATGTAGCCTCTTTTTAAAGTATTTTGATAAATATGCTTATGTTCATCTCTTTATTTGCTAAACTGTGGAATGTAATCATGTGTAGTTTACAGTCCAGATGCATGTTCTACATTCAGAGATACAAAAAAAAAATCCTCTGCATGGAAAAATTTTTCAGTTAAATGAATTTGGTAATGTAATAAATATATACAAGAAACAAGCTTTTTTTGGTGTAACATCCTGTTCTGTACATTAGAAGTTAATAGCTGCCAGGAAATTCTTTACATATGGTCCATACAAATATTTAAAATATTGTTTAGCACTACAGACAGAGTACATTAGTTGGATATGTACGTGCTGAAAGAGTCTATGATCTTGCCTGCTGAACTTTTTTTCAAAGACAATAGCATTCAAGATGGCAGCGTCTTTGTGACTACAACTGTTTGAGATCTGCCTGCGATTTCATTTTGGAATTATGAAGGTTTGCACAGTATTAACCTTTGTAGGTACAAATGGAAAACCTCCTAACTGTATTGTGTAAATCTCTTGTATGGAATAAAGGAAAAAAAACTACTGTGTAGTTTTTAATTATGTTAAAGCAATAGTACTGCTTTTTGGTTTTACTGTATTACCTTTACATAAATTTACTGCCTTTTTCTGTCATGTTAGCTATAATGTCTATTATTATTCTCTAGCTGCTCTACCAGACTGCTTTCTGCGCTTACTTTCAGCTCCCAGGTCAACAGATTTACCTCTGTGCACCTTTACTGTGTGCCTGATTTCTCCTCCAGGGTCTTGCTGACAGATTTTCTCTTCCCTGTTTACATGTTGGCACACCACCTTTATGTCTGCATCATCTAGAACTGGCATGTCTTTCTAGACCACCACTATGGTGGCTATCTAGCTGAAGTGATGAGTTCTGCTCACCTAACAGGAGAGACAGAGGCACAAACTCAGTGAGCCTAATTGTTCAGATACTGAAATGCGGATGTCTTCTTAGTTTCTGTTAAATGGATGTATACAAGAAGGATAAGAAAACCCATGTGATCAGTACTGCACTAAACCACAGACAGGAAAAAAGGAACAGACCCTAAGTCTATCATTCTGCTCTGTGTGCTGCCAGAAGCTGGACTAAATTTTAGCAGTGACCATCAGCATCCATTCAGATACTATTACTGGATGTGAAATAAGACCTCTCATACTGAACCTGTTTCTGTCAGGTACACCTGAAACCTGGGATGTTTCTGTTCTGACAGAGGATACCAACTGTGCTGCCAGTGCAACAGGCATGAATGCCTAGTTGTAACTTCACTGTCCTGAGCCTTAACACTTTCAGGCTGGTGTAAAATCTCCTTTCTCAGTCAGTTGTATAATAAACTGTGAAGTACATCCTATTCACTTACAGAACTGGCAGCTACACTGGAACAGGTGTGAGCTAATAGCATTTTCAAGTCCAGTTTTTCTGCTGAAATCATAATTACTGAGCTGCAGTATGCCTAGACACTCTCTTTTGTTGTCTTTGCCAAACTTCGTGAAACAAACATGCTCCAGTAATTGTGGATGTGGATGGTCTCTGAGAGGTAGATGCTGAAAAGTGCAGCTCTTCATTAAGGCCTCTCTGCACCCTACCTGTCCCCCCAATAGCAGAGGGGCTATTGTCATATGGACAATTTTTAGGCTTGATGGGATTGCTGGGGAAGTAGAAATCCATTACTGGTATATCTCAAGCATTAATTTATTCACACCATGTGGATGCTGTTGCATTGACTTATTGAAGAATGTAGGTCGTGTAGTCCATCCCCCACTCAGAGCATTTCATACCAGCAGCACAGTCATCTTCTCCCTTTTCATTCCTTTCTTTGTAAACACAGAATTGGAAAGAATAAAATATAGTAATCTTGAGGAAATCTGCTTGGCAACGACCAGTCAGACTTCAAACAAACAAAGCAAATCTGTTTGGTGTAGTTGTGCTTAGTCTGCAAGTGGTGTCAGAAACTCTTTCTGTGCAAACTGTTTTTGATTGCCAGCACTCTAGTGTGGGGACTTGCTTCCTTCATAAGCACTGACGGCTTTGGCTAGCAGCTGGAAAAGGCAGAGGAGAGGGCAGCAGGTGAGTAGTAGTTTCTCTGCAGGCTCCCTAAAGACATGCTGTGGTGGTAGAGGAGGGCAACAATGCAACTGGTATATCCACCCAGAAGCTGAGCACATTGAGTGTGCAAGACATTCAAGTCCTGCAGCAGCAATGAACCATGTACAGTAAGAAGCAGTGATGTTTCTACTGTGTGCTGTGCTGGAGTTACAGTTCAGCATCTAACCTTCCGTGTAAATGAAGCAAATTGTATCTGAAATGAGCTCTATATTAAATATGGAATTTGTGATGAAAATAACTTAGAATAAGGTATAAATCAAAACTTAATAGCAGAACACAATCATTAAACTGTAATAGTGCAGACAAGGTTAACTTGAAAGAAACGTAAGATTCTTGGAGGCATGGGTATGCACAGTTAAGGCATTCATATCATATGAATTGCTCGGTAGCTATTCTTGAAAGCATTGATTTGCTGAAGCTGCCTAGAGATGTGTACAAGGGACAAGAGCATGGGCCTTTTGAAAAAGGCAGAGCAGCTCTTGTGCTAGTATGGGAGAACAGGTAAAACACATTTTCATCGTTCATGGTCTTTTGCCTGTTCTTGCAGTTTAACACATACCAAGATTAATTCCACAGCTCCTGGAAAAAAAGCTGTTTTTAAATAGTAGAGACAATAAGTGTTGCAGCTCTGTGATCTAAATTTTGGTGGAGGCCAGCAGGTTAAGGTTTGTTGGTGTTTAACATTACTATTAACTGTATTTCAAGTGCTGCAAAAATTTTTGGAAAGAAAGATAAATCTAAGATTTATCAAACTTTAACCCTTTTATGACAAGACCTCCTGATTCTCCATAAGGTAAACTTGCTTGACCGTCATTACATAATTTTCCAGAAATGAAGCCAATAGTTTTTGATTCATATTAGTAATATAAAGCTAAGGCCCACTTTTTCCAGGAATAATAGACACGCTTATTAAAAAATTCCACATTCTTGGTCTTTATATTTACAGAGATCTATCCTTTTGCCACAAATACAAGGCAGATAAAGTTCAATGTGCAGAATAAATTTGCATATGTGATTTTTGTGTACGTTTTTAGAAGCAGAGTTACACTCTGCTAGAATTGAGCTAAGTGGTGGATTGACAAACCTAAGAATAGCCAGAAGTTTTTCATAGTTTTTCATAGGATTGGCCATTTTCTCCTCTTTGATATATTTTTTCAGAAGTCATAAAATGTCTGGCTGAATGCATAATGGAAAGATTATATCTGATATCTTCCATCATGTTTTTCTGGACCATGGCAGTAGTTAAAAACAGAAAAGCAAAGCAGCACATTATGAAGTGCAGGTGAAGTATTCTGCCATGTGTGCTGGCACTTTGCAAAATTCAGGTTTGTTGCACAGTTGACTAATCTGTGCCTGTCATTGTGTAACTGTCATTGGTTATAACAGTAGGTCAATATTTAAAAAGGTCTTTAAGAAAAATACACGTGCATCCTGCATATGCATGTATTCTGCTGTTATCTTGCCTCATGTGTGTTCAACAGATACCAAGGTGCTTGGAAAAAATGTGCTCTCTGGTAAAAATGAAAACTTTGTAACTTGTGTACTAAAATATAGCTCTTACAGAGAGAATGTTCTTGAGGCTGTACTGCTTGATAAGGTGATTAATAGACCGAGTAACCTACCACATAGTAATTGCTCTGAGTACATTTACCACCGCTGTAATTGTGGTATCACTGTTAGGGTATCATTAGCACAAGGCTATTCATAACTCATTTGGAGGTCCAGGAAGCCAAAGAGCAAAAGAGGTGACTTCCTACAATGAGAGGTGAACAGCTGATTGGCAAAAACTGTCCTTAGAGGAACTTCTGACATGAATTGTTCCGATGAAGAGGGGAGCAGCTGAGGTGGCCTCTGCATACAGGATTAGTGCTTTCTCCCTAGAAACTAGCATATGTGAAACACACTTCTATCAGAAAGGGCACATGGCTCTTTTCATCCTCCTTCCCCAGTTGCTTTCCCTGAGCTCTCTTTGCCTCTAATTTTGTTATCATCCTGAATTTTAACTGCTAGCATGTACTTTACATTACTCTTGGGGAAATTTTATTTGGATACTTTGGAAATAGAAGTATCTAGGTTCTCTCTAATTCATAAGCCTCTGAAATAGGGAGAAATTTAAAATCCTAATTTAGGAACTCTAGGACTCTTAAGAAGATACTCCTCATAAAATCTCATTATAACAATTAGTCTTCTTACTTAAAATGAATCAAGTTTTTAGACAACTGGATGGAAAAAATTGGTTTCACCCATGAGTTAAACACTGTCTGATGTAATTTCCAAAATGATCATGCATTTGTGTTGAAGGCCTGCTTGTCTCCTGTTCTTGTTACTTGCTTTACCACTCTATTCCCTGTCATTTCTTGTAGTGCAATTTTGAATTTTATATTCCTTAACTGGAAATTTATATTCCTTAGCTGGAGCCTGTGGTCTTACATTCTCAGACAGCATGATTTTTTAAATAACACTGCTTGAAAAGTAGAAGCAAACTTTTAAGTAAAACAAACAAAGAAAAACGTGCCAAAAAGAATTTTGGGAGTTGCACCTTACAAGAGTGCAACTTTTCTAGTCTCTTACTGAGAGTAACAATTTTAAAGATTATTGTTACTCTTTGCTTCAGACCTCCTCTAGCTGCTTGTACTCCCCAAGTAGTCTTTGGCCTCAGTCACTGCAGGGTGACAAGATAGCTCCAGTGTAGACACTTTAAAACTCTGTGAAGATAGAGGTGTGGGGTTTTGTTGGTGGTTTGTCGTAAGTAGTAAAAGTATGGGCAAGTTATCACTTTGTCCATTTCAGAAAGTTTTAAAATTTTCTGCAAAAAAAATACAGACAATCTGTCTTGTGCAACAGTTGTGTACACCTATTAATGACATTGTATTTAAGTGACAAAACCAAAGTTTATCTAGAAAATAATACTTGGCACTTAAGCTAGAAGAAAGTATTGAGAAGAATGTATCTGTGTTACTAATTTTTATTTCCAGTTCCTTTTTTTCATGTAGTTATATGAAATAATAAAATTTATTGGGAAGCTAAATCAAATAGTACCCAGAAAACTTGCTTTCTTTCTCAAGACACATTTTCTTGACATGTGTTTTTCAAGAATTTTTCTCTCATTTTTATATGTAACAGATGTTTGTTTTCCTCAAAAAAACCCTTTTTATTCATTTATTCATAGGAAAAGACATAAATTCACCTAGGCAAAAAAGTCTCTTTTATCAACCCCAGATTGTTTCTGATGTGTGATTGTTGGAGGTACAGAGCTCTTTTAAAAAGAATGCTTTTTTTTCAGTCTGTTTAAAAAAGGTGGAACTGTCAGGATGCTCATGTGTATATTAGCAGAAGACTAGCCCTGGCATTTGCATTTCTCTCACTCATATTCCATTTTAGTTTTAAGGAGTTACTCCTCTCTGTCTTTCACATTAAGAGTTAAATGATGATAAAACCTAGTTTTTCTATTTATACTGTAAGATTCTTTTATTGGTTATGTTTGATCTACAAGGAATCAATATAGAACATGGAATAAATAATATGACATGCTGTTTTTTAAGCAGTGGCTTTTCTGATTATTTTGATATGTGTTCGTATCTAGTGAGTTTTTAAATTGCACCAGATAATGCTAAGAAGTATTCGGATTGTTGATTGTTTTTTCAAAGGTGGTACCTTTTGCATATATGAGATTTTCTTCCTCTCAGGGTCTGTGGTATTCTTTATTTTGCTGGCTGCCACCTGTCTGAAGCAATCAGCCACTTCTTTCTCTTTCTCTGTACAAAACGAAAATCCGGTCTTCCCATGGATGGTGGAAGGTAACAGGATAATCAGTTCAACAGTGATCCTCTGATGTCATTGTGGGAGCCCTGTAAAAGCGGATTATCTGTGACCCAGATAAAATAATTAGAAATTACTTGGACACTTACAAATAACTGATCTACTAATCTCATTTCCAAAGTTAAAAAAGGCCTGTCTCTCAACGTAGCACTACCAGATGTTTCAGTTAAACAGCATCCTTTGCAGACACTAATCTGAACCCTAATTTTAAAGGATTACCTTTGATTGTTTTTATCTCAAACACTAAACAGTGTTTTCATTTTTCCGTATGTTCTAACAAACTATTTATATGGAAGAAAAGACATTTGCTTAATTCTTCCACTACAGTCCATTAAATATGATTTAATGTGATTTGTGCTGGTATTGCAGAGAAAAACTTTTCATTGAAATTATTTAGTAGTTGTTTCTCTGGGGCAGAACTATTTAATGGATAGGCTTTTATAAATTTAATAGATACCATGTGGCCTTTGTGCAAAGTAGTGGATGTATTATCATAAACTAAGTGGACAGTGACTTTATTAATTTAATTAATGCTACCGGGGTTTCCTGTTAATTAACTGTTTGAATGGTGTGCAGTGATATGCCAATATCCTGTTGCAGCAGTGCTTTCTGGATGTGGAAAAGAGAAATTTCCCTTTATTTTCTTTAGGAAGGATAGAAGGGAAAATAGTGTTCAACAGCCTGTCTGATGCACAGTATAGTGCCTACCACATACATTTTTCCCCTTAGAAGCATTTAAAAATGTTGATACTGGCTTTTTATTGTTGCAGTGTTTCTCCATTTCACCTTAAAGTAGCAAGTGTATTTTACTAAGCACTTTTTCAACCTTTTTACAAAGATTGAGTTTCAAAATAATGAAAATATAGGTGCAGTTATTCTGTTAGTAAAATCAAGGGCTTTTTAATTCTTTGCATATTTTATAGTATTGATCCATTGCTGATTTATTATGCAGAGTGACAAGTGATCTAGTTCTGCTGAAATGCTTTTTGTCTTTAATAATAAGTATCTTGTAATTAAAAATATTTGTAATCATATCTTTAATCAGATAATCTATTAAATACTATTTTGATTAGTGAATACTAAGGGCTTTTCCTGTTTTTTCAAACATGGCAGAAGCGTAATCAAGGAAGTATTAATCCTCATAATTAAGTTTAGCATATTAAAAATTAGGATTGGTAAGGGAAATTAGGATTTCCAGGCAATTGTATTCTTTATGTGGCTATAATATAGTGTAAGATGTAAAGTAATTGTATAGGGAAGGCAAAGGGTATATAAACTATAACCCCCAATAGTAATTGGAAATTACTAACAGAAAATAACTTAATCTTAACATTGTCTGTCTTCCTCTTCCTTGTTATTCTTATCCCTTCCCCTTTTCCTGTCTCTACCTTTAATCCACCTATAGCTAGATTGCCTATTAGAAGACTCTGTGAGGTCCTATAAATTATATTGTCAGGAATTAATAATGTCCTGGTCTTTGAATATGATTTTTCTTAACTGTGTAAATTCTTTTGTGTCTTTACCTTATTTTTCTCAAATAGACTTGCAATTCATTTAGCATTTTTAATGAATGTATTCTGACATCTTTAAATACATATTTACCATAAAAATACTAGTTTGTTTAAAAAAAACACCTCTTTTATGAGCTATTTAAAATATAGGAATAAATAGAAGTGTAAGATACTCTACGTAGCAAAAGATCTCATCTCTTTTATTTAGGTCACTGCATGGTCTTAGGTAAATATGAATGCTTTTATTGAAATTAATAATTTACAATATTATAAGGAAAAAGTGCAAGTTATAAAATGTAATCAGGTTTTATACTGTGCAGGGAGTGTAAAATATCATCAAATATCATGCCAAAATTCTCCCTAGTTCATCATTCAAGAATGAAGTCCTTTTCCTAATCAATTTTTCTAATAGTGAAGGTAGTACCTTTAACCACTTGAAGATAAGTAACTGTAAAAATAATGTTTGAGTGTTCCATGGGCTGATTACCTTTTGTTTACATGTTGCTTGTCAGATGTAGACATCAGACCATTAAAATGGCTTCTGTGTGAAGAAGATCAACAACTAGCTTTCCTAAGTATTTTTTCCCTGATATTTTTGTCTTAAGAAGGTGATTGTAGGTATCAATAAATATAATATATTTTTTCATGTCTCTTGTCATGCAGCTATCTGCGCCAAACATACCATGGATTTGAAATAGCCTGAAGTTAAGAGATCTGTTTGTATTTCCTACATTGTAGATGCATCCCTCATTTGTTATCAGAAGGTTTCTTTTCACTGAATCATTTTCTGTTATCTGATAAATAAATTGGAAATCTATTTAACTAAATTAATCAGTGCACAGAGGAGTGCAGGACTATTCCCTAGATCCCCTGCTACATAGTGTAGCTTTATTTTTCATTTAGCACATGAGTCTGATACAGGGATTTAAAGTTAAAACAAAACTAATAATATTCAGGCTGAACAGAATTATAATTGATAAAATTAATCATCTTATATGAGAAGTCTAGATTAAAAAAAGAATGCTAAAAAGTGGCCAAAAGTAAACCCAAAATGTATTTAATGCCAAAAAAGAGAAAATTTCTGAAATACAATGTATTCTTCCTATGTTTAGTATTTTATATTCTTGAGTTCCTCGCCTGCCACTTGCATGCACACCATGAGAGGATGTTAGATAGAAGGCAAAAAAACCCCTTTATGTAAAGGATTTTTTGTCTTGAGCTTTCAGATGAATGCAAAGGCTGCAAATCCAGGAAGGCTTGCAAGTTTTTGTTTTCTCTTCTTCTGTTTCATCGTACTTTTCTGCTGATTCATCTATACTGAAAATTTGAAAATACTAAAAGCATGGCATAATGCTTGCATCCTTCTACTGCAAGTATTTAATAGAACTGTAATGATTGCATGTCACTTTAAGCAAACACGAAAGAAAAATTGAACCAGGGATTGTAGCTGCCTGCTTTGGAGTTAGTTCTGTAATCTACAAACTATCCTTTGGAAAACATGAATCAGTAAGCGAAAAATACCCTTTGCATGTGGTTTTTTCATGATGAATTAGTTAATGGTAAAACACATACTATAGCACAGTTTGCTAAACAGTGCATGTGATCTTTTAAAATTTTTTTTTTGGCGGTTGGTTATGCAAAATAAAAGTGTAGATGTGGAAAATACAATTCTCTTAGGAGCTAATGTGGATGCATTCATTTGCAAGTGAATCTGAAGTTGATTTGCGGAACACTGCCAGTGCTTTTACATGTGTGTCTTTCTTCTCCTTTCATCTCCTTCCTCTTGCAGCAGTCTTAGCTGTGGCAGTAGCTTACTTAGTGTAAGCAAGCTGCTCTTATGGAATTGTAGTATAAGCTCAAAGTAAAAAAACCCTCATTTCTTTTCCCCTCAGCAGAATCTGAACACTTTGTCCTTTTCCTGTTCCTATTCCTGTGTTTGTTTCCTCTAATTTCTATCTCTCTAAGGTGTGATTTTTTTCTCTAGTTGCTTTAAGATGCTTATCATTGGCTATGTGTCTCTGAATAACCAGGTGCAGGAACAATTTTTATTTCCAATCTGGATGATGACTTTGGAATCCAGATGATCCATCATGCCAAATTAATCAGTTGTGTGTTTGTCAATTTCATCTTGTATTCAATTGCAAATTTTAAGGGATTTTTAGAGTTAGAGATTACTGAGACTCCATAGATGAGTGATATTTGCTCATACCAAGTTATTTTAAACTTTTGGATGAGTGCCAGTGCTCCAAAAGGTTTTAACATTAGCATTAGCTTTGAGTCTGGGAAAAAAAAAAAAATCTTAGCAGAGTTCTATTTGTATTAATAGTAATCCAAGCTGATAGTAGATGCAGACAGCCAAAGCCTCTTAGGCTGAACACAGTAATTCTGATGTTGTAGCGAAATCTTGGTATACATCAAATGAATAATTAAGAGAGATGATATTCTGGTTGAAAGCCATTTTTGATATGTGTTAATGAGCAGAACACCTTGTCATTCAGAAGAATAGTGGCTATTCTAGTCCTTTGTCTCCAAAAGAAGAAAAATTCATGTCTGAGAAGGAAGCTTTAAATAGCAGGTCAAAACTCAACTGTGGTATTCTCCTTTTCCTTCATCTCCTGTCTCCAGAGGGGCTACTGACTTTCCTGGGGTGCTGTGAAGTTTCACTTTCATGTAAAAAGGTAAATTGGTTCAGTCTCAAATGAAAGTACATTTCAAATGAGTTTGGCAGAAGTATTGGGGGAAGGAAGGTATGAGGGGCATTTTGTTTATTAAGGTCAGTCGCTAGCACTTGTTAAGCGGCTAAACTTCAGAGCAATGTTTCTTTGCTAGTTTGCAGCTTCTCTAAAATTTTTCTTATTCTGAAAAAGTATCTGAGAAGCAAAGGACTTGCTGCTCAGCCCCAATTTCTTCACTGTAAAGCAAAACTAATCTAAAGTATATGTTGGCATTTTAAGGGAAGGGGAGGGGGGAAGGAAGGAGGCAAGGACTGAAGGAAGGAAAAGAAGAGAAAGGAAAGAAGGGAAAGAAAAGGGGAAGGAAGGGATGAAGGGAGGGAGGAGGGAAGGGAAGAAAGAAGGGACGGAGGAAGGAAAGAAATTCCTGTTTTGGTGCTTTAACTTAGTTAATTTAACAAGTTACATTTTTGAAGGGAGCAGACCCTGGTGAGAACCTTTCAGGTCTTGATAACATGCCATGACAACACTTAAAACAAAATACCATTTCCGGTTTCCAACCTGTGATTTCCCCCCAAAAATCTCAAACACAGTATTTTAGGGAGCAGTACAAGTGTATTAATGAATAAGCAATGTGCAGAAACATAGCAGAAAGCCATATTTAAGGTATTTGGTGATATTACTTCTGCACCCAAAGCTGATATAAAGGCCCCTTTTTTGAAATGTTAGCATAAATCTTCCATAGCTACAAGTCAGTTTAGAGTCTGGAGTAGCATGTTATTGTTTTAAAAAAGACCATTTGCCATTATTGCTTTCAAACATGCCAGTATTATTTTGTACTATTGGATAGACAGCTTTGAGTTGACCAGAGAATTATTCCTAGTACTGAGATATTTTTGAAGTTACAAAAGGAGCTATAGCATCTCATGAAAATGCTGTTTCCACCTTGCTGAAATACCATGGAAGTAATCTCTTGTTCATATAGTCCTTTTTATTCAAAAGGCCATGTATGAATTTCTGTGGCAGGTAATGGTGGTGTTTTTTCTGACAAAAGCTGGACAAAAAGCCAGTCCAAGGAAACAAAGTATTCCTTTGCTGCGCTGTCAGGTCCTGCCCTAACAAGGAGAATGACTTGTGTCTTGTAATGCTTTGCTGACGTTTGTGGCTGGAGAGGGAAGACAGGCCTGTAAGGTGAGAGGAGCAGCAGTTTATCTGTGGAATCAAAACAACAAGCAGTATTTATAGTTTGCTGCCTCCAGTCCTTTCCTCCCTCACTGCTGAGTGGGTGTTAAAACCCACCTGACGATGGGGCCAGAATGGTTTACGTGACCTGCTCTGGGCATGCCTTCTCTACACAAACTTCTGGGCAAGAACTTGTGCATCCTGATGGATGGATGTGAGAAAAGGGGACGTCTCACCTTTGCCATAGTGTGTCCGGAATTCAGCTGGATAGGTTGTGGACAGAATTAAGATTTTTGCCATTTAGTGTGTGGTAAGGGATCCTGTTCCGAAAATCATCAGATCTAGGAAGTAGAATAGAAGGACAAAAATTGGCAAGGGAGTTGGGGCCACCCATGTCTGGTGGAGCGGGGAATCAGCTTCCTGTACATTATTTCCCACTCATATTTCACCCTTCCCCCTTAAAACTTTATGAAAGATGGGGCGGAGTCCCAGCAGTGCCTGCACTGAATTGCATGCACTGATGGCAGGAACAGTCAAGGAGCACAGTATGGTTTTTAGTGCTAGGTAGTGTTTCCAGATGACAATGCAGTTGCAGCCTAATTAAACCACAGTCCTTTTGTCTGTATGTGGTTGGGACAATTGAGATTAGCTCTTGGTCGTATTCAAATGCTGCTGTAATTTGACAGGCGCATTGTGTGCATGCCTGAATCAATGAAAAGTAAAGGGAAATATCAAACTACCAATGAAAAAAGAGTTGAAACCATGAGGAATATTTCAATTAATTGTGTTTTGAACTTCACAAGTGGTTTGGGGGTGTAATGAACTATGAATGTGTATTGAAACTGCCTATGTGATACTCACAAAAAAAAAGGGAAAAAAGCATTTTTGTGAAATACATAGTGAAAAGTGAGAAAAAAGTGCTATTGGTAGTTTTAAAAGTTTTATTTGGGGATGATCTAAGCTAAAATTGGTCTGTTACTTTTCTTAATGTTTTATAATTAAAGTATGAATTTAAGTTGCTGTTAGCTGCAGGATTGCCTTAGCTATGCACATTCTTCAGCTTTTATATTTTAAGAGAACAATTTTTATATTGGGTATTTAACTGTAGAACTGTAGAAACTCATGGTATATTTTCAGTTGTGCTGTTTGCATCATAATATTCATGAAGATAATGGTTTTAAAACTTCTGACTAGCTCCTGCTTTTCAAAATACTACATCTGTTAATGGTTGCATTTTACTAACTTTTCCTGTGGTTATCTCAGTGGAATATTCCCAAGTCTGGAATGAGTGCGTGTGGAAAGTATGGCAAGAGTGTACCTTTTACAAATTGCTTCTAAATGTCCCGTAAATTAATTGTAATATCTGAAGTAATTTTAGCTGTAATAATGCTGTAAGTTTTTCTTGGCATTCTTTGGTATTGTAGTCAAACTACACAGTATAGTTTCATATCATGCTTGTAAAAATCTTTTAACAGACTGAGTTAAAATTTATGTGTGTAATCTCACATTTATTTAAAACTAATATGGCATATGTGTAATATGAAACCTTCTGAACTAATGTCAAAGCAGTGCACACTAATAATTCATTCCCTGCTTTATTTACTTGCTTTCCTAATGACATTTTTAAAGTTAAGAATATAAATAAATACTTTTTCATGGTGGTTTTTTTCTTCAACAGGACACAACAAGCATAGAAAAAATGTCAAGCTGTTGTGAAGATATGTAAGTTCTGTAAAATTCCTACATTGCTGAAATGCTAAGGGAGTAGCTGGTTTTTTGAAACTGGCTGAGACAGTAAAGAAACTAAAGGCACTTTGTTAAGATGATTTTGCATGGTACTGTGCTCTGTTCTTCCTGTCTCCAGCAGCACCTCACTAATCTTTTAATATTGGTTGTACACAAAGTAGCCTCATGTTGTTCCCTTTCTTTCCCTACCCAAAGCCAGTGGAACTATATTTTCTTTCAAAAGTACAGATCAAAAGATACTTTCTGCTGTGTTTTGACATACATTTCATTGATTCTGAGGTCTCCTGTACTTCAAAAGGTGCTTTTGTTTGATGACACAGATAGTTTCTGTTTGCCAAAGTTAAGTCTCAGCTGCATGTCGTTATGAAATAAAAGTTGTATTTGTGATGCTCAGACACAATTCATCAGAGTCCAGTAATGGATCCCCAGCCAACCTACACTGTTGTAGCTGACTGAAGTGCACTGTGGGCGTGCTGTCTTTCACTAATAATGTTGTCTTCTGTAGATCAAGGCCCCGAAAGCCATGGCAGCAGACCTTCTCAGAAGTTTTTGGCACTCACTGGAAGATCCTGTGGTTTATTCCTTTCAGGCAGAGGCAACCACTGCGAGTTCCTTACCACTTTGCCAATCATGTCTAAACAGATGGATGGTGGGCACAGATGGGTCCTCCATGCTGGAAGTGCATTACAGGTTTTATGATAATAGGACTATTACAGTCTTCAAGTCAATTAAAATCCAGTCGTAGGCATCACAGTGTGCCCCAGGCATTATTTTAGTTATGGTCTTGATTCTGTTCTGAGATTAATGCAAGTTAAACAATCAACTTTATGCATATTTACTTTCAAATTAGCTTTCCAAAGAGATTCCTTTTGTCTTTGAGGTTAATACCAAAAGCAAACAACTGGAATGTAGTTGTCATCCAGTTTGATACTGGCTCTTTTTTTTTTCCATTTTTTTCCTTTTCTTTTCTTTGCTTTTTTTTTTTTGTGTATGAAGCACTGAAGTTTACATTGTTGGTTAGATTTCTCACTAAGTGTCTTTTTCTGCCTTGAATTTTTTTTTTTTTAGGTTTTTGTCAGTAGGTCTGTCTGAATAATAATAATAATGTTTTTTTTCCTGCTACATGCATTTAAAATTCCCTGATTCTGCCAGTTATTTATGATATGAAAAAATAATCATGCAGCACTGCACTATAAAAAGTAACATTTAAATCTGAAGCAGAGTACTTCCTAAACCTTTCTCAGAGAGGTTTTGTAAATGCATGCAAATGTGTGTGTTTACATAGGGAAATCTTACAGTTACCTTTCAGCCTAGATATGATGTTAGTATAAAGCGTTAGTGTCTTTATGTCAGCGAGGGGGATTAAATATTTCAGGGTAAACTATGCAGATACAAAGCATGTTTTCCCTATATCCCAAGGATTTGAATCAGCAATAATCAACAAAGAAGTTGCATGGTGCAAATACTAGAATGATTAATTTTAAAAAATACAGATGTAGTTAGTTAGCATAATGTACCATAAAGGAGAGTATATTGTCAATAAAGTTAAACATTTTATATTTACTTTTCTTTAGTCTTGATTAGCTGGAATTGGTCTCAGTGTTTGTATATTGAAAATAAAAGTAATTAAAATATTTATACATAAATACAGATTTGCTACGAACATGAACAGTGAACTATATTAACTCATTTAATAGGGTACTATGTTGATGTAGATAGCTTGTTGTTCCTTGAAGTATGGAAGTAGTTAACAAAAGAAAGCATCCTTCAGATCTGGTAAAATGATAACTGTTGCCAAAGTACCAGCTCGGTCTTCCTATATCTGGAAAAATTATGTACTTACTTTACCCCTCTGTATCTATACAAATATCAACTTGAGATGATTATGAAAACTATTTCTAGGAGAAATTCACAGCTTAATGTTTTCACTTATGCTGCTTCCTGTGTTTGTGGCATAGTCTAACAGGACTGGGACCTACCTTAAGTATCATCCATGCAACAGGACACAGTAAAAGACACATAGTCAGGATTTAGTACATGTAGATTGTGCAGAAAGTGATAGTTTATTTGTGAACAGTTAATTAAAACAAGAAGGGTAAGATTTGTCATGAGTGGTGCTTGCAACAAATTTTTAGATGAACTCTTTTAATACAGTTACTGCCAATGTTAGATGTCCCTTTATTGAATGAACAGATTTTGATGATCCATTCAAAGTTCCAAAAAGTGCATCTTAAAAATCACTTGAACTTTAAACTTAAGTTTAAGCATCTAACACTTGATCCAGCTTTACTTTTCCTGTCCTTTTAAAAATAGATGCAATGTTTTAATTTAAATTTCAAGCCTAATGTTCAATGATTTTCCTTTTTTTTTTATGCCACTAGTAGTGAGGTTAGACTTTTTTTCAAGTGGTATTGGCATCAATATTTAAACAAAAAGAAGCTTGAGGATATGGGTGAAAAGACTGGAGCAGTGCTTGAAATTGAAAAGAATGTGGATACACATTATGAAGTAATGGCTGTTTTCTTTTCCTTACCCTCCTCCTCCCTCCCCCCC
>VWZW01003872.1:1189-39868 GCA_013397115.1 Edolisoma coerulescens | reverse complement strand
TCTCAAGCAAAAGTGCTAATTTCACAAATTCATGTTCTGAAATGTTTCCAAATTGTTTGGTTTCCTTTTTTATCTACTTTTTCTCAGTCTCCTGTTCATCATACCATTAGGAATCAATTCATAACATGATTAAGACTGCTAGTTCATTTCTATCAGTTTTCTAAGTATTTGGAAGACGGGAGAATTTGGAGAGGCTTGGTATTTTACGAGGTACTTTATTCTTTCAATGAGAGGCCTCTAAAATGGTAAAAGTAATATTTTTTTCCTTGATTTAACTGAATGACCCAATCTTATTATTAGTTTCTCCAAGTAATGTTTCTGAAACTAGTTCTCAGAAAGAGTTGTTCTGTCAGGAAAAACGAGATAGACTTTTATGAACCAATCTGAAATCCTTCAAACATTGAAATTCTTGAATCCTTCGAACCATTGCTTTCTTTCCCTCCAGGTCTTTCTTAAGATTCTTTGTTTTAGTAGAAGCTGCATTTTTGACATTGATTAGCCTTTGTCATTTTTATGCATTTAAAAAATCTTAGACAGTGTTACTGAATTTCATCCTAATATAATATCAGAACAACACATGCTTTATTGAGAAAAGTGAATATTATCTTCTGACGTGGCAATATTTGATTTCCTGAGAGGCACAAAGTGAACTTAAAGAACCAATGAACTCCTCCCTGAAAACATTTGAAAGCAGCTGTTTTATTTGTAGTGTGAGATAACTCCTAGTAAGACCGCAGAATGCTAACTTACTATCTTCTCATAATCAGAGATTTGAGATTTCATTTGAAAAATGCTGATGTCTGAAATAAAAGATAATGCATTAAATAATGTCTGTGAATCTGTCCTCTCATCTGTTGCTTTGAAGGAGAGGTTCTGTTGCACAGCTGGTATTGTAGTTCAGGTACACAATCATTTTCGGTCTTGAGGAGTTACAAGTCTTGAATTCTCATGTACTTGGAATTTTAAGAATAAATTTTCAATGCATCAGTCTTTATTAATATACATAACTTCTAAAATATGATCTGAGCTGTTCTTCAGATATTCGTGGTAGTTATTCCTGATAGTTATTTTGATTCATTAGTTTATAAATACGTGGTTAATAAAACACCAAGTGGAATGTCACATGTCCTTGTTTAACCCCAGCCAGCAACTAAGTGTCACAGAGCCACTCAGTCATTTCCCCCCCAACAGGATGAGGGGGAGAACTGGAAGAGTAAAAATGTGAAAACTGTTGGGTCAAGATAAAGACAATCAATAGGTTTGATAGATAATGCAAAAGGCACACACACAAGCAAAGCAAAATAAGGAATTAATTTACTGCTTCCCGTGGTCAGGCAGATGTTCAGCCAGCTGTAGGAAAGCAAGGCTGCAGCCATGTGACAGTGACTGCGGAAGACAAACATCACTCCAAACATTCATGTGTTTGTCCTTCCCCCAGCGCTGTCTGCTGAGCATGACACCATGTGGCATGGAATATCCCTGGAGTCAGTTGGGGTCAGCTGTCCCAGCTGTGTCCCCTCCCAACTCCTTGTGCACCCCCAGCCTCCTTGGTGGGATGGTGTAAGGAGCAAAAAAGGCCCAGTCACTGTGTTTCCTTATGGCTCAGCCATAAGGAAAACATTCCTGTGTTATCAGCACTCTTCCCAGCACAAATCGAAAACACAGCCCCACACTAGCTACTCTGAAGAAAATTAACTCTACCTCAGCCAAAACCAGCACATCATGACAAATCACATTGTCATTCACATCCAGAATTCAGGATATTTCATTGTTCACGCTACCATGTTTGGTTGATGAGAAGCTCAGTAAAACCTGGTGGTGCACACTTTCAGTGCAGGAAACCACCTCGTGCGTGGGCTGCATCATGAGAAGTGTGGCCAACAGGTTGAGGGAGGTGATTTTCTCCTACTAATAAGTTGAATCTAATTCTAAATTAGTTGAAGTAATAGGACCTCAAAAGTAACAGTGTGATGCTGAATGCCGCTAGGAACTGCTTTTGGGAAGAATAGGTACTTCTAAATACAGTGTCCATACTTAGGTGACATACTGCGTGACTGGATGCTTCAGAAAACGTTCTTCAAAAGACTTTTGTACTACTTTTTCAGTGGCTGAGCATTTGAAATTGGGAGGCATTGAAATACTTGTATCTGTGGACTGCATTAGGCCTAGGATTTCAGTTCTGCTGAAATTATCCAGTGGCATCTTGGCCAGACTGTGGCAGAGTGGTTAAAGCCAGTTGTTGCATCAAGGGCCATCTAAGTATCAGCTGCATAACTGTAAGAATAACTTATACTTGCAGTGGTTTTCAAGTTAGAAAATACGAAATTTAAGTTCTAATTTCTGTGCACTTCTGGGTATTTTTATGCACATTCCTAGGACTGATATCTGCATATCACAGTAGTCTACAGATAGAAAATTATCACTCTGTCTCTTTAACAAGCAGAAAAATAATACTGATTTTTGTAAATTAGCATTCTGAATTGTGTAGCTCACACATGGGCATGTGATTGAGTTTTATTAATTTGTTCTTAGTTTGATCTTGACTGTTTTCAAATAATGTTGAATAAAGTTCTACTGGAGTTGTTGAAAATTACAAGGTCTAATACTGGTTATGCCTGAATGGTTAATGTACAAGGTGAATGACTGAATAATATCGAAACAGGAAAGCTTACTCTGGAATTCTTTTAATCAAATCTGAAAATGCAAGAATATGTTCAGCTGATAAGCAATGTATTGCTTTTTATTTATCTTTGTTTATTTCATTCATGTAATATTTCTGTGAGGTTTTTAAAAAATTGATTTAAGTTATGGTTTATTTTTTCATTCCTGCTGAGAGTTCTTTTGCCCTGTATTTTTATGAAATCTTATTTTTAAATAAAAAAAATTAAAAGTTTCTTTCTCTTCACTGAATTTCATTTACACAGATTTAAAGTTGTGTAAATTTTTTACTACTATTTTTCAAATCTGTTTGTAGATTTTCCTAATTCTGTTTTAAATTACTCTCATTGCTGTATGCTTTTTATTGTGACAAGTGAAAAAGCTACAATCCCAAATGATTGTTTTGAAAAAATGAACTGTGAAAAAATGCTGAATATTTAGTGAGGTACTTATCTGAGCTTTGGTGTTTGCTTTTGACAGAAGAGCTGAATGTTGGTGGAAGTATTGAAAACTTTCTCTGTTAGGAGTAGTATACCAACTAATGCTGGTATAACAACATTAGTTATAGTATTGGTTATATTTCTTGCCTACATGATCACAATTCCAGCCAGAATAGGAACCTCTGATGTAGGTACAAACTAAGATTTGTGTAAATTGCCATTTTTCAAATTACAAAAATAGAGTCTGACTTTTTTTAATCTTTGGCTTGTATTTTTTTTTACAATATTAAATCATTCATCCTTGTAGCAGTTTTTGAGAGAGCTAAATGAATCTGAATCAGCAGCTCTTCTGTTTTGTGTACATGGGAATTTATGTCACATTTTGATGCAGAAAAAGTTCACACATTTTGGTCTATTTCAGATAAGATACTGGCTTTAAAGATGTAAAAAGAAGTGCAGCAGTGGCCACAGGAAAAAATTTTAGAGAGCAATAAAAGCTGCTGGGTGTGATGCAAGCAGTAGTCTTAGCTTTAGAAGTACAGGGAAGATTTTAGACACCTGGGAAGATCACTGCTAGGCTAGTGAACCCAAGAAAAAAACCAGTGGTTGTTCCTGCAAGGAAATGATTAAAATAGCTGAACTGTGTCACTTCATGAATCAGGAGGCACAAACTACATGGTGATGGTTTGTGGTACAGGCATTGCATCTTCTGTTTCAACCCAAGAACCGGATTCTGCAGATAACAGTAATAAAAATCACTTCCATACTGATCTTTCCACAAAAGCCTAAAACCAGCCTTTAAAATTCTGTGTTCTGTGTGTATTCCAGAAAAAGCTGTTCTTAACCTGCTGCCAAAATGTCAGTTTCTCTTGCCTGAAATTTCAATGGGCCTCTTTCCCCACATAATAGTTTCAAATCTGGTTATCTCTGAAATGAAATTTATTTAGTATTTACAAATTAGATACAACTGACTTTGACTTGTATGATTTCATGGTATCTTTTCAATATGTGGAAACTGAGATCTATTTCCAGTTGCCCATAAAAATAATTTTTACATGTACAGTCCAGTATTTTTAGTGCCTAAGGCCCCTGAAAGTGTTTCTTAATGTGTTGCTCTTGAAGGCATTTCTTGATGTGTTTTGTCTGTTTATAAACTGAATTGAAACAGTACTTTTGAGTCTGTAAATTTATTTTAAGAGACGACCAGGTAGTACAGATGAACAAATACATGCAAACACTCCTGTAGGCATATAAATAATACTATACTGAAATAATACTAGTGTGGAAGGGCAATTGGAGGGAAAATTGGACCCTGTGTACTTCCACATGAGTAAACAGGCTTGAGGATGGATGGAGGATGTGTTAGTCTGAATAAAATAAAGCTAAGATAATCTGAAAAAAATTGGGCCATAATCTGTATCAGTTACAGCACTGATGGTATGTCCGCTAGTTTCACAGTATTTTTCTCATTAGACTTCCCATCTCAAAAACATTGCCTTTGCTGAAGGATTAGTGTGAGAACAGACACGTGCAGCAAAGGCTTTGTATGCAGTAAGCCAAAAAGCTGTATTTCAGTTGCACAGAGATAAACATAAAATAAACTGGATGGGTGCTGCTGAGGAATAAAAACTCTTTCAAGCCCAAGTAATAATTTATTCTCAAATACAACATGGTTTTCCTATTTAGGATAGGCTTCCCAACCTCACTTTTATTCCATGAAGCTTGGACTTTCCTGTAGCTGTGGCCCAACACCCCGAAATCCAGTCTGTTGGCTGCCATGTGGGTAATGGGCTCCTCTTTTTTGGTAAGTATGAAGTGTAAGATGTGTAAGTGTAGACAGTGCAGTAATTTGAGCCCTGTAGAGCTGAATTTGATAATTTATTTTGATAGCTAATGGATGCTAACTCGCTGGGTTGGACTGCAAGTCTGGGGCTCAGAATATCTGCCTTCAGTTCTCTGCGTGACCTCTGGTTCTTGTAGCGAAGACACCTGGGTTTGCAGAACTGGAGTTGTGCAAAGCTGCAGTGCCGAAGGTGTACTGTCCACGTCACAGAAACCTGGACAATCCACTTCAGAAAAACCAGCCATATCCCACAGGTCACATAAGGAATTTGGGCTGCCTAACACCCAGCAGGGCATAGGTGACTGTATTTTTCAGCTCATTCTGATAAACTTTATGGATACACCAAGAAGAGAGATCGCATAAGAAACTGCATTTAGTTTTCTACCTTTGAATTTGGATTAAAGGATAACAGATGAGCATGTCATAGGTAATCATTTGAGATAAATTTATTTTGCTTTCAAATATTGAAGTTTTATGTATATGCCTTTATTATAGAAAGTACTTGTAGGGAAATTGAAAATACCTTTCTGCATCTAATTTGGCTCTTTTCTACACAGTTACATATTCAGGACATATTTCTACAAAAACACATACGTGCAGCATGTGTATGGATGAGGAATAATTCTGGTTATTTATCACTAACAGCCACGACTGGAAATTTGTATTGTAAGTCTCTTCATTCACCAGTAGTACATCTTCAGCATCATCAGCTGTTCAGCTGTATGTCAAGGTTTTTTAATCTGGCACTGAAAAATCAGAACATGGTTTCCCTGTTCTTCTACAATATTTCCCTGTTCTTCTTCAATATTCCCAGAACAAAAAAGCCAAGAAGTTTTGTTTTTTTTTTCTTAGACTAGTCCAATGGTCTCATAGCCTCATAACTCTGAAAAAAATGTTGCTCCAGAGTACTACCTTCATATGCTTGGGTAGTGAGAAGCCACGGCAACATGTATGAACTAGGAAAGGAGGTGCAATGCCTTTTCCACTGGTCCAAGTGTGTTCTTTTTTTTTATAATTCTTTTTTGCTGCATATTGGAGAGTCAGGAACCTTGTTTGATGAATAAAGCATGGATTTTTAACCTGGTGTTGTTTTCAGATAGAGGAAGTAACAGCACTGCAGCCACAGCGCACCACGCAGAGATGGGGCTGCAGAGGAGTCTGTGAGTAGCAATGTAGCTCTGTGACCCTTCTTTCTTCTTGCTTGCTTTTGCATATGAACAGAGAGATCTAGCACCATTCTCCATGTCTCAGAGCAGTATCTCCCTGTGGGTGGGAGAGGAGGGCCTTATAAAGTCAAGGAAATAAAATTTTTGTTACCAACACAGAGGAAGCAGTTTGGAATTACTTTCCCTATAGGAAGCTTGGGCACTGGTCTGCTTCCCCAGGTGAGATATTGTATTGGTTTGGCATGGCCTGGTTTTGGGTAGCAGGGGGGCCACAGAGATGGCTCCTGTGAGGAAGCTGCTGGAAGCTTCCCACCATGTCCAGCAGAGCCAATTTCTGATGGCTCTGAAAGATGGATATGCTGCTGGGCAAAACTGGGCCATTGAGAGAGGTTGGTAATGCCTCTGTGATGACATATTTAAGAAGAAAATCAAAACAAAGTCATAAGATTTTGGATTCTAGTCAGAGAAGAGGAGGAGGTGAGAACATGTGAGAGAAAACAACATGGTGACACCAAAGTCAGAGGAGAAGGAGGGGGAGGAGGTGCTCCAGGTGCCAGAGCCGAGATGCCTCTGCAGGCCGTGGTGAGGACCATGGTGAAGCAGCTGTGCCCCTGCAGCCCATGGGGATCCACGGGGGATGCCGAGATCCACCCCTGGCCTNGTGGAAAAAAACCTCAGTGATGGACTGACCAAAACCCCCATGCCCTGTCTCCTTCCACTGTCGGTGGGAAGGAGGGAGGGGTTGGGGAGGGGAAGGTGTTCTGAGGGCTATTTTACTTCTCATTATCCTCCTCTGATTCTGTTAGTAATAAATTCAGTTTGCAACTTCAGTTGAACCTGTTTCATCCTTGAAGTGTTTCTCACGGTCCTTATCTCACTCATGAAGCCTTTGGTAATTTTTTTTCCCTTTTTCCTCCTGTGCCCATCTGTGGCAGGGGAGGGTGAGCGAGTGGCTCTTATGGGTGCCTGGGGCTGGGCCAGTGTCAAACCACGACAGATATCTGAACAGGAGTTTCTCTTTTCTCTGACAGATTCTGTAAGCTTCTTTCAGGTCAAAGGACTCAAGTATTGTCACTTGAAACAAATGCTTGATATCAGGTGGAACTCAAGCACTCCACTTTTTGTCATCTCCCAGTTAGACTGTGGCTTGGCCCATATGAAAAGACAAACAAACTGAAGGATTGTACAATCTCGTCTAGAAGAGCTGCTTTGTGGAAAGTTTAGCATAAAATCCAAACTACAAAATCCTAATGCATATTTGCTGATGTTCTACTGAGCACCTGAATGGAGAATTCCTACAGAGTGAACTCAACAAGCTTTATAGCTTCCTAAAAAAGAAAAAGGAGAAGGATTGTGATCCTGTGAGCGTCTTACACCTTTTCAGTGAGAACTTAAAACTAATTAGGCATCTCAGCAACACAGTGTCTAAGTACCTGCTGCATAAACACAGCTTTATTTGCAGCCTTCCAGAGTAAAGCTATGCCTGGACCTCAGCAAGTAAATACAGCGAGATGCACACACTGAATTAAATAAATAATTTTTCAGGACCTTATTTATGACTGTTCAATGAAATCAGAATGCTTTTGAACATGTAATTTTGGCCTGACTAGCAAAAGTTCTGAAGTATATACAATAGATTTTTTCAATAGAAAATGACAGCTTAAATCGGACTTTTCTTACAACAAAATACTTGTGCCTGAATAATATTTCAACAGAATGTTTTTCACGTTTTCAAATCAATGCCATTTCTCACTCAAAGTGACTCTCTGCTCAGTATTTTTTGAAATCTCTGTTTAGGCACACAAGCTCTGCTGTTGGCAAAGTGGTGCTAAAAAGACATTTTTGCAGCCTGTAGACCTCAAATTTCCAAAAGCGATTACTTTCAAAAGGTTTGCAACCATGCTTGTGTTATTTCAGTAAACCTTAATCTTCACTATCGCTAATACTCCCTGTCTGTTTGTTAGTCTGTTCCTGGTGGAATGGCATGGGGCATGAAGGTCAATTCTTAGTGCCACAGGGTAGGTTTGTCATGCTAACAGCAGGCCACAATTAAATATATTGAAATGGTTTATATGTAAAACCTATTTATAGGTCAAAGAAGTGATGTTTTTGTCACCAAGTTTATATTAATTTTCAAGTAATAGCAGTTTTAGTGAAAAAAGTCTTATTTGGTCTCTATCCTTTCTGCTGCCATCAGTTCAGTTGCTTTTGTTCTGTTAAGCACAATTCCTTGGAGCTTTCCCGTGGAATAGCCAAGTTATGAATGGCTGCATCTAGATGGGACATGCAGTGCATCCTTCCAGCAAATTCCCTAGAGATCTCACTTTTCAAAAACTAGACATTTCAAGTATGTCAAAACTGCAGATACTTAGAAGATGTAGCGCTGATGGAACTGTTGAACTTAAGCCACAGTCATGTCCAAGTGATCAGATTTCTCACCTGCATGCCTTTTTCAAGGCAGGAAAATTATGCATTTTCTGAATGTACTAGCCAGCCAAATTGATATCCATGTACCTCAGAGAGTCTTCTCATTAAAATGTAGCTGCCGTTTTCTGAAAAATTAATTCAAAGTCAATTGAAAAGCCAGAGGTTAATGTTACACCTAAGATGTGTCACTCTCTACACATCTGCTATTTTATCTGCTTAGGAAAAAAATAAAAGAAAAATTAACTCTCACAGTTGAAATCAGTGTGCACGTATGGATTCATATGAACAATTTTGCAGTTTTGGAGAAGTCTGAATGAAACCATTATTCTTGCAAATAGATCTTGAATTAATCTGAAAGGCAGATGATACAGAATAGCATTTAGTTGAAACAATTATCTCAATTACATCTCTTTTGCTTGAGAAAGTCAACAATGGCAAATTTTCTGATAGTGATTTGCAGCTGATTCTGATAAAAGATTAAACTTTTTTTTGGCACATTGTTTCTGTTTATCAAATTTTGGGAAAAAGATATGTGAATGGGTGAAAGAGCAGTTTGTTTTCTCATGAAAGATAGGCAGTAAATAACATTAATGTATTGCTTAAAAGGGGTTGGAGAGAAAGGTATTATGTCTCCATCAAGGAGAATAGTGACGAGGCTCCATACGTCCACTTGCCATTACTAGGTCTAATAAAGGTTTGGGCAAATGTATCTTGAATGCACTTGCAGTTATAATTCCTAAAGTCTTTGAATGTGAAGGTCTATATTGTATTACAGTGGTAGTTGTGTACAAAACCCAATGCTATGTATGGTGAGCTGTATTTATTTATCATGTAAAGTGGATGGCAGATACACACTGTGCAATTAGTTTGTGAGGAGCACAGCAACTGTGGGTTTAGTGAGCTCAATTTGCAGGATGTGCTATCTCAATCCATACATTTTGTGCAGTTATTGCACAAAAGCCAAAGGGCATTTGAAGGTAGAAATTTGTACCATTAACTAAATATGTTTTGATTATTATCACCCAGAGGAGCTGGCTAGGTGGTTAGAATGAAACACTCAATTTGTCTAATATGTCCTTACAATTTTAAGTTGCTTAGATGAATTGAGCTACATTATTATATGAAATCCTTTCAGGAACAAGCTTTAAAAAAATAGACACTGCTGAGACTCTGGAGCAGCTTTCAGACAGGTATTAATTTTCCCAGATGTGAACTGAGTTAAATGTTGCACTTCTTCCTGTTTATTCACAGTTTGTTCTTCTCTGTTTCAGCTTGCTGTTCTGTGCTTCATTGGGGTATGGAAAGATGATGAACTGAAAGAAATGGTGCTAACTTCTTTTAGTGCTGCACCACTGAGCTCCCTGTGGACTTCTAATTCCCCATGTTTGCTCTTTCCTGCAGGGTTGTGGTATCTAATGTGGCAGCAGAGGATTTGTCAGTTTGTTAAGTTACTTCATGCTCTGCCCACAGTGTGCTAGCCTTTATCTGGTAAAACTGGACAAAAGGAAGATGCAGAAACACATGAATATGGAAAAAAAAAAACAACCTAAACAACAAGGCAGGCCAAAACTTGTATCAAGTCACAATTGTAGCAGGCATTGATAACTATCAGAGTGTATGGATAGGTAGCTAAATCGCATGCCTGTGGTACAAGGATACTGATAACTTCTCAGTCCAGCTAGTGCTTTTGTTGGGAAAACTCAATCCTCCCCTCTGGCATCAGACAGATACCTGTGTGAGGTCCAAGGATCTGGCACCAAAACTCAAGGCAAAAGACATCTTCATTGACCCTTGATACATCTGGCTTGCCTACCATGGGCTACAACCTGAGGAATAACATGAAGTGCTGTTTGCTGGGACAGCAGCAACCTTCCGGAACTGAGCAGTACAGAATGTTGCAGAGAAGATCATGGCAGATGCAGGCCTTTTAACAACCAGACAAACACTCCAGCGGAAAAAGACTTGCTAACAAATCTCAGGTCTGTAGCATGTTGCATCTACAGAGATTGCTTCTGTACCCTGTGTGGGACTTACAGGGGTGATCTATTGGAGGACCAAAGAGAAATGGACCTTATACCAAGGGAGGCATATGCTCAGTTCCAGGACAGCACCACCTCTGTGACTGTCTGCAGCAGTAAAGACTCTCACAGTATTGAGCATGCAGCTGAACACTGTTTAAAAACCTCCTGTGCTTCCTGCCTTCCTGCAGGTAGGAACTCATACAGATAGTGCATTAGCATTCATCACAGAATGGTGCTGGGCCTGACCCAGCCTGGTGCTGAGTGAAATCAGAATTCTTGCCTATCATCTGGAGGGGATTATGATTATAGTCAACATGAAATAAAGAAGTCTCCTTTTGCTGGCAGATGCTGTCAAAAACATCGATTAGTCCAGGGGAGTTAAGAGGAGATAGAGATAGATATTTCAAGTAGGAGCTTCTCTTTTAGTCCTGGCTTATTCTTCCCTTTTTCTCACTTCAGTTGTATAATATAATCAGGTGGAATCAATTGCAGGTATGCCACAATGCCTAACCCTTTATAAAGCTTAACTGTACCTCTGTAGTTTTCTCTTTACAAGCAAAACAGGCTTTCAGACTGTGAACTGTGTGAGGATGTGAAAGGGCACGAAAATGCTCATCATGGGGGAATCATTAACCATTGCTACCTGGGCAGCCAGGTGGAATAAAGAGAACCATAAGCCTTACTCAGAGATAAACCAGTAGCTACACTGATACCATTGGATTATTCTTAGCAGATACACAGACACATGATGCCCCCAAACCAAGGAGACTCCACTATCTGTGTCTCATGTCTAATAACAAACCCCTTTTACATCATTCCAGCAAAAACATTGAAATGAAATACAGAAACTAAATATAAATATTCTTGGAAGAAATGAGCTGGAACAGGGCGTTCCTCTTTCTTTGCTCTTCACTTTCTCAGGAGTTTTGTTTCATCAAAGAAAACTGGTGGAGATCATATTTTCTGCCCCAGCTGTGCCATCTCCAGTTTGGTCAGCACTCAGACCAAGGCACCTGCCATGCCCAGTCCTTCTGCCCTGGGAGAGTTTGCTGTAAGGGCTTGGAGCTGGTATTCAACCACATAGGAAAATCCCTGTCCCTTAGCCAGCTATCCCTCGTGTTCTTCCCATCCTAAGTATGGTCTGCCATACCAAGAGGTTACCTGGACAATCTCTAGCTAAGGAGCAATGATTGCTAGTTGTGAATCAACTCCCACATCTCCTTACGCAGGAAGGAGTAGTCCTCACACCTAACCAGCTGATAGAATACAGGCAGACTACTCAACATCTGTGGTGACTACAGGCTCAGTGTCAGACCTGCTTGCTTTAGGCAAAGTGGCCCTGGAAGCCCTGTTGTGGGTTGACCCTGGCTGGATGCCAGACACTCACCAAAGCTGCTCTGTCACTCCCCTCCTCAGCTGAAGAAAAAACATAATGAAAACCTCCTAGTTGAGAAAAGGACAGGGAGTGATCACTCACCAATTACTGTCATGGGCAAAACAGACCCAACTTGGGGAAATTAGTTGAATTTATTACCAATCAAAATCAGAGCAGGATAGTAAGAAGTAAAACAAATCCTAAAAACAACTTCCCCCCACTCCTCCTTCCTTCCCAGGCCTAATTTTATCACTGATTCTCTACTTCCTTCCCACCAGTANCTCCTCCATGGGCTGCAGGGGGATCTCTGCACCCCATGGTCCTCCATGGGCTGCAGGGGCACAGCTGCTTCACAGCTGCAGGGGAATCTCAGCTCTTGTGCCTGGAGCACCTCCTTCCCCTCCTTCTGCACTGACCTTGGTGTCTGTAGGGCTGTTTCTGTCTTCTCTGGCTGCAATTATTTCTGTGCAATAACTATTTTTTCCTTTAATATATTATCACAGAGATGTTACTACCTCACTATGGGCTCAGCCTTGGTCAGCAGTGGGTCCATCTTGGAGCTGGCTGACATTGGCTCTGCTGGACAGGGGGGGACCTTCCAGCAGCATCTCACAGAATCCACCTCCATAGCCCCCCACTACCAGAACCTTCCCACACAAACCCAATACAAGCCAACATACAGAACAGCAAAATCAGTAGCAAAGACTTTAAGTCTATCAAATTAGAACAAAAAGTTGCCCCTTCTGATAGGTTACAAGCAAAGGAAAGGGAAGAAAAGGGAGCAAAGGTCTTGGAGCTAGCCTCCCCTCACACCAAACTAACATTAATGCTAAAAATAGAAAGCTATATTGGGAACACAAACCTTTACTGCTTACAGTGTCCCAGGAAAGGGGAGCAATCAGCTTTGTTTTTTTTTTTTTTATACCTCTCCCATGTCCCCTCAGATTTGCAGTGCAGTCTGGGGTAAGGGCACTGCTTTCCCTAGAGCCCTCTGCTTTTGCTGTTGTCCATGCCAGCACACAGTGAGCGTGATGTAAGTGTTTCGGTCTTGGCCGATAGAGCTGTTTTGGCAGCCACTGTACTGGAGATGGGCTACAAGCAAAGTGCTTGCTCCACATCCAGTTACAAAAGTGCACTGTATTCGATAAAGCCTATCAGTATGCCCCTCTCTTCAAAGAGAAGGTGAAAAGAATCCATCCCTTCTTCTAAGGAGATTGTGAGCAGGCAGCATAATGACCTCCATTTATTACTGGGCTTCTTAGCACTGAATCTCAGGGGATACAATTCAGATTTGTATGATTCTCACATTTCTCATAGGGATGAAATCCAATCCACAAATGGATGGAGTATTTTCCTGTACTGAACATTAAAGACTACCCTCCTCATGAAACAGGGCACTTATTGAATAAAGAACACTTGTGTGAGACACACAGTTCTTAAATATCAAACTTTTTTTTTTTAATGGCAAGTGTAACTCCACCTTCACCTTCACCTTTGAATAATGCTTTTCCTTCAGGGAAAGTCTTTTTAGACACAAAAAAAAGTTACATACTGCATTTTATAAACTTCTTTTAAAAAATAAATGTAAAAGAATGCTAGAACTTTAGCATTTGATTTATTGTGCATTGGATTCATTATTGCACATGGATTATTTTGATGGAAGTAATGCAAATGAATAATTTTCTTGGCCTGGTTTAGGATGTACAATTGAACCCTTGGGTTCTGGGCATGTCTCCATCATTGGCTATCTGACTGTCTCCTGCCCAATTTGCAAGATGTCATAGCCCACAAACACATATACATATATACACGAGCGGCATCAGTTCTTTGGACATGACTAAATTATATCATTACTCATTTTTCAAGTTAAACCATCATATTTGCCTCTCAATTTGGCTGATGTATACTTTTGAATAAAACAGCAGTTTTCACTTAACTTCTTTGCTTTGCTAGTCAGAACTTAGCATCTATTACTACAAAAAGCTATTTGAAACAAATACTTTAGCATTATTTTTGTTCCTGAATGTCATTAGAGTGGGAACTGATGATGAACTAGCCTTTTGGAAGCCAGCTTGTCCACCCTGTGGCACCTGCAACCCTCTGTTTTCTGCCTGTCCCAAAACAGTGCTGTGGTAGGCCTGGAAGACTAGCAGGCACTTGTGACAGGAGAAAGAGTAAGAGTGTTGGAAGGACATTACTAGTCAGCGTGCATGTCAGCCTTCTCTTTCACTTTCAGTGAAACTCCTGGGGCTTCTACTGGATCCTCTGCCAGGACTCATTGTGACTAAACGATGGAGCTCTTCAGGGAGAGCTGGAATTATCCTGCCACATCTTAGACACCCTAGAGCTCCAAAAGAGAGGAAATATTTCTACCCACATTTCTCCTGCTTAGGTGGAAGTGTCTGGTTGTAAGATGCCCAGTAAAGGGCTTCATAGGAATGACGGCTTTCATCACTGGCAGTCAGCAAAGATGTTTCTTGGGCAAATACTGCCATGGTTTCATAATTTTTGATTTTTTAAAAGCTTTATTTGTCTCTTCACTAATGTCAAATGAGGAAAAATAGANCATTACTGCCACATTATAAAGGAATAATCCAATTTATATTTTCCAGGGGAAGTAACTCAGTCAAAGGCAGTGGATCAAAGTCAGGCTTCTGTAACCATGTACTGCTCCCTTAATAGAAATGAAAAGGCCTGGTGCAATTAAGGATGTTTCTGTGTGAGTTTATTTCAACAGATTTTGCAGCTGCCAATGATGATAAATTAAAATATTTACCAGAAAACAGAAGGAGAAACAGGAAAAGTGCGTGCTGGGGAGCAATGCGGGGAAGTCTCCCAAGAACCACTAGGTTCTGGATATCAGCAGTCCTTCTAGATTCCCATGAAGGTCTGAGGCAGGGCTGTATGTGCACCTGCTGAAAGAAGGGAATACAAAGGGGCTTTCCAAACACCTACCTAAAACCTGTAAAATCTGTCACTGTAAATAGCTGGGACTGCTCTCCCAGCTTCAGCCCAGCACCAATGAGCGTGTGCAAGTGTGGGTGAGTGTGTTCTCTACAATTAAATCTACGATACTAGTTTGGGTCTCTCTGTCCCAGCACTGCCTATCCTCCAGAGCAGCGTACTGTGAATTCTTTCTTTGAGCCTATTAGTAGGTGTTGGGACCTTATAGAAATAAATTAAAGTAGCCTGAAGGCTACTTCTGGATATGAAATAGAACTGTTCCCTTGAGTAAAATCAAAAACTGAGTCAGCCTAGAGAAAACAAACCTTACAAAAATCTAAACCTGTGGGGAAATGCCAGATTGGCAATTATTTCTTAATGTGTTAGGAAGACAGGTATTAGAAGTGGGTGAACTTGCTTACATTTTATTTATTTTAAACATGAAACAGATTTTAGTCCTGCCAAGTTTTATATTTTCATACGTGTCTTTTGTTCCTTTGAAAGTGTTTAAAAAAATGCTTAGCCAAAAGAAATTTGGGTCGAATTCACTTGAAAAATTATTTTGAATAACCCAGCTCACTTGAAAATTCAAATTATTCCATTTAAAAACCCCCAAACTTCTATGAATATGGAAGCCGGAATAACCTTGAAATTCATTGCTATTATGTAACAAGCATATTGTACCATATTCTTTCTTCGTAAGTCTGTCTTTTTCTGAAAGGAAAAAGAGGTCATCTGAAAAATTTTGTTCAATAACATGTATGTGTCTGTGTTGGGTATGACTGTTTCTTCAAGCCACATAGGAAATCTGGTATCTCCACATATTACAGCATTTAAAAAATCCCATCTGCAAAACAGACATGGCTGGGAGAAAGGCAGACCTCCCAGCAGGCAGGAGGAGGCGTGGGAGCAGCATGTGTAGAGGAAGCACACACTGACCAGCGCTGCAGGCATTGTTTTCCTGGGTGCCAGAAATCCCCATTCTGCCCTCAGCTAGTGCCAGAAGGCAACATGCAGCAACAGAAGGTAGGCTCATCATTAACTCTGTCTTTCCTGGACGTACAAAAGCAAATATCCATGTGGTGCTTGTGGCTACAGGAGATAAGTAGGCTTCCTGAAACTTCAGGAGTTCTGGGATGGAACAGCTCTACTGTTCACTGAAGACTTAGTAGAAGAGGTTGCTGCAAGATTGGATCTGCTGTGGGCTGGGCATCTGAGAACAGCTTGAGACCTATCAGCTAGCTACAGTGTGATAAAACTTTTATCCTCTTTTAAGCACAGTGAACTGGCTCATGATTACCTAAAGTGTGGGCTCACATTCCCAGCCATCACAGTGCTGCTGGGGATTTGTGAATTGCCCTAGTAAGGCAGATTAGTGGCTGAAGCAATTGGTCTCTTCACCTGTGATCAGACTTCAGTGGGTGGGAAGCTGCAGAGAATCCCCCTCTTCACATCAGTCCCATTTTCCCTTGTGCTGGCAAATATGCTTGTTAGCATGTATGAAGTTAGGGGTTATGTATGAAAGCACATGTCCAGGGTTTATCTCACACCCACAGCTGACTGCTATCTGCAGTCCCACCGTGATGAGCCTGTTAGTGAAGGCCACGTGAAAGATTCAGCCTCAGGACATCTGCCTGTGCACTGCTTGCCAAAAACTGGATAAAACTCTACTTCTGGTGCTCTCCATACCTTATACTGTTTATCACAAAGCCAGGTTGTTTGAGCAGGTTGTAGGGTATGGAGTCAGAGTTAATCCCTCTTGTACACTCTAAATGTGCTGAGCCATCCCACAGCACCTGATCATAGGCAGATTTTCCAGTATTCAAAAATTTTCTCATGTCCCAATTGATCACTGTGACCTAAGGGAAATTAAATAGGAAATATCCTCATCTATTGTACAGAAACTCTTCTAGAAAAAGAGTTATGTAAATTTAGGGGACTGAGAAGTCCAAAGTCCCCATTAATTTTTTTGTCTGACTTTTTTGATGCTGGCCTCATCAGTGTATTTAAAACAACTCAGAAACTGAGGCTGCAAGCCAATCTCAATAGCACACATGGAGAAGGGAAAATGGCTCTAATCTTTTGATGTACTGGGTGTTGCTACAGAGCTGTTCTGTTATCAGCATTCTGGACTGGCTCAGGGAGTAATTTCATCAGGTGCTATCAGTGTTTCAGGACCTAAATAAACGGGCCCTTAACTCAGGAGCTTTGTGGAAAGGGAAAACAAAAACAAGAAAAAAAAGGAGAAAGTAATAATAATAATAACAATAATAGTAATATAATTAAAACAATTGCTGTTGCTGTTGCTGCTGCTTTGTTGTTATTAGTGTTATTGTTAGTGTTATTGTTAATGTTATTTTATCATTGTTGTTATTATTTTAATGTGTTAATTTTAAAGATAAAATTACAGAAATGTGGAGAGGAGGATGGTTTTGTTTTGGTTTTTGCTAAAGAGGGACTTTTCACTAAGGCAAATACAGAATCTGCAATACATCAGTAAAACTGATGTTTATCACTTCAGCCAGGACTAGCAAATCCTGGTCTTTCTTTATGTCCCTTTTAAATTTAAACCAGGGTTTATTGATTTCCTCTGTGTGCTTATGTATGTACTATTTCTTTTCTGCACCTTAAAACAAAGTCAGAATTACTTGTTCTTCTAAGCTAGATCTTCCTTCAGGGAATTACAAATTTTCCATTAGGGGAAAAGCCCTGCAAGGAAAACTTTGCAGGAGGAATGCCTTCTCACCCTGCTGGCGGAATGTAGAAGAGGCAAATGACCTGAGGCTGTGGGGCAGGAGGGAGCCATGATTAAAATAGCCCCCTGCCCACTCACCTCCCCCTTCCCAGCTAGATCATCCAGAGCAGAAGAGATCAAGAGCATCCATGGGAAGGGAGGAGGAAAGGTCTGTGTCACTGAAATCCTAGCTGCACCCCCTCCTGTCTCCTCCTGAGGACTTACAGTCTTCTTATTTCTTGTTAAAGGCTGATTGCAAAGAGTTAAACTGTTTCCATATGTCCAGTTCCGGAGTTTGTAGCCTTTGGCAGCCCCTGCTGCATCCAGCTGCAGCTGCTACCTGTGTGTTCCTGGGACGCCCGCCCGTGCACGCGTGTGCGAGCGCCCAGATCCGCGTGTGCACACACGTGTGCTCTGACCTCTGGGCCAGGCCCCCACCGTGACGCCGAACCCGTCTGTCCTTCCTGGGGAAGATAGTAATTCAGAATAATTTCTTCCCCCTTCTTTCCTACACTCAGAGCTGACCATGGACCATGTCAAACAATATACAACTGAGAAGAATGCAAATAAACTTAAGTCTGTGTAGCCCAGCAATGCAGCTAGCCGCCCACTTGCGAGATACTAAACTGGTGTACACATGATACACAAAGAACGCTGGCTGGTTTCACCAATCCCTTCAGACAAAAAGAAAAAAAAAAAAGAAGAAAAGACCTGATCCTTGTCTTTATATCAGTGAGGTTGGAGTTCTTGCTAATAAAGGAGCTTTTCCCATGATGCAGTGTGATAAGGATTGGCCTACATGTAGCCCAGCAAGCCACTGCTGATGTTTTCTTGATTAGGTGTCTTATCTTCCATTGAGCTGCATCTGATGAAGGTTGCTGACAGCGTAATGGCAGGGAAAGCATCGGACAGCTCCATAAAATGGCAGCTTTGCTATGACATGTCAGCCAGGACCTGGTGGATGGTAAGTTAATGTGATAACTTTTTTTCCTCTTCCTGGACGCTTTTTTTTTCTTTTCTGAACTCCTCCTTCACTGTTGCAATGCACGTGTTGCAAAGTTCAGAGCGCGCAGTTTCCAGCTCCAGCTCAGTGACTCTTCAGAGCTCTAACATCACAGTGAGATAGATAGGGTTTCCTTGCTGCTGTAGGGGCCACGGGCCTTCTCATTAAAACAGCAGCAAGTACAGCTCGGGATTTTTCTTTTTCTTTCTCCGTTTTATTTCTTCTCCTCAGCTCTCTCTCCTCTGTTTTTTCTTTCTCTCTTTTTTTTTTTTTTTTTTTTTTAATACCCCCCCCACCCTTGGACCCCGTGAAATGCAAATTTTTCAGTGTTTGCCAAGCTAGTTGGTATGAGAATGTGGAGGTGGAAGCAGTCACGGAAAAAAAGAAAGCAGCCTTGTCATCATGCTCTTGGCTAATTGTTCTTGAGTTGGTCTTAAAAATAGAGCAATCTGCCTCTTTATTCTGTTTCCTCTGAATAATTATTTAGAAAGTGTATTGTATCATGTTGTGAGCAGCCTCCTAATCACTATGTGATTGTCCCCCACGCTTCTCTTTAATTTGGAGTCCTCCTCCCTACCAATGAATGCAGTAACTGGAGCAACTACTGATTAATATGCCGCTTGTCATAATTAAATTTAGTTAATGAGGATATGCATATTCAGTCCATTTTTTCTTTGTTTGGATGAGCATGGCTTTTTTGTTCATATTTATACAGCTGCAAATGAAAGCAGAGAGCTGGAAAAAAAGCAAACCTTACAGAGCTCAGGGAAGGGTGGACCCTGAGAGACAACTTTTTTTAATGTTACCAGGCAAAGGAGCCCAAAACTTTACTTAATCAAAACAGTGGGGCCAGGAGAAAGTATTTTGGGAATGAAAAGCTTTTCTCTGCAGCAGAACTACATGAAATTTTCTCCACATACTGATTTTTTCACGTGTGGACAATGGTCTCTTGTATGCAATAGACATGCCATGAAAGGGACATTCGGCTGGCATGCATTCCATTATGAATATTAATTTCATTCTTGGGTTGCTTTGTCTGGTGGCGTATTTTTATCCTTTTCATTCCTTCATTGATTGCCTTTGCTTGTTTGTCTGGATAATTATTATGCTTACTGCATGCGCTGCGTTTTTACAATTAGTACAGTGCTGAGACAATAGGCACTTTATTCTTGGACAGTGGGTCTGGGGAGCACCAGTGGAGAGCACATCCCAGTGCCTGGACAGAAGGCAGGTTTCTCATTAAAACTGCCTTCCTACACTGCTTTGCAAGGACTTCATTATCTTTCCAAAGGTGGATGTTGATACGTGCCTTCAGTGAGGGCATCAAACCTGACGGGAGTATTTAATTTAAATTACATTTATTACTTGTGATTGTTTCTGTACTTTCTGAATACAGGGAAGAGTTTTTCTGTCTTTGCTACTTGTTGAACTACTGGGGTAACTTTAAAAAGTACAATAGAATGTAGATTATAAAAAGCTGTTTTGTTAACCTACTATTTTGGTGGGGGTTATGCTGTTTTGTATCATGTTTAGATTCATGTTTAGATCTTTAATCAGACTTTCTTCTTGTAAGTTTGTACAATATTGAGAAGAGCTGTTAGAGTGGCTGACAGATGTTTAGATATAGACACTATGAAATGTTTGCATAGCATATTTCCTTAAAATTGCGTGTACAAAGGCTTGCTTTTATTAAGGAGCATATCTTAAGTTTAATATAGTGTTCACTAAGGATAGCTTTCAGTGACATGGCATTGCTTCCAAAGGGAGAAGAAAATCAATACTTTCACTGCAGTATTTTATCCTGAATGGTAATCTGTAAAATACATGTAATATAAATGTTCATTGTCATGAGTGTGTATTTTGTGCACACTTTGGAAAGGAAGTTTAGGAATGCTTGACTGTTAAGTACGGGTAAAAATCTAATGATATTTTTGCTCTGCATTCTGTTTTGCATCATATTTCTAACTTATAAATTCATAGCTCTAAAATCTAAGGCAAACCTATGTAAGATACAAATTGTTTTCTCTCAGAAAAGAAAAACCTTGTGCTTCAATGCCATAGTGTGCATAAAATTATCACAAAGTTTATTTTATAATTATTTACAGTAAATTCCTATCCAAAATATTCAATGTAAGTAAAACATTAAGACTTCTGAGGGAAAAAATGAAATGAAGACAGCCTTCACCATCTTTCTGCTTCTGCTTTTCTTGAATGATTGTAAACATAGAATTGTAAATACCTTGTGGGGAGCAGGAAATATTGTATAAAATGGTTAGTCATAAAAAAGTTAATTTAAAAATGCTATTATGACAGGCATCATTATAAACTTGGTGGGTTTTTATTATACATAAGCTGTCTATCACTATTTTACAGCATGTAAATATTAGTATCAAAATTCACTTGAATAAACCTAAAATTTTGGCTTTTGATATTTTTAAAGCAATTACATTGAATTATTCTAATCGAGAAAGACAACATTCTGTCTTTCTCATTAAATTAAGTAGAATGACTTTAGGTTTTAGACTGCTTATTTTTTCCTATCTTTGGATATCCTATCTGTTTATTTCCTTCATATTCTTTTCTTTGGCTACAGTAACAACATGTGGTTTGTCAGGGGAAAACCAAACAAATACAAATTACACACTCTCCATCTGTGTTCTCCTGAACACAGATATGTTTACTGAAAAACAATAGGGCAAAAGTTTTACTGAGATGAAATAAACAACCAAATGCAAACAAAAGTAAACTTTTAATATATTAAATAATTGAAGATATAGAAAACTGTTAACTGATTATCTCTTTCTTTCAGATGGTATAAATCTGACCACCTTAGTTGTGCATCATATTATTTTTGCATTAAGTTTTGTGATGAGGGAAAGAACATGAAATGAAGAGACATAACCTATTTATCAAGTGCTATTCAGTACAGCTGGGAAATAATCTAGAAAATTCTTTTGGTATAAAATCTCCATTTACAAAGTGAGAAGGAATGCTGATGAGGGTGATTGAGAGAATGATACCCATAGAAACACTAGATATTTTTTCATTGTCCCTTCATGGCTAGTTTGGGATTGCAGTCATAATTATGTATGTGATTAACTTCACAAATTTAATAATTCCTCACTTTACAGATCTCAAAATTAAAATCCGAGTAGCTGTTTACAAAACTTTGTGGTATTGCTAATAGGCTGTTGGGTTTTTCTTGTGAGAAAAGATTCCAAATATTTACATCTAAGATATCTATTGAAAGGTACTTTTTTAAATCTGTGCCTAAGTCTGAATTAATGTCTCTGGTTTTCAGATAACTTTCATGCAATTCTATAGAGGGAAAATACACATTCTAAAGAAAATCTCTTCTTCCTAATCTCAAAACCTATTTTTGTACATGAATTTACATGCATCTGGGGCAGAGATAGTGAAAAAGTGCCTATTCAAACTCATGGGAAAAAAGTATTGAAATTACAGGTTTTATTAAGAACAATCCAGAGATAATGAAAAACTTCTGATCTTTTGTAAGTTCTGCACATTTCGTTATGCTCAATGGCTTGATCTGATGATCAAAAACATCATAACAAAATCTTGGAATAAAAAGTCTGTCAGTACAAAGTTTATCACATCGTATTAAGGCTGTATTAATAGGGCATATAATCCCAAGAGAAGGTTAAAATAATAACAATTTAGATGCTATATTTCAGCATTAAAAAGAATTATTCCAAGCCTAAATTTATTAGTAAATCCAGGTTTTAATGTACTTTTTGGTTTAACACAAATGTTAATCACATTCCAGGGGAGTTGCAGTATGTCAATATTTTGCAGCAGCACATCTGTGCAGTTTTCTAATTTGGATTAAAATTATATTCATAACACAACAACTCCATCAGTTGTTCAGATGTACAGCTTGTTAATGAATCCTTTGTTCTCAATAATGACTTTTAATTAAATGATTTAGAAACAAATGTCAGTATAACTGTGGACATATTGAACATGCTGTGCTTGTTCATGGACCTAGAACACATATCTTAATTCTATAAATTTCAGGGGGATGAGTGGGTAAAAGGATATAAGGTTATATCCATAAGCTGTTGTTCAGTTTTCCTTACAAGAAAATGCCAACAGCGTACATAACATACTGCAAGATCCTTTACTGACTATGTAATGCTTATTTGGAATGATGAGCCACAAGACATCTTTTTGAAGATATGTTTGTTAGGCTTATGAGACACTATAAGTATATAATTTTTAGTTCTTGTTCAGAACCATTGCATTTCTGTCTATAAAAAATGTTTGGCTCAGGTACTCTGTATAATTGGACAACTCAGAATAAGTTTGTTTAAAATCAGAAAGGTCTGTATGGAGAACTGTAAATACTGAATGCATGTTCATTTCTAATATTTAATGTTTTTTATTATGGAATGGGGGAATAATCTTCCTTTATCAAGCAAAAATGTGTTAGCAGTGCGCATGCTAACATTACCCACACACTAACAGTGCTTGCTAATGTAGAATTAAGGTGTTGTTGATCACTTTTAATACTCCTTCATTGCTGATTTAAAAAAACGTGTCCTTTTAACCAAGAAAAATATATTTATGCTTACTGACAAGCACATATTTCTTTAACCCCTCTTTGCCTTCAGACTCATGTTACCTATGTCTTTCCAGTTAGATTTGCTCCTGTGGGATGTTTAGCAGTTGCAGCACCTTCTCAGCAAAATAACTTTTTCTGCTTGCGCTTCATAGTTGTAACCAGGAGGCATTCTACTCCGGGGGTCTGGTAGTGCCTCAATTTGTCTGCTCACTCTGGCAATGTTAATAGTTTCCTTATGGTGAAAACTGTACACCAGCAGTACTGTGGACATTAGATTGTGTGAAGGTGTGCTTGTGACTGTGTATCTGAATGTGTGTGCACTGTGTTGGCTTGAGGCATGATCCAAAGTTCACTAAAATCAGGAGAAAACAACTATGTAATTCTAAAGCATCTCTCTACAGCATGTAAAATGCAATTGTACTTTCAATAATGTGTTTGTGACTTACACAACTGTAGTATTCAAGATATAATTAACATTGGTGTTTTGTGTACCTGTTCAATTATATTTTTCCTTTGTAACTTCTCTGAACACATGTTACGACTGAGGAAATGTATGTTCCAAGTAGGCTATGGCACGTTTCTGTACCTGAATCTTCTGTAGGACATACAGGAATTCTGTGCAACTCATAATAAAGTTGCTTTTTCTGTTCTGAAGTTATCTCTTGATTCTTTCACTTTCGTTTTTTCCCCCCCAGATATTTGAATTCTTCGCTCCTTTTTTTTTTTTTAACTTATGCGAAAAAAAGGTTGTTTTCTAGCTGGAATTTGTGGTCTCCTATGTTACTTGATGATGATTGAATCAAAATCATGAAGAAATAAAGCTGATTTTTTTACACTCTGGTACTAATAGACTGAAAATTCTGTCAAAACAGGAAACACATTTACTCTCTAAGATATATTTTCAGGATCCTAGTGTAAGACAATAGAATTACAATCTTGAATGAAGCAAAATCAGGAGAAAAATGGAAGAGCTAAATTAAAGACAGACTGGTGAATCTTTCTGCAATTTCTTTTTGCAATTTAATTTAGAAACAGAATTTGCTCATAGAAAAAAAGTGAGTAGGTAATTTTAGTAATTGAAAATAAGAGATGGCTAGGTGTTAGCTACAACTGGCACTCAGATTATAGCATCAAGGCAAAGATAGCTTGAAGAAGAAAGAGCTTCACTGAGAAAAATTAAATCAGCTCTTTCAAATCTGTAAGCCCAATGGGCTTAGAGTAGCTTTGATTTTCTGTATGAACTGCTACTAGCAACTTTAACACTTCATGCTGTTATACAGTGATGCAATTAACTGTCTTAAAAATTTTACTACTGCTGTTCAGAATTCAAAACAAACCCATGCAATCAATACTTTAACAGATCTTGCGCCTTGTAATGTCATCTAAATGTTCCTCTGAATGTTCAATGTAATCTAAAAGTTTTTCTGCCCTTGGAGTCGTATGCAGTGATAGGTCTATGTTGTTAAACAAAGGTTCAATGTCAAATGTCACATCTCAGATTGTCATTGTGGAAGGTCAGTTTCTCAAAGATATTCAGCACTGATGGGGAGATTTTCTATGTAGCATAATTTTAAATGATGACTCACTTCTTAGGGAATATCAAATAATATTATCTTCCAGTGGAAGTGAATTTAATTCTTTTTAAGTCAAAGAAAGATTGTGCTTAGGTAGGTTTGACTAGATTTAAATTTTCCCAATGCTCAAGAAAATGAGACAGAAGGGTTTTCCTTTCTTCCATATAATGAAGACTTTTTATTTATTCCATGTAATAAATTTGAACCAATAAAGTTATGCGATCTTTCATTTAGGGCAAGCAATCTGTAAAATAAAGCAGTTACCAAAACCTATTATTTTGAGAATCGTGGATTCAGTATAGGAGCTAAGTTCCCCTTAAAAAAAAATAGAGGATCAAACTGAATTCTTTAATATTGTGTCTTTAAACGAAACCAGTTAAATACTTGAAAGGGTTTATCTTCCTATTGTGGCACTGCCAAGTTGTCCCATTTAACCAGTCATATTCCATCTGCTCTGGCACACTCCTGTTTGTTTGCTCTAACTATCTTTTTCATGTTTTGAGAAACTCTGCTTTTATAGCACCTTTAAAAATCACCTGTTAAAGGATATTTATCTGACCCAAAGGCTGCCATTTATCCGCCCAACAACCGCAACAGAGGCAGCAGCAGCAGCACTGGCTTTTGTGTTACACTTGGGCTTGAATCTCAGCTCTACAAGGGTATAATGCAGTCCTAAAGCCCAAGAGTTTCCTATCATTCGTACTGATAATTAGCAAGTTTGAGAGACAGGTTAGGACTCTTGAGGCAGAATCTGAACTCAGTTAGCCATTTGCCTAATTTGAATTATTATTGAAGTCTTCAGCAGTGATTTCAGTTCACTCCCACCAACATGCTTTTCACTTTAATCCTATTAATGATGTGTCTTGCTCCAACTTCATGCTGTGACTTGTCATATTTTTTTTATTGAAATTAGTTATGAACCTGGAAATTATTCCAGAGGGAAAAACATTATGAGTTTCTTTTAAGCCTGAGGCTGCCTTAGATGAGGCATATTTGTCAGTGAGAGAAGGGAGAAGTTATTTTATTCTTCCTCAGGTAAAATTGCACTATGGTTAATGCTGCTGCCCAAATAATTGGTGTAAAATCTGACTTTAGTGCAATGTAAAGTGCAATGATAGATAAGTTCTGAATAACTAAAAAGTCTCACCCAAAGTTAATATAGTACAATGATCTTCAGACCACTTCATCCCAATGTGTTTTTCTGTAGTGCTACTAGAATTATCTCAAGTTATCTCACTGAAAAGTGGTAGGGAAGAATATAATTAATTGTTAGTGTTCTTTCACAAATCAATAAGCAAACTGATGTATCATTAGCTGACAGAATCTCTACACTGAGTAGCTTATTAATTATTCAGGTGTTCAGTCTATCTAATTGCCTTATCAATGCCTTTTATCACAGCAGAAATTGTAGAGGATTTAACTCTGAAGGATGTTTTTAGTTCTTGGAGTAAATTATTTTTTTTACATGTTGTATTCCCTGGTATTTTTGATACAATATTTGTCAGTCTCTGTGTCCCAAATGATACTGATGTGTCATTAGGAGTTTGCTGGTATTTGATGTGAAGGTGGTCTCATCCTTGCCTAATTTTATGACTACTTTTATTTTATGTGCACATTGTCAACAGCAAAATAATAACCATACAGAAGTACAATACGTGACAAGCATGGAGGGGAAAACACTTGAATTGGCTCTTAGGCAATTTCTCAAGTGAAAGGCCTGATTTCATCTTACTCCAATTTAAACTGCTGCATCTAATGAGACCCAGTGAAGACAGAATTCCAGCTCACCTGTTTCAGACTAGGTATCCTAATAAATAATTTTTCCAAAGCATTTTGGAAGTCACTTAGGTTTTTCCATAAGTTCTCAAAAGAGTTTTATAATACTGTAGTCTTAATAACGTTTGCTGTAGTTTATATGCAGATATTTTTAATTTGTTTCCTTTTGAAGGCATATAACACCAGATCGAGAGTGATATTTTTCTGCAGTAGTTTTCAATAAAAAACTTGAAAAAGTACAGAACAAAATCTGAAACGTGCATTTTTGACTATAAATAGAATAGATAATTTTCAGTTTAATTTACTTTTTTACTTCACATGTTGTTGCTAAACTTAATTAAAACTGACTAAATTGACCATTTGAAAGAATTGCAAAGAAGGTTGTGTTCTGGATGATATTCAGGTAAGGTTTCTTAGTAAATTCCACAACAGTGGCAGTGCCCTTTGGTACACATTTTTATACATCTGATGCTCTGTATAGGCCAAAAGTGAGCTGTAATATTAAAATAAGTTTTGACACGAGGAAAGAAATTGTGCAAAATTATTTTGCTGCTACTTTGTGTTGTCATCCAGGATGTGGATGGTGATTTATCCACCCTTTACTGCTCTGCATTCTACAGATTGATCCACCAGTAACTTGTTACATTTATCTTGTAATCAGGTGCTCTTGATACACAATGACGAATGTATCAGAGCCTTTCTTTTCCTATCAGCATCCTAAATTTTTGCCAACAATAATGAGCTGTCACAGTGTGAGTTCTGGAGACCAGATTAGTGCATGGAAGAATGAGTAAACCTGTACACTAGGAGCATAATTGAATCAAGCAGAGCATAACAACGAGCATGTTACAGGGGTTTGACACGGAACAGGGACAAACTTGAACAAGCTGCTGAATTGCATACGTACACAGATCGGTGCTTCGTTGTTACGCTTCAAAGATTAGCAATCTTGGTGTGCCGTGTTTGTTATCACCCAGATTTCCTGGCTGAGTTTCCCTGTCTGCCCTGTTAGCTCAGACTGAGGCATGAGCCCGATGCTCTGTTTTCCATACATGATGCTTTTTTGGCGGCACATTATTTATATATCAGGGCAGCAGGAATTGCAGCAGCACGGTTTGGGAAATAGGCTTGAAGTGTAACAGCAAGCAGGTATGACTATAAAGTACATAATCTGCTTCTGTAGGAAGAGAGGAGAAGCTGGGTGACTGATGGCTTTCTAAAAAAAAAAAGCTGCTCAGGTTTCTCCTGCATTCCAGGCTGGAGTGGAAGACAGAATTCAAGGTTAGCATTGAGCCCCAGAGTGCTGATTGCTTTGTAATGGAAAAAATTCAATTACGTGAAATATTAGACTCGTCTCTCTGTCTTAGCTCTCCTCAATCTATTTAGTCAGGAAAAAAAATGAAACTTCTCAACAGATGCCTGACTGCCTGGGTACAGAGAGGAAAATCATAATTTGTCTGTAATCCCTAATGCAAACAGTTGTTCATTAAGAAACAAAACTAATGTAATCTTGATGATTTGCTTGGATTTCTACTCTATCATGGTGTTTTGTACAGCTGGCAGGCTAATGTAATTTTACTTAGGAACCCAAAGCAATCTGGTACTCAGACAACACCATGTAGATTTAGGGAAATTTGGGGCTCAGATTAGCATAATACTAACTAATCATGAATATCATTTGCATTAATTAGAGTATTGGGGAAAGATGTTTTTTAAATGGAAGAAAATTGAAAGAAAGATTAAGGGCAAGGGCTTACAAACCTAGTTTTGCTTTATGCAAGAATATAACAGATGATTTCTGCTGTAATGCCTAATATTTTAATGTGTAAGTATTAATTAGAGTATCAGCAAAAGATTGTTTCTAATTAGAAGAAAACTGAAAGAGAGATTAAGGGCAGAGTTTATGAATCTGCTTTTGCTTGATGCCAGTATGCAGCAGATGATTTCTCCTATAATGCCAAAGACCTTAATCTGTAAAAGATAGGGTGACTAATGCACTACACAGTAGAGACACTTCAAGGACTTTTTTTAAAATTAGGCTCATTTCAAGCTAAAAGAGAACTAGATGGTGTATGCTTGCATCCATAATATTTCTAACAAACATAAACTAGTTAGGTAGGAAAAACTGTATTTGAAGGCATATGCTGTAAGTTACAGTGTAATTGGCCCTCAGTGTCTTAGCATTTGGTATAGCTGTTTTCTTAATAGTTAAAGTATGCCTGGGTTATAGGAGTGGTCTCTTTGAAAAAAAAAAAAAAAGGGTTCAATGTCTATGCTTTAGACTATGTTAAAAATATACTCTAAGATACTTTCTATTTTAAGGCTATGATCTAGATACATAACACTTCCCTACATCGGGGTGGTCACTCAAAGCTTTGAGAGCAGATTTTATGGCTATTTTAAGTACTAGATTAGGAAAACTACTACTAGGTATGCCTTTGCCTACAATTTTTTTTTTTAAGAATTGCCTGTACACTTATTATTATTATTATTATTTATTGCTGCAATACAGTACTGTAATATTGCTATGGTATACAATTTCTTCAGTAGCATCAAGGAGTTCTTGGTTAGATGGTGCAATTTCAAAGTAATGCCTAGTTAGTCACTGAAATTTAGGCACAATAGGTATTACAGTGTGTAGCAGCAGATCTAATTTGGAAGAGTGTAGGGATATTACACAATGGGGCAGTGTTTTGTGTATACCTCACATACACTGCCTGTTCTTACAGGACCTATAGTTATGACATCTATTTGTTTGGAGACCTAATCCAAAATTTAAATCAGTCTTGCCTCTGGAAGACTTCTGAAAATTTTTTTAAAATGTAGCCTCAACACTTCCTCAGCAACATGAACCCTGTTAAGGCTACACTCTGAAAACATTCTCATTTTGTCGAGGCTGCTGCTTCTCAAGCTAAAATAGCATGCACTGCTGCAGGTTAATTTTGCCTTCCAAGCAATGCCTTGTGAAAAGTTCAACAACACACCAGCTTACTTAATCATTTGTAGATGTGTTTCTGAGCACTGCAGAGTGCTCAGACAATTAGTAGCTGGATACAATTTCATTTCATTTTCACACAAAGCCCATCTTGATATTGCTAGCATTTAACTTTAAATTAATCTTCTTTTGCGTGATGATCTACCAAACTAGAGAAACTGGATGACGTCTGCTAAAATTCAATACATAAATATTTCCCAAAAGTGTAACTGAGTGAAGAAAGGAAATTTATGTTTAATAATGTCACATAGCAGTAGGGGTTGTATTTGACAATCTCCCTGTTCCTGCAGACAGCCCAAACCAGTTTTCAATATACTATAGTGATGAGGACAAATGTTCATGGAAATATCCATTTCAACAGAAAGAAGGGTAAGAGACTGTCATTTAAGGCTTGATTGAATGCATCTCCTTAGGTCTCTGACTAAAAAGAGAAAATATAATTCCATCATCACAGTAAGCAGAAGAGTTTTAAGTACACCTTTAGGTTATTGGCCTAAGTAGTCATTATAGGAATATCCACAATATGCATGCCAACATAATGTAAAAGGCTTTAAACCTAATCAAACTCTCTCTGAAAAACAAGCAGGTTAATTCATCACATTGATGACTAATCTTTTTATGTATTTTTCATATATTTGTAGCTTTGTAGATTTCTAGTACACAGCGGTAGCTCCCAGTACTTTTCCGACCCCTTTTCCCCTACATTTTAGAACAATAAGATAACCTTCTAATGGATATTATGCTACATTTTTGAAATATTATTTAGTCTTGCATCTTTAGCCAAGGACGTCTTGTTTTCTTTTACCGTATATCCTAGAAATAATAAATATGAGGCTAGAAAATAAGGGGGGGGACTCCAAACGGGGAAGAACCAAAATTGGGGATTACTTAACTAACTTCTCTTCTAATTGGACACTATTGTTATATATGTTAATTTTTTAAAACTTATAAAATCGTAGAAGTCCTTTATCACATGTGCATTTTGCCGTATTTGCACCTGGAGGCCTCCAGTTAAAGACCTGACTTTATATTACTTCCTGCATTAATATTGTCTCAAAAATGTGTTGTTTTGTTTCTAGCTTTGAAGGCATCAGTGTGATGACCTCTATCTCTCATACTAATATTTGTTAAACTAACTTATGTGGAGCGTATCCCTCTGCCCAGTGTTGCAGTGTGTGGTACAGATTCACTCTGTGGCTGAAGCACAAGAGCATGCTCTCTAGCCAAGAAATCTGGGCACTGTTGCTGAATCTAAATTCATTAGCACTTCTGTTTTGTGCTGAGTCGTCCTGCCAGGCAAGAAAAGCGTCATAAAACATCTTTCCTTAATTGTTAATAAATGCATACAGAACAGAAATTATGAAAGCTTCCCTCCCTAATGAAAAGAAATTATATATATATTTATGTATATGTAAGTATATATGTATATATATAAAGCAGCTAAAGAAGGAGAGGCATAGGAACTCCGAGTTCCTGAAGTACCCCAAAAAGTACAAGATAGGAATTTTGATTTAAGTAAAATTAAATGCAATGTGGATGAATCTGCAAGTAAGAAGTGCCGGACCCCTTGTGCCAAGCCTTACACTGAACAGAAAGGTCATTTTTTCTGAAAAAGGGAAAGCTCCAAAAGCCTTCCAAGATGGTGATTTTATCATATCTACAGCACTATCTTGAGCTGAGTAGGTAGGAGACACAGGAAAATACAGCGGCTAAAAATTATGAAATTCTTACTTTATAAAAACTAGTATTATGTAGATTTTGCAAGTATTTTTACACATGTTGTGGATTGTAATTTGGTTTTCCTCTCAAAATTTCCCAAGCTTCAAGTACTTTCTGCTTCAGATAAGTGAAAAATATTTCTGGTTTTGTTTATTTACTCCTCAGGACTGAAAAGGGGGGCAGTGGGAAGGTGGGAGGCAGGGAGATAGAGAAGATGGCTCACAGATGGGTAGGCAGTAACTTATGTTGTGTAGCAGCATGTTACACTCACATCCAGGAAAATATAAGACAAGATTAAATTCCCTGCTCTGCCATACCTGAAATAAACAGATACATAGTCAGTGAATGCAGTATTATTCTTTTATTGCAAATGTACAAAGTGGAATCAGAGACTCGCTCAAAAATATTTAACAACTGGAACAAAAAGTGAAATTTAGGGGATATACCTTTCATCTGAAGGAGAATAAAGGTGGTAAATTGAGTTTCCCACACTAATGATATACCCTAGACTGAGCTGCTGCTCTTCTTGCCCACCATTTTCCCCTTTTTCTTATTTAGTAAAAAAAAATATTTGGCCTCTACTTCTGGTTAAGGTTTTATTTAAACCTTTAATTTTCTCTTGAAAGTTTTGATTGGGATTATTTTGTCCTTTTTGAGAAAAATGCCGCTTCAACAAGAATTCCCAGACAGCTCAAATCCATGCTTGGAGGAAACATGTGTGAAGTCTTTCATCACTGATTTAATGTTTAAAAGTATATATGGTATTAGGTTGCACAGCATTCTTACCTTTAAAAGTGTCTCAGCAGGTCAGAGTCAGATCCAAAGCATATTTGAAGGCATAGCACATATTTTAAGAAGTTGAATTCTTCCTATTCTAGAGTCTAAGAATAATGGGTACACAGCAGTAAGAGATGTGATCAGACAACCACAAGCAACTTTTTAAAAGCATTTTAGGAAATTACAGCTCCTCACCTGGAAGCTGAATCCTCACTTTTGGGGCAGTACTGGTTTTGATATATGTGCTTTTTGGCAGTACAGTACATTTTCTTGCTTTATCCCAAGCCACTGTTAGAATTAAACAATAATACACAACATTTTGAACTAGGACTTAGTTCACTGCGCTTAACGCACTGGCATATTCAGTCCTCTTTGGAATGGTAATGGGATTGGCTGTCTCAAAGTGTAAGTTAATACAACCACTGCTTGAAACAGAGATACTAAATCTTGCTTGAAAAAACTGCGGTGAAGGAATGTTTTGACAAAGGGATAGTATTTATGACTTTACTTTCCAGGAGCTCTCAGGTTTGCTCATTTTATTCTTGAGATAGAATTGAGAATAATTCATGTCCATAAATCAACCTGCCATCATGAATCCCATCCCATCCCATCATGCCCGTGAATGCCATCATCGTGAATGGTGATAGTCTAATAATAGCAATCACCACAGCTCCTACAACTTCACCTGATGATTTTTCTTGGAGACAGACCAGACACAAAGTTGCACAAAAAACGTTGCTCTGGCTCATTCACAGCAGTGCACAGAGAGGGATTTATCTGGGGGAGACAGTTTGCTATGGTGTAGACATCTACATCTGAACAAGTGGCCAGAGCCTCCCTGTATAGTTAAAAGCTACTCAAACAGTGGAGTTTAGGGAGGTATTTCTGTCTTTAGCAGACATCTGAAGCAGGATATCTAAATAGGCACCTTGCCTCATATGTAGGTTAACTGGTTAAAGGGTTGTCCTTTTGTTCTGTTGAGTTACCATCATTTTAGGTGTTGATTCATATAATTTTTGTTGCTCTCTATAGAGAAACTGCATGGTAACTTCAGTGAAATTACCTCAGAAATCTCTGAGTCTCTTTAGATTAATGTCACTTCTGATTATTAATATATTCTTGAGAAACTGACTTACTGATCTCTGCTGTACTTTGTATGGGCACTGCACTGAGGAACATTTCTACACGAACTAAATGATTTTGACTTCAGGAATGTTTTGAACAAGGGAGGTTTTGTCTGCATTTCTTTTATTAAGGGTTCATGAATATTCCACATATTTCCATATATCCAGATATATTTCTACGTATCTTTAAGTCTGAATGATGCTCTTCAATTACCTCCTGTGTTTGACTGCAGCTGTTCCACTGCCTAGCTGTGCTGTACATGGTTCCATGTTGAGTTGAGGTATATGTGAGAAAGGGTACTTTGAAACTATAGTGCATTACACAACAGACTTCAGGAATTCAGTTTTGCAAGAAACTTGAGACCTGAACGTAATACAAGACTTTGAACTCTCTACAAGCCAGTTCACCCTCACCAAAAAGTGACTGAAAGAATTCCTGTAGGGAAGACTGTTTTGCAGGAGCACTTCAGGAACTTACTTCTCTAATCTGAAACTTGAACTAACAACCAGGTGAGTAGCAGCATATATTTCAAAGGCAAAGTCAGTTTGCTCTCCATTTCCACCCAGTTACTAATCATAATGGCCAAGTTTATCCCTGCTTTAAAAACTTGGTAATGAAGACTATGTACTAATCTGTGCTTAGAAAAAGATTAGAAGATCTCCTTCTTTCGACTGCTTATGAGTGAGGACGGGCAGTTGAACACATGCAATCACACGCACTGATCCAGAGGAGTGATCGTTTTCTGAAAGACACTGTTGTGTTCCAAGTTGGCAACTTTTTGTGTGTCCTCTTAATTTGTTTTTGAGTGAAAACTGGTGCTCTGGTGTTCTGTGCACCCAGAGTCCCTATCAGTCCTGTTGGTATTATCTGTTGTTATTTTTAGCAGGCACTCACAACCAGAACTGCTCATAATCACCTCATGACTGGCACTAAGAAGGATTCTTCCCCCCACACCCCCTTTTCATTTTTTTTTCTCCTAGCCCTCTAAGTCTGTTGGGAGAAAAGCAAGAGCTGCCCTGGTCAGAAAAGCACTGGCTGCTCGTCTCCCTCTGTTCCCATGGCACAAATTACACAGCCATAGGAGACTATGTCCATTTAGAGAAGAGATTAAAAGGAGCAAGATTACTTAGGCTGGCAGGCAGGTGAGTGAGAGGATATGTAACAGAAATATAAATGTTCCAAGTTGGAAGGAAGGTGACTGACTTATGCCACTGGCAGTTGGATTAGATGATCAGGTGTTAGGTCCCTTCCAGCTGAACTGTTCTACTCTATTGTATTATACATAACTAAAGTGGCACTCAGTGAGATGGGATACATTCATCAGAGATACACACAAATAATGTTTGATATGCCATGTGATTAAATAATAGAACTCATTGTAAAAGGATATTATTTGACAAATATTCACTGCTTACTGATCTTGCTGGGTTTAGAAGTGAAATTAGCAGTAGGATCAAGAATAACCAGACAGTCTTCAGTTCAGAGAAGTTTTTTATTTTATTATCACACATATATTATGTGTTCATTTACATAATAATGCTGTGAAACTATGTTTATAAGTAGAGAGAGGTTCACCTTGCAAATGGATGTTTATACTTCTATTTGTCTGAGCTGCTCTTACAATTATTTTCTAAATTTTGCTTTGTAGTTAACAAGTGACCGTGTCCCACTTTTTTTACTGCCTCTATTGTTAGCTAGATTTATATGAACAGTTTTTTCATCTTCTGAGAGATTAATGAAAGAAACCTTTCTCTAAAGCCTAAATACATAAAGAAAAAAGCAAACAAAAATAATTAAAAACTTGAAAAGTAGAATAATCTTTAAGGTCTTATGTTAAAGGCTATAAAAACCTGAGCCTTTTAGATGGTGGCTAATCAAATCTAAACTACATCCTAAGTCAAAGCTGGTGACATGCCGATGTTTTAGTGACATAATCCAGAAGTAAATCTGATTAAACTGGAAGAGTTGGTGCCAATGTCTTAGAGACAATGAAGCCCTCTGCCTACTGTGATATGAAACATTCTGCACCTATTTGTACATCAAAGATACGGAGTTTCCAGATGCTGTGTCCTCAAGAGAAATGGTCTTGTATCTGAGGAAGCAGAATGGAACTCAGAAGCCCAAAGCATCAAGTTCTTTTTTGCTGCAAACCTTCTCTGCAACAACATTATTTTAGGTTGTCCATGTCTTGTTTTCTACAAGTATGAAATTTGGTTTTCATGGAGGGACCAATGGATGGTGTGGCTGGGAAGAGTAGAGGCTTGAAGAGCTGAAGAAGTAAACCATGGAAACTATGAAAAACAGGGTCCTCACTATGCTGTATGCATCTGATGGGAACAAACTCACAGTCTTCTAATGTATGCTTTTATCTGCAAGCCTAGTACAATGTATATAAATGAAGTTACTTCTGGATCTTGCTGCCATTCTCAAACATGCTGATGACACCATTCCTTTGGCAAGGAGAGAAGGGCAGGCCAGACACTCTGTCAGTGGCACCACACAGTTTCTCCTCATTTCAGGAACAGCAGAGGCTTGGACTCTGTTTCTTTGATCTGTGCATAGCCTGTGGGACTTCAGATGGAATGAAAGCTATTCCTTCCCAGCAAAATTTGATACAGGCGAGGTGTTTTGGTCTTAGTACTGCAAGAGGTGTATATGAGTTGCTGTTTCATTTCAGATCACTGCCCTGAGGCTGGCACCAAAATTAGGCTGGGCTGTGGTACCAGCTGCTTAGTGTCTGCTGCCCAGCACCAGATGTACTCTGGCAGTTTAGCAGCAGGGCTGGTCAGAGCTGTCAGAGTACCTCTGCATTTCATTCGTATTACCTTTATTTGTCTAGAGCTCTCCTGTCTGAGAAATTTCTCCCTCCTTGATAAAAGTTCATGAAGAAATTTACTAAAACTGAGTTTTGGGATAGGTTGTGAAATTTCACAGTCCCAGCTCCTTATGCATGGAAAGAGAAGGGAATTTTGCCTTAAATCTTGCTTATTTTTTCTCCTTCTTTATATGTACACTGTGTAACTTTTTGTCTAATATTTTAGACAGATAATTAAAAAGGGCCCTATTATTCTAATACCTGATTGCCTGTGAAAAAGGGGAGTATAATTACTCTCATCTTTAAGGAGAAGCTTGATATTCACAGAGAAATTCCAGTTTTACAACTTTTGCCCTGTCCTCAAAAGTGAAAATTTTAAAGGAATTTCTTCATTAAATGCAAAGAAAGAGATCTCAGAGAATTCAACTACTACTGCTTTTGCTACCCCTCTATAGAAAAGGCTTCTATTCATATGGATAGCAAAATGAAAGTTAAAAGCAACAAAGACAGCATTGACTGAGTTGTATCAAGTATCCTCAGTTCATGTCTCCAATGGCTTGTTCTGGGACCCTTCTGATTTTATCACACATGTTTCCCTTTTTTTTTCCTTGACTAATGTATTTTTATCAGCATGCTAGACAGGATGTAATTATCTTGTCCTTTTAATCTGCACAACAGCACAACCAGATTGCTATTGTGTACGTACAAGTGAATGAACTGCATATTGTTTTCTTACATACTTGGATTGGCTCCACATGTGTCTTTTTGCTTAGGAAATAGGGACAACCTAAGGCATTCACAGATAAGAAAAACTCTTGGTTTTTTTCAGGTGTTCCTTTTATTAAAAAATGTAGATGTCATAGCAGAGTTTTGAGAGCACAACAGACTGTGACAGAAAAGAAGCTCTTAAATACTACTGGCACAACTTCTTTGATTAAGGAAAAATGTATTTTTGCACATTGCTGATGCCATATGTAGATTTTTCATCTATAGAAGAGATAGAAGATACGTTAGGTAACTGGAAAAGGAGCTTGTTTGTCGAAACTTTCTCAACTCTGATTTCCCAGAACCTCTGCTAAATCAGAAAGCATAATTGCACCTGTTCACCTCTCCTTTACAGTAGAGCTGCCAAACAATTTCTGATGTAACAACATTATGCTAAGACTCGTAGTGACGCTGCAGAGTCTACTTGAAACAAGCAACAGCCATAGGTGATGGTAGCTCACAATTGCTTCCTACTCACTCATTTTGAACATCTTTGTGCATTTGGGCACTGAGGTGTTCGGTTTCAACTTCACTGTGTCCCTGAAAGCCATCATAACTTAGAGCATCAACAGTCAGAAAAGATGTGTAAAAGTCAGTTGCCTCTGCTTCATATCTAGAAAATTGCCAGGACTACAGAGAGAGGAAGTAAGTCCTCCAAGGCAAAGACAAATAAAAACCTGCTGCAATGCCTATGTGATACAAGAGGAGCATGTATAGCTTGAGGATTAAAGAGGATCCATTGCAGGAGAAGGTCAGTAGAAGGTAAAGTTCAATAACCCAGGAAATTTCTCTCAGCTATGCTTTCCTAACAATTTTCCTGCATTTAACCACCTTTACAACCCAAATGAATAGATGTTTAAACAGTATTGCCCAGAGTTTCAGGGAAACAGCCATTTGTTCCTCACTCATCTTGTTTGTTTCTCTGCTGATTAGATTATAGCCAGTAATCCACCTGGGTCCAAGAAGGGGATAAATGTACACTGTTTAACGCTAAGCTTGTTTGTTTGCTCCAAGTGAAATAAAGTGAAGTCCTCATCTAGTAGTAAGAACTAAATGATATAAAGCCACTAGTTCAAAAGTGGAGCTGAGACTATACATAACAAGCACAAAACTTCATGTTTAGAGGTATAAAGCTGAAAGGCAGAAGGAACATCTAGCACCTTTTTGCAGTCACAGAATCACAGAAACACAGAATCACCAGGTTGGAAGAGACCTCCAAGATCACCAAGTCCAACACATGCCCTAACACCACCTCAACTAAATCATGGCCCTGAATGCCACATCCAGTCTTTTTCTAAACACATCCAGGGACGGTGACTCCACCACCTCCCCGGGCAGATGATTACAGCACTTTATCAGTCTTTCAGTAACAAACTTTTTTCTAAGATCCAACCTAAATTTCCCTTGGCACAGCTTACGACTGTGTCCTCTTGTTCTGTCAGTGGTTGCCTGGGAGAAGAGACTGGCCCCCACCTGACTACAACCACCTCTCAGGAAGTTGAAGAGAGTGATGAGGTCACCCCTGAGTCTTCTTTTCACCAAGCTAAACAACCCCAGCTCCCTTAGCCGTTCCTCACAGGGCTTGTGTTCCAAGCCCTTCACCAGCCTTGTTGCCCTCCTTTGGTTGTGTTCAAGCATCTCAACGTCCTTCCTGAACTGAGGGGCCCAGAACTGGACACAGTACTTGAGGTGCAGCCTCACCAGTGCCAAGTACAGGGGAAGAATGACTCCCCTGGTGCTGCTGGCCACACTATTCCTGGCCAGGATGCCACTGGCCTTCTTGGCCACCAGAGCACACTGCTGGCTCGTGTTCAGTCAGCTGTTGACCAGTACCCCCAGGTCCATTTCTGCTTGGACACTGTCCAGCCACACTGTCCCCAGCCTATAGCGTTACAGGGGTTTATTGTGGCCAAAATGCAGGACTCGGCACTTGGACTT
>VWZW01003868.1:336314-485683 GCA_013397115.1 Edolisoma coerulescens | reverse complement strand
GAGGGGCTGGGGTGGCAGAGGGTGACCCGGGCTGCTGGCAGGTCAAGTCCTGGTTCATGTCATCACAGAGCGGCACAGGAGAATGCTAAAAGCACCCACAGCCACACTGAAGAAATCCTTCTGATGCTGCACATCTTATGGGAAAAGCTGCTGTCACACAATCCATTGGTATTTATAACTTTTATTTGCAATACTTTAGGTCCAAGTTTCAAACTGCAATATTTTTACACTCAAGACACAGTCATGCACAATCCATATTTCAATTTCCTATTGCTTCAACCACAATTTAAAATAACTTAATATTGGAAACAAAACCCAAAATCTTTAAAAAAAGGATGCTGAGGTCAGTAAGATGGATCCATGCCATCAGCACATTTACAAAGTAAATAACTTAGTTCTCTTTTTAAAAGATCAGTTACCTCTTAATCCAAAGTTACAGAAGATTTTTCACTACACATTTGTTTTTTGTTTTTCTCTTTCATATTTTTTCTGTTTTTTCTTTTCTTTTTTCTTTTTTTTTTAAACAGATAACACGTCCTAAAAAAGGAATGTACAGCAAAATGAGATACATTTCTGATAAACAATGAAAATGTAGGCTCCTCCTCTGTTTACTTTTGTCTGGATACCCTGAAGAAAAAAATCTAGCAGACACCAGCATAGGTGTAAACTGGTTGCTTTGGACTAAAGTGGAGTTTAGCACTGGTGACATCCTGACCCAGTCAAGAATTGCAGAATTTTGCAGATCTCAAACCATGTGTTTGCAGGCACAGCACCTGCAGTGCTGACGCACCAGTGCACAAGAATAACTCTGTTATTCCCCCACAGAATTTGGGCTCTGCCCAAGAAGGAGGTGCTACAGTCCTTTGCTCCTCGTTCCCATGTGGAGCAGCTCCCTTCCCACTGGCTGAGCTGATCAGGCAGAGCCTGGCAGCTCCTCACACTGAAGGGCTGAGGCTTTTCCCCTATTGCTGTGCTACAGATGGATTTAGCAGCATTGCTTAACATGGTGATACACAGAGGGCCCAAAAGCAGTTGCCTTTGTATACCTTAATGTCAAAGGTCAAAAATCTCAAGAGACAAGGATGGAAGAGGCTCGCAGGCTGCCCGTTTGCTGTGCTGCCCCACTTGTGACCAGCACAGCTTTACGTGAGGCAGAGTGATAACAAGGGGCAGCTCCCTCCCAGCCCCACAGCTCAGGGACCCTTCCGGCCCCAGGGCTGGGGCACTGTCAGCACCCACTGCTTCAGTGACCACTTCTGCTGGCATTGACAGCACCAATCAAATTCTCACTGACTCCAGAGGGAGCAGCAGCAGTGCTTGAATCTGATCCCCAAGCCTGGGGCAGAGCTGGATACACACAGCGTGCAGCAACAAATGGACATTTCAAAACAACCTCCTGCCACTCTTCCCTCCCATGTGCAGTGGAGTCACACCAGCCTGAGGCATCTGGGAGCCCTCAATGCACTGACTTCAGATGGCAGGCCCTGGGTTCCTGGAGGTTTTGCAAGGAACAGAAGTGGGGACACCCTCCCCATACGGAGCTTCCAGATGGAAAAGGCTGCTGTGACCAGGCAGCTCCAAGGACAAAGAAATTAGGGTCTCGACCACTTCATCTGTGCCAGTTACACAGTCCTGGGTAGCAGCCACTGAGCATAGGGGGAGCAAAGGGCACGAAAAGAGGGACAAAGCCAGTCAAGTGCCGTGACTGGAAGGAGCGAGACCTGGGAGAAGTAACACCCTGCTTCATTTCACTCTTTAGGAAAGTTCTTTCCTGTTTCAAACCCCTGAAAGGCATGAAGGGCAGAGAGGTGACACATAAACAACACTCGCCCTCTCGGTGTTCTAGAAGAAATTGGATGAAATGTATTCTTCTCCCTGAGTTGTCTCGTTTAGCATGAACAGCTCAGCACTGGGAGCTAAAGGAGCTGAAGCCTTAGGCCACAAGAGTTGACCAAGAGGAAACTTTTTGATCAAACTAAAGTTGCTAACATGGACCTACTTGAATCCAGCAGACAGAATCACAGAACTGTAGAATCCTTTGTTGGAAAAGACCTCTGGATACTAGGGTCAGAACGTTCCAGTGGCTAGCGTCCATAAACCTGTAACATCAGGGAGCTGTGATTCAAAGGTGTGTGCAGATGTGTCTGACAGCTCTTCTGACTTGCATTCATGGCTGCCAACCCAGGCCATGGCACCCAACTATGCTCCTTTTGGCTTTGTACCTAAGTTGGGCAAGGCAGGTGTTGCTCACAAGCCTCCGGCAGCTGCGAGCATGGTGCCACCAAACAGAGAAGGTACCTGACACATAAGTGCTGAAGCTGACGTGTTGTCTGCTGGAAAACTGTGCAGGGCAAAGCCACTGTGATCACAGGCTATTAAATCAATCAGCAGTTTTCAGTATTATCAACTTGAACTAATGATATTGCCCCCAGTTTCCTCAGTCAGGGTCAGATTCGCGCAGAACTCAAGCGCTTGCCTGGGGGAACTGCTAAGCAGCAAGAACAAAGTATGCAGGCTCATGGCCACGTGACAGCCCAAAGGGCACCCATGCAGAGCATATGGGCATCCCTCCCCCTCTTTACTGTAAGACCATTTTTTCTTTTGAGATGACTCTTGTAACCCAAGGTACATACAACTGTTGGTAGGCTCAGGCCAGTGATGGTTTGCAGGCACGATGCACACCTAGGATTATGGCAATCAGCTCTAAACTGCATCCAAAGAGAGATGGATAAGTGAGATTCTGCAAGTTTCAGTCAGAAAAATAAAATTACCCTGTCAGCTCAAGGACAGACACAAGCAAAGAGAAGTTTCAAAGATCCCTGAAGTACAAATCACACTCAAAAAAAGCTTGGATGGTTTCTCTTGAAAGACAAAGGTTATCCTTTGTCTACTTCCTGAAAATTTGGGATAAAATTGAAGATATTTACCTGATTTGGGGAGAGGAGAGGAAGAAAAAAGGAGATGAACACTTATAGGTCTTCATCAACCCATCATTAAGTTGCTGCACATCTGGGCATGAAAGAATGGTCCAAGAGGAAAGAGGAACACCAGGAAGGTGTATGGACCATGGACTTGGTAGCACTTAGCAAGGCAAAGCTGGCACCAGAGTGCATGCCCTGGGTGTCAAGCAAAGAAACACTGGCTCCTGCCTTTAATGGTAGATGTCACAGGGCTCTCTCTGGCTCTTTGCTCACTGGATTTGCTCAGGACTGGACTAAGAAATACAAATATTTACATGCTCAGTGTGAGGAATATTCAGTAGCCACACCAAGGATTATATATTGGAAATAACTGCCATATGGACAATAGAGTACGGTGACATTTCCTACAACTAGAGGACAGGAGACAGGTACTTCCCTTCTCATGGTGACTGGAATGTGCTTAATTTTTGGTGGCAGGACATAGGAAAGGACTGACTCAAAGACCTGCCAAAGCGCAGCCACTGGCCTCAAAGAAACTCAGCACAAACCCTTGAGTTCTTTTGTGTGTAGTGGAGTGGCCAACCAGTAGCCAAAGATGAAGAATAAATACACATATATTTACAAAAGCACTGGACACAAGAAGTGAGAATGTAACCCCAGCCCAAGTTTGGGATCCAGCCCTGAGAGCACTGGAAGATCCACCCCTGTGCAAGTTCCCAGGAGTGCATGCAGGAGCTGTATGGAATTTTACATAGGTATGGTTATCTTTTTTTTTTCTTTTTTTCTTAAATAAATAAACTTTTCTGTGCTTCTCAAACTTCCCTGACTTTACTGCTATCACGCTTCTGTCCCAAAACACATTTAAACCACAGTGAACTATCAGATCATTTTCACATGTCTTCATTGCAGGGATGGGAATCATAGTCAAGGTCTTGGATAGGGTATTTCACTGTTTAATTTTAAAAGGAAGACAATTAACCAATTTTTTAAAACCTTGGAATGAAAAGTGTCTGAAACTTTCAGTTTTCATTTTGCAACAGAAACAGCCTATTTCTAATACTTAAAAATATATATATAACTAATTGTTTGATCTGAGAATAGCAGTCAGAAAACCCGAGGTGGCTCCAGAGATTTTACAGTATTTGTCTCTTTCCGTTCTGCAAGGTCAATGCTATTGTCAATCCTAATATACTCTGTGAGCCTGTAAATAATGTACAAGACTTAACCCCCTCAGGACTGGATTTTTGTGGGTTTGTGTTGTTGGTTTTTTAAAAGATACTTGTGTCTTTTCTACATTTAATATCCAGGCTGGGAGGATACAAACAAGGCTGCCATCTTTCAATATCTAGTGAGTGGGAATTAGCACCAGAGACCGTCCCAAGCATGGAGCCACAGGGATACTGGAGGTACATTTCCCTGCATGTCACACAGCCTCAGCTGGGCAAGTACAGTCCATGCTGAAAACAGCCACTGGCAGAGATTATTTCTGCTGAATCTTGTCTGCCTCCCAGAAATTGGTTTTAAAAAGAAAAATCTCTAGATTTGCTGATGCAAAGAAAAAGAAATAAAATATTTAATAAAATAAAAAGTAAGGCCTCTTAGGACAGTGGTTGTCTTTAAAAAGTCAGTGCCAACAATATTCTGTATGCTGAGGCATACACTGATTAGAAAAAAAAAGCTACCATTTGATTTCCTTATTTTTTGTACCTGCCATCTTCTGGAAAGTTGTGGTGGTGGGTTTTTTTTTAAAGGAGAGATGCTGAAATACTTATAGGTAAAGGAAGTAAATAGGAAATTCCCCCTTCCCCAATCAAATAGTGTAGTTTGTCAATAGAACTATTTAGACTGTATGTCCAGCAAACATGTGCTATTACAAAGTGCTTTCCTTTTAAAGGACGGCTGTCTGTTCTTTTGTGGATAGGAAAAAATAAAAGATATACTGGAAACAGAAACTGTCACTCATTTCTTCACTTCTTACAGGAATACAAACATGTTTCATCCTGATGAAGGCTTTACACATTGAGGGCAGCCCATCTCCAGCCCGAATTTCTCTTTCGCAAGAAAGCTTCTCCTACAGACACAGATCTTGAGCTGACAGACAAAAATGAGACCTCACAAGAGAAACAAAGTCTTCTAAACAGAACAGAATCGTTCAGGTTGGAAAAGACTTCTGAGCTCATCGTATCCAACCATCAGCCCAGGACTGCCAAGTCCACCACTAACCTGTCCCCAGGTGCCACATCTACAAATCTTTTAAATCCCTCCAGAGATGGTGACTCAACCACTGCCCTGCACAGCCTGTTCCAATGCTTGGCCATCCTTTTGGTGAAGATATTTATCCTATATCCAATCTAAACCTTCCCTGGTGCAACTTGCAGCCATTTCCTCTTGTCTCATCACTTGTTATTTGGGAGAAGAGACTGATTCCCCCATTGCTCCAACCTCTTTTAAGGTAGTTGTACACTGCTGGCTCATGTTCAGCTGCTCTCAACCAGCACTCCCAGGTCTTTTCCCACCAGTGGGAAAACCATTTTCCAGCCACTCTTCCCCAAGTCTGGAGCACTGCAGGGGGTCGTTGTGACCCAAGTGCAGGATCTGACACTTTGCCTTGATGAACCTCATCCAACCGGTCTTGGACCAGCAATCCAGCCTGTCCAGATCCCTCTGCAGAGCCTTCCTGTCCTCCAGCAGATCAACACTCCAACCCAGCTTGGTTACCTGAGGCTGCCCTCGATCCCCCTGTCCAGATCACTGATACAGATATTGAACACAACTGGCCCCAGTGGTGCACCACTGGTGACAGTCCCAGCTGGATGTCATTCCATTACCCACCACTCTCTGGGCCCAGCCATCCATCCAGTTTTTTACCCAGAGAACAGTGTACCCATCCAAGCCATGAGCAGCCAGTTTCTCCAGCAGAAAGCTGTGGGAAACACTGACAAAGGCTATACTAAATCTAGGTTAGACACATCCATAGCCTTTCCCCTCATGCCCTAGGCAGGTCATGCTGTTGTAAAAGGAGATCAGGCTGGTCAGGCAGCACCTGCCTTTCACAAACCCACACTACTTGGGCCTGATCCAGTGGTTGTTCTGCATGTGCTGTGTGATGGCACTCCAGATGATCTACTCCATGGCTTTTCCCAGCACTGAGGTCAGGCTGACAGACCTGTAGTTCCCCAGATCCTCCTTCCAGGTCTTCGTGTAGATCAATGTCACATCTGCCATAGTCCAATCACCTGGGATCTCCCCCTTAGACAAGACTGTTGGTAACTGACGGAAAGGGGCTCAGTGAGCTCGGATACTCCTGCCGCTCTTCGCCTCCTGCTGCAGCTCTGGCCCAAAGTGGAGGAGTTCCTCTTCCTGGGCACACGTCCCACAGCTGTACTCATGCTGCTGCCACCAGGACTGGCCTAAGAGCAGGGCACAGCCTGCAGATGACACCTGGCTGGCAGCACAATCCCACCAGAGCTCTGTCTGGGCCGCTGCGTGGGTCGTGGTGGGTGCAGAGCTCAAGAGAAGCCATGGCATTCTGTTGAGTGGACACCATTGCTCCCTGGTCAAGCTGGCAGGGCTTCAGCACCTTCCTGCACGCCCTTCTGCACCATCTGCTGTGCTATGGCCTGTATGCCTGTCCTGGCCACTCCCACTCCCCAGGGGCTTCTTTTATGGGGGGAAAACTTGGCAGCCATTGCTCCAGGTCCTGTCAGCCACTGTTGCTCCAGCTGTGGGCTCCTGGCAGCTCCCTCAGCTCCTCCGGATGTTCCCCCAGCTCAGGAACCAGAGCTGCTTGCATTGGCATGTTATTTGGCCATCTGCAAAATCGGACCTGTTGTGCTCCCCAAGAAATGAAGAAAAGTTAATTCCTACTTCGCTGTGGTAACTCAAGGAGGGTTGCCTCTGCCTGTTGCCTCTGCCAAGGACACTGGGATGGCCAGTGCAAGCGAGGGTAGCAGCAGTAAGGACACTTGCCACACAAAGACTGCAACTAAACAGGACACCAAAGCCAGACAAGCTCCTGGCCTGATTCAAGAGCAGCCTAAGCATCCTTCATTCCTGCTAGCCAGACATGAAGGCAGTGAGTGCCTCAAAGGCTACTTAACCTTTTGCAGGACCAGGCCAACATGAAGATCTGTAGCAGAAAGCTGTTTTACTGTGGGGGTTTTTTTGCTCAGTGGGTGCGTGTTGCTTCAGTTGCTGTTTTGAATGTCTTGCATGAGTTGTACTCCTAAAATACAGCAACAAATACGCCGTGCAAATGCTTTTACTGAGTGAAGCCACACTGTGTCTTTCAGAAACGAATAAATAAAACACAAATTGCATACTGAAAATATTCTGCTCCCTTCCAAATCTGCTGACTAGTCAAGCACAATCCTCAGGCACATCCCCAATTCCCTCTCTTGCAGCAACTCAGAGCTTCATTACGCAGTGCTTGCCATATGTAGGACAGCAGAAAGCAGGCTGGCCTGGTGCCTCCGAGCAATTCTGCAATCCACTCTGCATTTCACACCTTTGCTCTTGCTCAGTGCACAACTCCAGGTTTTAAGGCGCTTTCTTCCAGGGCTGGCTGCTGCACTGGCTCCTGCAGATCTGAATTGTGCAGGCTGTCCCTCGCATCAGCCTCAGTTCCCAGGGCAGAACTCCTGTGCCTAAAGGACGCTCACCTGTGCAGGAGCCTGCAGAGCAGCCCGGCTCCCTCCCCCTCTACCGAGAATTCTGCAGACACTACAAACCTTTCCCAGAAGCTACAAGACAGCTGGGAGAACAAGCACCCTCAGAAGTGACACCACCGCTCCGCTCTGTTTGCCCTTCTCCATTCCTGCAGAGACTCAGGATGGCAAATCCCATCAGGTTGTGCATTTCACAGCATGGCCATGATTTACCTGGGGAGCAGCCCACGCCCAGTTTGGCTTTGAGATGGGAGGATTAGTCCTGTCCCAGGAAGAGGCACCCAGGGCCAGGCTGCTGCTGCTGCTTGTCGCTACCAGTGCCTCCTTCCAGCCTGACTCTGCCAATGCTGAGGCTGCTCTGGGCTCTGCCAGGGCTCTGCCAGGCCTCAGCCCTGGGCACGGCTGGGCCCGCTCTCCCCTCACATTGCTCTGACAGCTTTGCATCAGATGAGCCTGTTCTGAGCACACTGACTGATTTTTCTGCTTTTTCAGCTGAGTAAGATTCTCACCCAGGCAAAGAGATTGCAGTTAGGGATACAAATCCAATTGGCAAGAACTGAAACACTACACAGTCCCAGCTGAAAGCCTGTATCTCCACAGGATGTTTTTTCTGTCCCACTCTTCATTCCTTTTTGGTCGGAAATGCAATTGCACTTTCTTCCTCATGTAGAAGTACCATGACTGGGCAAAAACTTGCGAGTGGGCTGTATTCAAAAGGCAGTGCAGTCTGGAGTTGATGAATGAAGAACTGCCCTTCTCCAATTCCAAACCATACCAAAAACCCCATAAACACGACTTTACATCGTTAAGAAAGAACTGACAATTTAAAAGTGAATGTACAGCTTATTCACAGGGTGAGAAGGAAGGGAATCTTCCAACTGAATTTGCTTTACCTTGGAAATGATTGAGGCAGCAAAGCATTTTCTGTCATTACCTCTCTGTCCTTAGCCCCGATTCATCTTAAAAATAAATTAAGGAGCCAGAAAGCAGGAAGAAGACAAATGATAATTTTTTACTCCTTGAGGAACTGGGGTGGTCCTACCACCATGACTGTGACCGTTGGTTTGTTCATCCATCCATCTGTCCCGCAGCACGAGAGTTGAGGTTTTACAGAGTTTGTGTTCTCAGTCCTGCTCCGAGCTGGCAGGGCAGAAAGCCGACCTGCAGTGCTAGCGGCTGCTGTTCTTAATTGCTTCCTTCGCTGCAATGATCAGAGGAGTCAGGCTGGAGAGCGGCTTGGCTAATTTTAAAAATGGATGCTGCCCAAAGGAAAAAAAAACAAAAAAGGAACCATTACTTTCCAAACTCAGCTCCTCACAGGCTCAAGCAGGATTCCACTCATTACCAGAAATACTCAGAAATAGGACTGAGGGGACCATCTGCACTTCCACCTTCATGTCCAGGACATTGCTATCACAGGCAAACATGGCCCACACGCCTACCAATCAATTTATCCAGGTGTCTTCAGCTTGCTGGGATTTTTGCCCTGCCAGTGCTCTGGGAATGCTGCTCACTGCCCCAGAGCTTTGTTCCTTTCAGGAAATTCAAAAGACTCACTTAGGTTCCTCCTTTCTAAAGACACAAACTATGTTAATTGTCAAAAAATATGTGTGTAAGTCATTCCTTAGGAAACTCCAATACCTCTAAGAAATGTTTAACCCAGTAGGATTTAGGCTCATGTGTTTTCTCAAGGCCTGTACTGAGGTACAGGTTTTCATAGCAAGTCAAGAGCAGGGAGACAAGCGGCAGAGTGATGATGGACTCAGCTCTGGCTTGCAGGAGAGCAGTATCTACCTTTCCATCCCCTGGCCCTCCTGTGCTGGCTGGCACCTTCCTTCCCAGCAGGGACAGTCAAGTGGCATGTTCTGCAGCTCCCTCTCTGCTACAAAACCTGGCAGCAAACCTGGAGCAGCTTGACTGTGCCAGGAAGCAAACAGGGCTGGGACAAGTCCTGTTCAGCTGTCCCTGCTTGGGTGGCAGAAACTTCTGAAAAAAAAAATAGTGGCAAAAACCTCTAAGAGGGGAGAAGGAGGTACAAATCAGGGCCCCCTCTGAGGCTTACAGTGAACTCCCCACAGCCTCCTCCTTCCCACAGCCAAATCTCTGACAGCTTGGCTGGGACTGCTTTTACTTGGTTCCTCCTCCACCACCACCATTTCAGGCCTCTGAAAATATTATACCTGGTATCGTTCTACTTCAGTTCTTTTGCCAAGAGTAAAGACTGAATGTACTCCCAAAAGTACAAAACAGGGCTACAGAAATGACCAGGAGGTGGAACATCTCTCCTCTGAGGAAAGGCTGAGAGAGCTGGGCTTGTTCAGCCTGGAGAAGGGCAGGCCCTGGGGAGACCTCACCTTGCAACTCTTCAGTACTTCAAGGGGGCTTGTAAGAAAGTTGGGGACACATTTTTTAGCAGGGCCTGTTGCAACAGATCAAGAGGGAATGGTTTTTGACCCAAAGATGATCAATTTAGATTTGATCTAATTAAGAAATTGTTTACAAGCAGAGTGGTGAAACACTGGTACAGGTTGCCCAGGGATGTTGTAGGTGGAAATCCATCCCTGGAAACATTCGAGGTCAGGTCAGATGGGGCTCCGAGCGACATGACCTAGTTTAAGAGATCCCAGCTCAGTCAGACTAGATGACCTTTGAAGGTCTCTTCCAACCCAAACTGTTGTAGGATTCTACTTAAGTTTTCATTTGAAAGCACCAAGACTGGAGATTAATATGTCTGGGGGGGCCGCCTGATGCCTTTATCTGATGAGAAAACTGATCCTTTGGACATCTGTTTCACCTGAAGTCGCTTCATATCTTACCTGCAGAAGTTCCTTGGCAGACCCTCGCCTGTCCACATCCATCTCCAGGCAGCAGTTGAGAAAGTCTCGGAACACAGCCGAGAGTCGCTCCGGGTTCTGCAGCTCCGGTGTCCCATTTGTAGCTATCAGATACAGCGCCTGGAGACAAAGGAAACACAAGATTCTTTCATTCATACCCAGAAATGCTCACATAGACCCTATTTTTAAACTCCAATCTCCATTGGCAGGTTCTTCCCTGGAAGAGGGCTGGAGATGACCTTCCTATATCAACAACAACAACAACAAAAAACCCAACAAAAAACCCTGATGCAGTCACAGCTATTCCAACACGAAAACGATCTTGCCTTGACAGCTGATTTCATTGGCTGACCTAGTTAGTAGGAACTACATCAGCACATTTTACTTCTCCAAGTATTGACACAGCTTTACAGGCCATTTTAAAGAGTCAGTGTGGTCTAAATATATTATTTCAAAGGATTATTACATAAAATGCATCTCGGCAGTGCTCACTGGTTCCTAAAGTACAGCTTCCATTAAACAAAATTCATCAAGTTTTTTGCTCTGTTCTTGATAAAAAATTGTTACTGGATAAAAAAAAAAAAAAGAAATCCATCAGCTTATTCCTTGGATAAAATACCAGAAACATTTGGAGCCTCACATTCAACAGACATGTCAAGTTGCATGCACAAGTATCTTATGATGAAAAGGCATCATTGGGCAGACAGGAGCCACCTTCAACTATCTTTCAGCAGTCTCTAAATTCCAAATCACCTTCACTTATGTGGTAAAACTTTTAATAGTCTCATCAGAAAAAGGAGTAATTCCATCCCTATGGTAACCCTCCACTAATTTTAATACTCAAGTAAATGCATTAATGACACCTCCATCCCAGAAACTGCCAGACAAGAAACAGGAGGTTTTGGCAGCTGGAATACTGAAGGCTTGGTGACATGGAGAAAGTGGCTTGGGCTATGAAAGAAATATATTCACTATATATTACAAGAAATCCAACAACTACTGTGTGCTATCAGCTAAAAAAATTCTGCTGTAAAAAGCAGTCTTGCTTTATAAGCTCTCCTGTTTGGAGGCAGCTGAGCCCTCTTATACAGATCTCAAGAATATTTGACTGTGAATTTGGTCAGAAATAGGAAATCCAGTTATCTTTCTAACAGCTGACCTGAGGCTTCTTGAGGAGCCCTAATCAACATTTGAGATTAAGGAAGAAGGGAATTTTCAGCATCCAGATCAATAATGCTAATTCTTTTCACCTGCTTTTGCTGCCTTATACAAGGCAACTACATTTTTTGCAAGTGAAATATGGGTTCACAGGAAACAGAAGCAAAACTGTGATGTGTAAAGGTCTCTGCTGGTACAACAGGGCTGCAGTGACAGAGGCCTAATACCACCCTGCCAGCTACAGAGCACTCTGCTTATTCAGCACCACTCTGAATCCAAACCTGTTTCTTTCTTATCCACCCTGACGAGGTGACACAGTGCACAACACTCCACATAGTGTGCCCTGGAACCAAAAACCAAACCAAAGCAAGTCTTCCAAGAAACCTCAGGAACCTTTTTCAAAAAGAGTGAAAGACTGAAATTTGTGTAATTGATGTATTCTTTTCTTAAGCAGTTGGGGGGTACGTCCTGACCCTTCTGTAGTTTCTTCTGTCAGTCTGCAATACACACTCTGGGTGCCACAGACCAGGGAAAGCACAGCCTTACAGCAGGGACAAAGCTAAAGGTCATGCTCTATTTTAATTCTAGCCTTAACAAAAACCACGTATGTAATAGGTAAAAATAATTTTCTCATAAATTCCTGCATTGTGTTAGGAATTAACTGTGCAGCATTTTGTTTCAGCTGTCAGTCAAGAAGTTTTATCCTGGTACACTACTCCACTACTACACACGCATTTGGTGTAAGAACTGGCCATTTCATTTTAAGACATTAGGATAAAACTGAAAACTTCAAAATACACTAGTTTACTACAAGTATCTCTGCTAAAAGATACTTTTAGAATGTGTTTGATAATAAATAATTATGGCATTACTAGAACCAGTGACCTTTCCAGGAAGGCTCAGGTAATCAATCAGCCTGAGACTCAAGAGAGTTCTGTGCCTGCAGGTACAGCTCCAATGCTTTTCATAAAAATACCCCAACTGGAGAAGCATGGCACTTGAAAATTTTTGTCATTTGGAGATACAGCTCAAAGAGAGTTCAAAAAGGGCATGAGAAATTTCAAGCATCGCTGAAGGCCAAAGCGGCAAGTTTCTGCACAGGCACATGTCACTTCTCCTCTGAGGTTCTCACAGTGATGCAATCAAAGCTACAGCGGATGTGGATGTGCTGTAGGAACATTTTTAGAAGTGGGCCTTTGTAGAACTAGTTCAAGCTGATGTGAATGGGATTTCATCTCATGGAAGACAAAATACGGCACAGATTCGAAATACAGCGGTATCTGATATTTCACCTTACCCTGAGAGGATTTTCATTAAGGTAAGGAGGTTCTCCTTCCACCATTTCTATTGCCATGATCCCAAGTGACCAGATGTCCACTTTGGGGCCATATGCTTTTCTTGTTACAACTTCTGGTGCCATCCAGTAAGGAGTCCCGACCATTGTGCTCCGTTTACTCTGCTCAGGGGTGATCTGAGCACAGAAGCCAAAATCAGCTGAGGGGAAAAACAAATACTGTTAAAGCCAGCTTGAATTATGAAACAAAGCAAAAGAATCCCCCACTTTAAGTCTAAGAATGTACTGTGGAATCTAGCTGGAAAAGCAGCCATGCTGTGTTTCCTCAGGGCTGCAGCCAAGGTAATATGGAACCGACCACTTAAAGAAACCCTTAAGTTTCATGCAGTGGCTTTTACTTAGTCACTTGAAGCTTGAGACTGTAGCTCCCTCCAATCTGGAAGGGTCATACACTGATGCCATGATGATTTTTTGCCTTTTCTTTTATATACCTTTTATATAACCTTTTATATAGCCTTTATGTATCCTCAATGCTTTTAGCCAACATACTTGTCATTCCTTAAGTCAAATAATTTAGCATAGTCCTAATATTCTGTTAAGCCAGGAGACCAAACATCCTGGAGGCCTGGCAGCTGGAGGCCAGAAAGCCCTAGGCTATCCAGAGAAACCAAGGTCCTCTCTAGAACACATCCTGTAAACTAAGATAGGCCCATCCAGGGGGGGAATCCTCGGACTGCGGGGATATCACATTAACCATTCAAGTCTCTCCTAGGGGAATCTTTGACAGACACGCTAATTTGCAAGGCCTACCAATTGTATATGCGATCTATCGTGTGTGTGCATTTTGGAATATTCTACCTTGGCAAAGTGGTGCACCTTGAAGATCCTCTAATAAATACTGAGGTGAAAACCCCTTTTTCCCTAAAACAGTGTCTGGCAACACACAAACCAAAGCCACTCCTGACACCCTGTTTCCCTCTAGATCTCTCTGCGCATCGCAGCTGTGCCCTCAGCAAGGGACCAGGCACTCCCACCAGCATCACTTTTGGAGAACTGGCCATCACTCAAAAGCAATCGCACACCCCACATCCAGGGATGCTGCACTTGACCAAGAATACCTACTCAGTTTGACAGATCCATCCATCCCAAGAAGAATATTGTCGCTTTTGATGTCTCTGTGGATCACTTGGTTGGAATGAAGGAAATCCAGGGCTTGCAGGCACTGGTAAAAGAAAAAAGAAATGTAAAAGTAAAGATTCATGACATGACTTCATCACACAAGAAAGGAAATGGCTAAGGGACTTCCTTTCTAGGGGAATGGTGAGGAATGGCAGAACACAGTGCTGTCAAGAGAACACAGTGTTGCTGCTCCAACACTGTTAGAGTCATGTCTTTCTAAGGGAAGGCACATATCAGCTTTTGAAAGGGAAACATAAATTGTTGCTACAGACTGTCCCCTGCAAACACAGACAGAATGACTGCTGCTGCAGTGGATCTGCTCTTTCTTCTCCATATCATGACAACACCACAGAAACAGAAGCAGCATCCTGCCCATGCAAACAGAAGCACAAGTGGGATCCCTCACCTCCCGACAGACAGCAGCTATCTGTCCTTCATCCATACATGTCTCAGTGACAACATCGGTTAAAGAACCTCCAGCCAAGTATTCCATCACCACCCACAGTTCATCACCAACAAGGTAGCTGAAAGGAGAAAACAATGCTGTGGAGATGAATGTGCATAGCTAAATGAACCAATTATCATAACCTACAACTGATATTTGTCTCCAGATCACTTGCAAATAAAGACAGAATAAAATGAAAAGGACATTCCTTCTAGGCTACACAGTTCTTGGAATCTGCACAGTCTACATGAGAAAGGCACATCCATGAAAATGGAGATGTCTTAGGTGACAAGCAAGTGAAGAATGCACTTTAATAACAACAAAGATAAATCTGGAACCAGGACACGTGCCACCAGCTGGTTCATCATCTTAACTCATGAATTCCACCATTAATCCCAGGAACGAGGCAACACAACTTTCAAAGTTATCCATGGGAGGAGGGTGTGCACCACTGAGGACAGAAGTTGGTCAAATGTTTGGAAAATCTTTCAAAAGATATATTCAGAAACAGGAAAGGCAATTAAAAACTGTCAAATAAGGTGTTTCTGGAAACAATAAGTTAGTCTTCCTGGCATCCCCAGCAATGGAAAATAGTGGAAACAGCCCAAAGGAAAGAACTTCTAGGATGGTTTGTCAGCACTTTGCACAAGACACAGAAAATCATCAACTTTAAAAAAAAAACAAACCCCATAAAAAAAACCAACATTGAGGTACTTGGAACATGGAGCTGACAGACTTTTGTTTCAGTAAGATATGGCTGATCCAGGTTTTTGAAAACAGACTTCAAACTACGTATGCCAGAAAAGACTAATGCAGAGCCAATGCAATCTCCTCCCATCCACTGGAGATGAGGAGAGAAATAATAAAGAGCTCCATGTTCTGCAGTGATCAAAAGGTTTTTTTAACCTTTGGCCTGCAGTGTGTAAACGAACATTCACAAGGTAATGCCAGAACAACTTACCTGTCTAAATAGTTAACAATGTTGGGATTCTTATTTTCCCTCATGACCAGGATTTCATTGATAATTAGTTCCTTTTTGGGCTGCTGTTGGAGATTCATCTGCTTTATGGCCACCTAAAATGACATTAAAAACCATTAACCTGAGTAGTCTGTTGCACAAGATCAGAATGAACATGCCGGGAACAATTACATGATTTTTGACTATATCACCTGCTATTCTTGATTGCATAACAAAGCAAACACAGACATACATTATGGATTTGTTCCATAACAAAAATACAATCCTAGCACTTCTCAACTTCTGAAATTTTGATTTGCTCCTCTAAAGAACACTCTTTAACACAGTTTACATTCGCAGTTATAGTCAGGGTCTAAAAAGAAATAATCCATGTGTTGGTATTTTATGGATATGCCCAGGGTTATAAGGAAGGCTTAGGCCTTTTAGACCCCTTGAAGACTCCAATCTAAGTGCAGTTACCAAATGCAGCACTGCAGGTATATAAGGAACTACCAGTAAGATTCAGATCTGAATCTCTGCGGACAGCCAGAAATGAGAATTCAGGAACCTGAAACAGGAGCCCCAAAGAGCAGTGGGATTCTCTGAGACACGACCTCATCTTTCACTGATAGGATCACTGTTATGGGCTGTCACTGACACCAGACCAAAACACAACTGACTTCTTACCAGCTGCAGTATGACTGAAACACAAAACTAAATTTCCAAAACATGATTTCTCCTGAATTATGTCTTACACTATACTTTGAAGACCAAAGTATTATTGTTCAAACCTGGGACTGAGATAAATTGGGCCTGAATGATGGCAGTCGCCATCAGCTCGTGGATGCCTTAACAGATTCAGTAATTAAGACTGAGACCGTGTCCTTCTCTGACAGACACCACTGCCCTCCTTTTTTCTGGCAGTTCTACGGACAAAGTCTTTCCAAAATCAAACAATGTAACAAAGCTATTTATTCCTCGCAGCAACAGGCAAATCCGTGACCACCTCCAGGGTTCCCCAAGGCCTCTAATCACGACACATCATTTGATTTTACAAGTTGCATTCCTAACCAGTCTGTGGCCACATGCACACATTTTATGCTGTAAATGTACAGAGTTAAATTGTGTATCTAGACCAACATTCTCTGTAAAAGCACAACTTGATGCACAATGGGGAACAGGGACAGAACAATTTCTAAACCAATACATTTATACTGGCAAAAAAATTATCTACTTTTTATCGGCACAAAGCTTGTTGGTATTTCTTAGCAGATTTCTCTCCATTAAAAAAAAAACATTCAGGGATAATATAACATGGTAGCAAGGTGGGATCAACAATACTGTGGACAGCACCAACCTGAAGACAGAGTAAGTAAAAAAATTAGTCTCTTAAAATTGGCCTTAAGAGCTATGGGTGAAGCATCCAGCCAAGCACAGAGAGCACCAAGGCTCTTATTGATTCTAGGAATTCACAGGCACCTTTTCAGGCATTTATGAAAATATCAGATCCAGTGTTGCTGGAAAGCATGTGGCCACAGTAAGTGTTCAATTACTGATGCACAGAACCACATGGCCCTTAAAGACCTTTTACTGAAAAGCTGAAGACAGCAGATGATGGATTTTGCCAGCTGACATTTGTCCACGCTTCAGAGAAACAGCCTTTGAAGGAAAGCTCTACTGGCCTCCCAAAGCTCCAGCCACAGCTCACACCAGAGGGGAAAGCACTCAACAGCTGTAGAATCTGCTGGAATTTTTGACACTTACCTCTTGTCCTGTGGCGATGTCAATCGCCGTATAAACAGTTCCTGAAGCCCTAGAAACAAAACAGCAGGAGAAACTGAGAAACACTTTAGTCCCTGGAAGTGAAAGCCAGCCCAGACAGGAGAGCTCTGCTGCCAGGAGCGTTTAAAACACCTGGGTTCACCCACTCCTCAGCCAACAGCATGGCAGCCCACCAGCCCTCTGCCATGCAGGGTGTCCAACAGAAAACTGAGGTCCAACATGAAGAAGAAGGGCTGGTGCAAATCTCCAATGTACACATTAAATTATTTTAATTCAAAACCTAAGGGGGGGGGTGTGTGTACAAAAACTGGAAAATAATATATTTAATTCTTTTCTATTTTGCTGTGTTGTATTTAGTCTTTCCCCCCTTTTTTCTTTGTGTGTCTGTGAGTGTGTTTTTTCCATGAAATGTAACACACAATCCAGTTGGGCCTTCTCACACCTCTTATTTGAATCCATCTGCCAAACTCAGGCAACATCACACAGTCACTCTGAGAACCCTGAACAAATGACAGCCATTTGAGGAAAAGATCTAAATACAGCTTTCTCCAGCATGCAAGCGAACAATTTTCCAGCCATCCTGTGAGGTCACAGCTAGAGCAGGTTAAAGGACCTATTGTTTCACACACAAATTGAGAAGGACTCAGAACAGAGGATCCTTAGAGAGCTTCTTTGTGTGTCAAGAACCGTAGGCAGCTACTTCTGTTGAGTGCACCTAACATGTGAAAGACTCTTCATGGTGTCCACTTGTTGCTTCTGCGGCACACACGTGTTGCAGAGCCACCAGAAATAAACAGTGTGCTCACCTGCAGACTAGACAGGGTGGGGTTTGGTTTGCCATCTGCCTCTCCTTCAAAGATGTTCTTCCCCTATAATGATGTGAAGGGCCAGAAAGGCCCCAGTCAGAGGAAATTCCTTTGGGTTTCAAAGCAACTGGGAGCTTGCAAACCCTTCCTTCTGAAGGCCTTCCTTCTGAGCTAAACCACAGCTTTACACTGCCATCTTTTAAGACCATGTCTGCAGGGGCAGCAAGGCAACAGAGAGCCAGGGAGGGAATTCTCACAAGCAGGAATGTGTATCCAGCAAGTGTCCCAGTGACTGAAAGTGACAAAATCAGTTTGCTCCTTTTCACATGATCCCCTGGCTTGTTCCATTTACCTGCAGGCTGAAATATTTCAAAAGCAGTTGAATTCAACAGAGACCTTATGTCTGCATTGAGAGCAATGTTCTCAATGGGGATGCTATGCATTCTTTTAATATAAAGGAAAATGCATTTTCCTATGACTAATTGACAAGATTAATCCAATTTCTTTTCATAAGAAGTCAACAACATTTATTCAGAATTGCTAACATTGTGACGATTCTCCTGTGCAAAATCATATCAGGCTTTATTTCAAAACAGCTCCTGAAATTAGAATGCTATTGGAATGCTCCAGGCCACCTGTGAGGAGTTTAGATAAAGGTAATTTAAGTAAAGCTGTGAATTAATTGCAAAGGCTTTGTGATTCTGCATTACAAACTTTTATTTCTAAGTAACTCATTTCTGATCAGTAACTTGCAATCAGTTCTGCAGCACCTTGTGTTTACTGCAGTTAGGCAAGGACTCACCATTAGATCTGTGTCACTGTGATGCAGTGCAGTACAAACCAGGCTGCTCATGGCTCCATGCTCATTTGTCTTGCTAAGAGAGCTAACACTGCTTGAGCAAACATAACTTCTTTATCAAGTGCTAGTTAGAACTAACTTTCCTCTGGTGTCAGCAACATGTTCAGCCCTCAGCTGGAGACAGATGACAAAAAAGGGACTCAGCACTGACCTGCTCTGCAGCACAGGCCTGCTGACTACCGTTCACTGCAAAGTGGCTGTAAAACCATCACACCATTTATTAACTTCCCAACTGTATGAAGCCATGAAGTGCAATGTGCTGGACAAGCTGCTTTTCCTTACATAAGCAGCTGCTCCCTACCTGCAGTTCTCTGAGCAGCCACACCTCTCCCTGCCTTGCAGTGCTCTCATTAGCAGCTACTAAAAACCTGCTCACTTCCAACACTACTACACCTGCCTTTGGCATAGCTGTACCCAACTCATTGCAGAAGTCGCAGCTCAGGAACTGGCACCTGCATTAACTGAGCACATCAGCACCTGCCAAGGCAGTGCCACATCCCAGCACTGCTGCAGACACCCAAATCCCAGCCATGCAGCACTCTGGGTCCTCCTGATCATCGTGTTTGGTTACCTTTCTGATAATCTTTCTCTTTAGCATCTTTCCCTATCACAGTAAATTGGCCTGCAGCATTAGAGGCATGAGTTGGTTACGGCAGCACACTCACTCCTCTCCAAGGAGGCCATGCAATCTCCAGGCTGTACTAAAAGCTGGAGGAAATCAATTTAGATACCCTTTTAGGCCATACACTTGTCAATTGTCTTTCCACCAGTTGTCAAGGCACCTTTGTACAAGCTCACCCTTAGGACTATCAAAATAAAAGACACTGAGGGTGATGGTCACATTCTCACGGTGACAGCAATAATCTGCTTCACACACACGTTTATTCTGCTCTCACTTGTTCAGCTGACACTTCTTTTCTAAGAAACAGGCACAGCTCAAAGTATCCACTGACATTTTACAAATGACAGTAAGAACCAAAGCTTCAAGTAGGAAGCAAGTTGGAATTTGAGAAAGGGTTTTTTACAATGAATGGAGCATAAACACCTTCCCACAAGGGCCCTACCAAACCAGAGACATCCAAGATAAAACCTGCCAAAGAAAGAACGTGAGAGTATCAGCCTTTCTGCAGTACGTATCCATTCTAGGTTAGCAACAGGCCACTCTGAGCTCAGACCTCACAAACAGTTAAGGCAGAAAAATATCTCCTGATGCCAGTAAACAGCTTCTGTCCTACACTGACAGCAGTGTGCTGGTGTTACACAGATGGGGCCAGTCCTCCTGGAATGACAACACTGCCAAGGAAATGCTAATGGTGCAGGCAGTCCATATTTAAAATGCAAGTCAGATACCTAATTTTGAGCTAAGTTCTTTTGTTCTTGCCTCCTCACATAGGAAATATTTCAAATTGATCCAATTTACAGTAAGCAAAGCTGGGTTTCAAAAGGGAATGGCTTGGGTGATTATTTTCAGTAAATGCCTAGAACCTGCAGGATCCAGGAGGGATCCGCCATGAGGCGGATGATGTACTTCCCTCTGAAGTGCACTGGCACTGTGTCTATTACTGAATTCTTGGGTTTTACAACTCCTGCTAGAAAAAAGAGCTTATTATTTCATCTCTGGTTTCAATTTCTAAACTACGTGGTTATAAGCCTGACCACTGAATATTGTTTTAAGCAAATATTTGAAATAAATGTTATTGAGAGCTGTCAGCTGACAGCTATCAGGTGATACGTTGCTCTTTTAGGTAGTAATGTTTTTTCTCCTTTCTTGAGCATGGTTGTATTATTTTGAGACATACAAAAAAGATTTCTCCTAAGAAAATAAGCAAACAAGAGCCAGACACTTGAGGGACAGGAAATCTTTCAGGTCCTGCTCCTTGGTGCAGATAAGCTATTGTCAGCATCAAGTTGTCTTTGATGATTCCTTTTGACCATAGTTATAAATTCTGACCAGTACTGAGAGACTGGAGGATCTAAATCTGATCATATCTGAACACGTTTGGGGCTTGCCTGTCTTCATGCTTGATATTACACCAGCAAAATACATGGCCCATGGTTTTGCACAAGTAACTGGGATTGGACTTACCCTTGGCCAATTTTTTCAAATCGAGTGTATTTCTTCTTAGGATCTCCCACGCTCACAATGCTCCCTGAAAGAAACAAAATGCAAGATACTCACTTCAAAACAGAGATCCCACCTTCCAGCAGATCTGAAATGCAGGCCTGCTGTCTGGGGCTTTGAGCCATTTGTGGTCAGTTGGGTAAAAACAACAACAGCAACAACAGAGGCAGCTCCATAGCACAGATGGCCTCCACAAACACTGATTTTCTACAGGCCTTTAGGGTTACCTTGACAGGAAACTAAACACATGGAGAAACATTCAGAACAGACAGAGATCAGAAAACAACAGGAAACAATGCAAGTATTCTCTACAAACATTAAGGAGAGCTGGAACAACAGTGCCTTTACTTTCTTGGGAATAAACACTCTGTGATTCAACGAAAGGTTTAATACTTCTGAAGATTAAATGTACCTTGTGTTCACTTTTTAATTAACAGGCACAATTTTTGGAACAGGAAGAGTATTGCAAGTGTTTCCAGGAGAGAAGGAGATCATCTCAACCTTTCAGCAGTTTGCCAAAAGAATGCCTTTACGTTTGCAGGGAACAGCGTCTCATGTTACAATCAAGAATGATGGGGTTTTAGACCCAGAGCCCCCATCACTGGTTTCCAGGCTAAGGTCTGAAGACATCCCTGCCCTGCGCCATTTGAAGAACCACACTGCTGGTTTTCAACGTGACACGGACCCGTCACTCACACTGGACTCGCCCTCTCACCACCACACACACGCTGCTCTCCCCAAACCAGCAGGATCGGTAACAAGGACAGCCGTGCTCCTGGGGCGCTGGTGTGACACAGACAGCTGCCCAAAAGGATGCTGAGTCCAGCTGATACGATGCAGAAGACAGACCAAACAAAGAGCTGCTGCCACCCAGAAGCTCCGTGCTGCAGCAGTGGGATGGTCAAGCTCCATAGTGTGAGAAGGAGGTTTATACCTTCTCATCTCCAATCCCTCCTTCCAGTCAGCTAGAAGGGAGTCCCAGAGTCCTCTGGTCACGTTCTTCTCTACTGAAGAGTTATTTTGTAGTGAAGACCTGCTCTAGAGAAGCAGAATGAGCTTTGTTTTATGGCATGTGTTTCAGTGAGAAGAAACTATGAAAAGGCAACCAGGTTCTGAAGGTGTCACATCCTCAGCTTGGACTCCCAACACTCCAGTTCATATGACTCTTGCAGGCTGGCACAGCAGGGCAGCACCACTTCAGGGCACTTGAGACCATGTGGGCATCCTGGGCAGTGGGCAGGCTCACCCTGCCATCAGCCCTGGCTGGTGCTCCTGGAGCACAGGGCGAGGGCAGCGGGCACTGCGGGGCAAAGGAAACCTCTTCTCCTGCAGCTCCCATTAATGCTCTTGCCAAGGGCTGCAAAATTGCTTTAGCAGGGAGTGTACCAGATGGTGCTGATGCCTTGTCTTCTTGCTGTGCTGGCAGGCAGGATTCCTGGCTAGGCATCTAGTCAGATGCCCATTTGGATGCTAAAGACCTCTGCTCCATAAAAATGGCCTGGACAGGGGGAAAAGGTGTTTGTTACTACTAAGAGGGAATGGTGCATCATCTAGTTTTGTTTTGGATGCACAGGAAAACAAATACGTGTTTGTATTTGTAATACAGGGATACAGCCAGATCAGTCCAAGGAAATATACTGCATGTCACTGAAGTCTTTCCTTCTGAACTCATCTTCTTAAACTATTTCTGTGATGTACATTCCAAGGTAAATCTTTAGAAGACATTTGCATTGAGCCACCACCCTAGGCTTCATTGTTTGCACTGTATCAAGAGACCAGAAAAAACAATATTGTTTCTTTAATTAAGCCTTTGGATTTGAGTCTATCAGATTTTGGCTCTTTCATTAGACAGAAACAAAATATCCTTATTACTGCTTTTTTTCCTTCCCATTCAGATTCCTGGCATCTCCAAATGGGCAAGAAGGTATCAAGCAGGGCAAGGTTTAACTTTAGCTTTCACTGGCATGAGCTCCACAACGGGTGATGGGACCAGACTGTCCCACATGGGACTGTCTCACACCCTGTGGCTCACAACCCCACAAGCTCTGCAGCAGTAAATCAAACACTGCTCTAATTCTGTGCTCGGCTGAACAACAGGAACAACACTGTGCTGCCAGTGCCTGGCTAGGTGCTATTTTCAGCAAGTTAATGGAACTGTGTATCTATTAGAACAGATATCAGAAGTTCATGGAAGTTCATTCACTTGAGAAATGAACACAGAGAAGGACTGAAGAAGAAAGATTTTTAAAAATTATTTTCCAAATTTGCCACTAATTTTGAAGTTCAGATTTCCAGAGTTTTTCCTCAAGACTTGAGTAGCTGCTTTCCCAAGGTAATTATTTGTGGCTGGTTTCCTGTGCTTAAGCCAATATACATCAAATATTACAGCACTAAAATCAACAAAGTGACAGGCATGCAGCTCTCACTCAGACAAGCACTCCCTGCTCTGGACAAAAGATAAACCTATCAGCTATTCTGATGTCTTTAAGCACTTTCCTTTATCAAGTCCTAAATTAAGTGGATAAGAAAGCTGAATCGGGCCACTTCTGTTTTATAGTTACCAGCGGAACACAGTCATGATTTCATTACAGACAGAATTTTGTTTGATCTTATCTCAGTATTACAGGCTTTACTCACTAATAAAACTCTAAAAGCTCTAAAAGAACCCAAGTTATTTCAAGCAGAAAAGAATTATGAAAGCAATTTTAGATAAAAGAGGGCAGAGGACATCTTCCTAAAAGTAGCATAAAAACAGTTGTGGGGGAAGTAGGCAAGGTGGAGCAGTCATGCGAGTTAAAATAAAACAGAACAAGCACCACACTGCTTAAATATAATTAGTTCAAGACTCTAACAAAAAAGCATCATGCCTGTTTTCAGATAGTTTCATGAAAGCACAAAAATATTTTCAGTGCCAACATCACAATTTGCCCAAGGCAGACATTCAGACCTTGCTCACTTGGTAGCAAATTGTTAAGAAAGAAAAAGCATGAAAGCATGTAACGTTTCAAAGATATAACTCCCCAAAACTCCAGGGCTCAGTCCCAACCTGGCATATACAGCAGCTTGAATAAATGATACACGTACTTGAGCTCATGGATGCAGGGTACCTGCAGATCTCATAGGGGAAGCCAGCCTCAAATATTTAGCATCAGTTGAAGAAGCAGAATTCCTCTCTCTATAAGCTGACATACCTGCAGGTAACTATCTGCTCTGGAATTTATTTCATTGTGCCCTCAGCTAAAGCTATTGAATTTATCCCTTGGATACTCCCTAATGACACTGAGATTCATGTCAACCTGGTAAGGATGCAGGAAACTCTACGCAAGCAGCTGAAATCTCAGAGCTAAGGAAGGCTTCAGCCTATACAGTCACAGCAGCCATCAGTGGCATGGCAGGTATGACAAGAAGGCTGAGCAATGATGACCACTGAGAAAAAGCCACAGCCAAACAGGACCCTGTTACAAGCAGTTGCCCCCATTAAAGGCACATTATTGCCTCTGTGATCTGACACAAGGAAGTGTAGATCAACCTGATTTTTTTACTAACAGTTAATGGCAGACATAAAGCAACCTGGGCTCTGTTCTGAACCCAACCATTTAATCTGAGAACACTGCACTGGCAGCTATCACATGCAAGAAACAAATTAAATTGGTTGCACTGCACAGTCACGAAGGGCTTGATGTGCTTCACTAGAGTATGATCTGCACAGGGGTTGGGGCCAACAGTTAGGATTCTAAGAGTATTAACTGGCTGGGAATCAGCCATGAAAAAGTGCCATGTTATCGGAGGAATAGATAGCGGATGCTCCTTTCAAAGGAGATCGCACTGACAAAACTCTAAAATTCTTATAAAAACAAACTGCAGAAGAAGGAGGAGCAATAACAGTTATGAAAAGGACAGCAAGAGAATAGCTGGAAGATGTGTAACTGTCTCAAGGAGAGCTCACTGAGGCTGAAGGAACCAGCTTAGTGCTGCAGCTGTCTACTGGTAAAAACGCCCACACCAATAAAAAAAACCTCCCACAAAAAAATACCCCAAAACCCAACAGATTTTTGCGAAGTATTTTGACTCCCATGACTCGTGAGAAGTTAGGAGTCTAAAGAGAATTTAGGAACCCAAACATTCTGTTCCATTTGGCCATTAGCACACCGGAGTTCCCTACGTCATTCACTAGGTCACAGCCTTTTACTCAACCAGAAACAATCTCTACTTTTGCCTTTACCACCGAGGGAAGCTCAGGCAAACCCAACCCAGTCCCAGCTGCCCTCAGAGGCAGCAGGAACACCCCGAGCATTCTCTCACTGCCTCGAAGCACAACAGTTTCTGTAGGGAGCTATAAATGACGCTGTGACACTAAACTGAGAAGGAACATTTGGTACAGCTAATGCTGACACATGCAGGCAATACACTGCTCTAGCAGACTCGAAATACCCAATACATACTCAGTTTCTCTAGGATCTCCTCATCTGTCATCTTGGATTTTTTTCGCTGCCGGTCTGTGTTTCTGTACAGAGTGTTTGTGTTTGAGTTTTCAGGCTGGGGAGTGGTGGCTTCTTTAGCTGGTGCTGGTGCAGCGGCAGGTTCAATAACAGAGCGTGTGTAGATCTGTGACAAGAAATTAGTTTGTGTCAGAAAGGTGGCTGGCAGAGACCCCCCTGAGATCATATTTCAAATGCAAACCCCTAGGAAGATCGTGGCAGCCACATCCAGGGCTCTACAACTAGTTTTGCTGTCCACTTCTCAAACTGAATGGGCAAAAGTGAAAGGTTACAAGTTCGTGGCCAGTTTCATGTTCAATTTTCATGGATTTTCTGATATTCCATGGAGAGGGGCAAGTACCTCCAGGGGACAATGTGTTGTATGTACCTTGCCAGGATATGACCTGCATCTTTGGACTGCTCTCCCTGCTGACAGGGAGCCTGCACAGCTGGACAAAGTGGCTCATTTTCACACTAGTAGCATGAAAGGACATGATGGTACCTCCTACCTGATACAAAGAGAAAGTCATGGCCCCCACCAGAATCCCAGGAAACTGACACCTGAATGTGAAAGCTCAAATCCGATTTTCCCAGTGTCAGTGGCTGGAGTGAAGCTCTGTGTCATGACAGGACTCCCACCCCCAGCACCTCCGGCCCCAAATGGCAAGTGCTGTCTGATCAGAAACTTGCAGCTCTGCACTGCACCAAACACAGACCTAACGAAAGCTGGCACTTACTGATTTTGTGTGTTCAGGCCGTGGGGCAATAACAGGTGGAGGTTCATTGTCATCTTCCTCCTCTTCATCATCTTCATCCTCTTCTTCAGAGACAGAGGGAGCCAGAGGAGGTTCTGATGCTGTTTTTGTGCTCTGTGGACAGACGGTACTGTGAGTGACAGTCACTATCCTGCCACTTTGGAGCTTTGATAGCTACCTACACTCTTAGTCTTCCTAGACATCGCAGGCCAATCTAGACATGCACGTGCTCCCATGGGCCTAAGTTCTAAGTTAAACACAGAACAACAAAATTTAAAAGTTTAGGTGTGTTAACTCCACCAGTCCCAGCTGCTGCTCAGAGGCAGGGGGTTATATCATAACATAATAAATTTGCTGGTGAAATAAAAAAATGAAAATGTGCCTTGTGAAGTGTTTATCAAGTGCTTTAAAGCTGGCTACAACAGGCCACTTAAGAGAACCGAAGCAAATCAAAGGCACCACTCTACATATTCACATCTCATTGGCACTCTCTTTAAAATGCCATCCCTTTGGTCCAGTACAAATCCCAGTAAGGGAAGCCCACAGCAAACACGGAGACCTGAGTCTGTAATTTTGGAAAGCTGACGTGCTGACTGTCTCACTACTGCCTCTGTCTGCTAGAAGAAAATACTGCAGCATCTGCCAAGGTGTCCGTATCCACTGGAAAAGCGACTGGGAAGGCTCACACTACTCTGGTGAACACCATGCTTCCTCTGAAAAGTGTGTTTTATTAAAGATAAGGGAAGTGGCATTGATTGAAAATCTGAAGTGTGAATACTCAAAGATGATTTTAATTTCATTATACACAGTTGGCCATGTAATCACAAACCTCACATAATCACATGAAGTTGGTTAACACTTTAAAATAAAAGCCAAATCCCCATTCAGTCACTTGCTATTTAATTCACTAACAATAACCCTAATAAATTTGGTCTGTATTAATGTGTATGTCACTCCTATATCTCTGGGATTGCTACTGCAATCCAGCATTAATTAGAGTGGATGGTTATTTAAAACTTTCCTTCAATAGTTCCAGTGAATTACATATCAATTATAACCTTATTTATATTCAGCTATATATCCAGCTGTACTGAGGAGAAATCATGAAATTTGATAGAAATGGGATTCTAAATTGTTAAAACGAAATTAAAATGGGCTCATTAGGCAGTGCTGCATATTGTTGTGAATTATATACACCATGGCTAAAACCAGCAAGCAATCTTCTGTCTGCTAAACCAGACTTTCACCTTTTTAAAAGATCTCAAACAGAAAATTAAAAATCAGCCAGGGAAAGCTCATGGTTTGCTCCACAATTCTTAAACACTAGGGACATCAAAGGTTAGTTTCCCACTCACCGAGGGATGGGCTTCTATGTATCCATGGGCGCTTTTATCTGCAATGAGCAAAGGAGAATGAACCAGATGCTGTTAGAAAAAAACCCTGCCTGTTATGGGAAATCCCATAGAACAAGTCAACCCAAACAGAGATAGTTTTTCTTTCCCACCATCCCTTCAGGAGCAACAGCAAGGAAGAGAACAGGACAAAATTCCAGACTATGTCTACTTTTTGCCCTGTTTGTCAGTAAATAAAGTAAATAGAAATTTGGTCAAGAAAACACAAATTGTTCTTTAACTGCCAATGCTTCTGTTCCACCCAAGAGCTAAAGCAGCTTTTTCTCCTTTCCCTCCTGTGTTTTATTTTTTTTCAATAAATTGCACGCATTCCTTCTAATTAGCTTGCTGACAACATCTTCACAGAAAAGCTTCCCCAAGATCCCCCTTAGCCATGGCAGCTCTATTCTGACAAAGCACGAGAACAGCTCCTGGGTTCAGGAGCTCACATGAACTGTTTTGAAGTCTGCATTTCATCACAAAGGGAATTGCTATTTTAGCACACATTAAGTGTCAAATTAGTCAAATCCTTTAATTATGGAATCTGGGGAAAAAATTCTTTCTCTCAATCCTGGAGATAAGTGCACAGTTTTTAGAAAGACTTCTGAGAAGCTTTTGCATTTTGGAAGTTGTCTTGGTTGAACCTTCAAACTGAGGAAATGACAGAGTCCATTGCCACAGACAATCCTGTGGAGAGAACGGAACTCCAGCAGGTGACATTTCAAATGCTGTCGACACCCTGCTGGCTACAGACACCCCATTTTTTAGCTGAAGCTGTCAACAGGAGCTCTACCAAACTAATGCTATCTTAATGGCATTTCTGTTTCAAAACCTTGGCTAGTTCTAAAAACCAGCAACAAAGCAAGGTCACCATTTCAATAATGTTTGGGGGGAAAAAATGAGAAATGGAATTAATTTCAGGAGTACTCCACAAGGTGGAGTTGGCTCAGGCTGCTTCCTGACCACTTGAATGTTGAACTTTGCTCTGACTCGCTTTGGAGCCTGACTTCCCCTGTTGGGAGACGTCAACTTACCTCCTGACGTAAAGCTCATATATTTCTGGTTGTTAACTGTTTCTTTGGAATCATAAAATTTGAGAACATCTAGAACAGCCTGTGGGTTCTTCTTCTGCTCCAGTTTTGTTATGTTGGAGGTCTGTAGTAGCCTGGCCCACTGCTCTGGAATGCCCTGTAGATGTCGAATGGAAACAAAGTGGGTTTAGAGTATTTAAAATCTGCAGCCTCACAGATCTTTACCAAGATCCCATGCTCCCTGTAAGATTATTTGCAGAAATTTTGATTGACACCTTACAATTAAAATTAGATGCAATCATTTCTTCTCTATCAAAAATCTAGCTAAAATCAGTACCCAACTTTAAAAAGAAAAGAAAGTAATGACTGCGAGAGGAATAAAAGGGCATGAAACTTCTCTGGAAATCAACTCTGCTCTTCCATGGAATAATGATTTAAGGCTTAAGCTTGTTTGCCTGGTGATTCAGGGCAGGCATAACAAGACTATTCGCTACTGGTGGACAACACAGTGTCTTTTAGGAGCTTTACAATGGACTTTTCATGCTTAGGAATGCAAACACATTTTGCTGAAATGATCACTGCTGCCTGATTCCAAGGTAAACCCCACCCTGTTACAATTAATATTCAGCATACCAGGAACACTGCGGGGTAAAGGATCTGCCTTTCAGCTCTCAAAATCATGACACTGAGGTGTACCACTGCTGCAAAGGATGTCTCTAGGTTCTCTACTGCAAACATACAGAAACCAGGGACTCAGAAAACAGGCTGAGAGTGCCAAAGCCTTGGATGAATTCTTGGACATCTTATGGGTGAGGTGGAATTTGAAAATCGATCCAATCACTAAAAGCCCCAGCTCTACACTGAAATTCTATTGATGAAAACTTGCTTTAGTCATCCAGGACAATTCCCTAGATTTGACAGCCTGTCATTTCCCCCCTTTACTGCACAGTTGACATTGACCAGGGAACTGCAGGGCTCACTGAAGGAAAAAACAACACCTCAGCCTTAGTGCCACCCCAATCTACTTTCATATAGCTTCTTCTCAGAAATTGTCCACAAAACAATGTGTGACATGGGCCTCCAAAGTTTAAGGTCGATGAAAAAAAGTGGGAAAAGCCAAGCAACAAATCTACTGCACACACATCAACCTGCTGCTGCAGTGCTATGACATCTCAAAGAAGCATTTGGGGCCTGTGACGCACCTCTGGGAGCTTCCCTGGGCACATCTGTGAGCCATAGAGATCTGGCTGTAATGGACGTAAATAAAGAAAGAAAAGAAAGTTAAAACAGAATGTGGGACAACTTAGAAGGTGGTAGGAGGAGGAAACCAATGGGCCAAAATGGACAAGTCCCATCTAAAATGGGAGTTATGAGGTGGATACCAAATAGATCAGGTGGTAGACAGGCTACAGGAAGGCAGGTTTAGGAAAACAGAAAAACCACAACCGTTCCAAAGTTTGGAAGCATCATTCCCCCTCCTCTCGCTTTTAAACAGTTTTTTTCTCCTCATAAAAATACATTCCTGAGAATTAATAGCAAGTGACTAGAAAAATTACACGTGATTTCCTTTCTCAATTTAAAATTAAAAAAAAAAAAGAAAAATCTGGGCTTTTGCTGTATGCCTAGTTTTGAAGCCAGATTACCATTTTTGAATGGCCCTATAAAAGTTTTTTCCAGGCTTGGGGGTTCTCCAGCCCCAACACCACCATTTGACCAGTGGAGAGAGCAGATGGTCAAAGTCAGATTGTGAAATCTGGGAGGTTGTGCATTGTCACAACACAAATAATCTGTGTGTGTCACACTGAAAATCAGGACAATTGTAAAGAAATGACTGATTAGATTAGGAACATGCAGCTTCTTTGGATCTACAGCCACAACTTTTCCCACTTACTAATGTCATAATCTTGAAGCTTTAAAAGTTTGGTGGGTAACCACATTTTCTTCTAGGTAGGGGATGAGGAAATGGTTTCAAACATGCATGCCTTACAAGAAACACTCCCCAAAGGCCGGCTACCCACACTGTCCTTCATTCAAAAAATGCAACTCCTTTTTCAAATAAAGCAACATGCTCCCACCCAACAGTTTCCAACCAATTTTATTCTCTGCTTTAAAAGCCCTATTTCTTAGCAAATGTGGTTGCTCCAAGCACAGTGAAATGGAGATGTAATATTTGCTCATGATGGACAACACAGGTTGGTGCTCAAGCCTGAAAGCCAGAACTCAGGAGCCCATGCAACTGTGCATTGGGATGCATCTAACAGCAGTCAGGGGATGCAGCTGGGGGCGATGGTTCAGTGTCAGAAAATGGCCCAATGCATTGCATATAACCAGGAGAGCAGGCACTACTGGCATAACAGCTGCAGTAATTCCAAACAAAAAAACCCCGTATGTTTGCACATTGACTGGACACTCCCATGGCACTTCCAAACTTTTGAAGGACACAGACAGTGTGATCACTAGACAGTGGGAATATCAGAACATGGTATGGGCTAGTGGCAGGCCCTTTGCAGGATGTACTTACCACATGACTACCCAGCTGATACACAGGTTCTATCCAGGTTGGGACAAATCATACATGCCTAATGTAGTGTGGAATGTAATGCCTGCATCTGGGATTAGTTGGGACCAATACCTAGTTTTTAATGGTGCAAAAATTCCCTTCCTTTGACTGGTGTTTGACTCCACTAAGGACTACAGCATTAAGCCCTGGGCTGGCAAGCTGCATATGGGAAGTCACCCATCCCTTTGGTTAGTTTTGAATTGGTTACAGCCTTCTCAGACTGCAGCAGTGCACTTCCACACTTCAGGAACAAGTGTAACTGCAAAACAGCAGACATCTAGTGACCACTGTTTGGAAAGGGAAAAAGATATTTAAAAATAAACTGTGCTACAGCAACAAAGCTGGACCTATTTAGCCACGTAGAATTGCTTTGCTCTGTGTTGGTGGCATCTGACACCAAAAAAAAAAAAATCTCTGATGCTAGAGACTGTTTTGACACACTGGTAGATAATAACAACATTCAAAACGATCCAGACCTCGATCCCTGAATTACAGGTAGTGAGTGCTTGTGCTTAGAACTGAAGTGTGTTAAGCCTGATGTCTCTCCTTTCTGTTCCAGCTGGCAGGGACATGAACTAACTGGGACCCTGACCACCAGTCAGATTATGAGAGCACACGAGTGTGACCCAATGTGTTTGCATGTAGTCAGAAGGAAAAAGTCTCAAACACAGGATAGAAATAAAGGTAGAACACTGAAAGGAAGAACAGATATAGAATAAGAACAGCTGAACATCCAGTGGGGAGAGAAAGGAAAGTGGGAAGGTGAAGACAGACAAGAAGAAGTGATGCAAACACAAAAAGGAGAAAACAAAAGCAGAAAGTAACATACTAAGATATGAAGACAAGGAGAATGGCACTGAAGATTAACCTGAACAATAAAATGGCTACAAGGAAAGAAAGAGAGGAAAAAAAAGGAAAAACCAGGACAGACGTCAGGGAAAACACAATTTTAAAAGCTTTATGCAAAGCTTTATGCAAAGTTTCTGATCAAAATTGACCAAATCTGGGCTTTTTAAATGAGTACTTAGTCAAGCCCTAGGGTTTGGCACAGAATAAATTTTGAAGTAAGATTTTATGACATCTATTTTAAAAAGCCTAATTAACTAGTCCACTTATTTTAAATGTAGCTGTATTTCCTAATTACTAAGGATAATTCAATTTCACTACTCCTTTGAACACATGCTGTCATTAAATGTGTCTTTTTTCTTCTACTGTTATTCCTATTGTTGCAACTGCTACTGTAGGACACAGAAAGTTTCCAGCTCTCTGAAACGGCTTTGCAAAACAAAAGTAGCAATCAAAGTAAAAAATTATGAAGAAATCACATTTAGGGCTCAAATTCTGAAAATTAGCCATGCTTTGTCCAGGCAAATGATTTGTCCCATCCTGTTTGGTGTATGCAGCCAGTCAGCGCTAGCACAGTCCACTATGGTGATTACACAGTCTGACCACTCAGCTCACAGGGCACTACTGGTGGCAGGAGAGTTGATAATGCTCCCTCTCACCTCCACAACTTAACAAAATGTAAGCTCACTGCCATCTCAGCTTTAGGGAATAATGGTTTCAGCACCCTACTAGTAATCTGAGAAAAAATACTCTGAAGCCCCCTGCACACTTCAAAGAGCTTCCATCGGATTCGTTTTTCCCAACATTTCGTTGAGATTCAAGAAACAAAAGCTGGCAGCTATTTTATTAATACATAAAGGCTAGAAACACTGATCACCTAGTGTATAAACATATTTTGAAGGATACTAAATTAAAATGAATGGACTTCCACAATGCTGCTGCTTTCTGAGTGTCTCCAAGGGTTCCCTGCAGAGCAGCTGGACTTTGCACTTTGAGGCTGATTGTCTACTATGCACGTGGGGGGGCTTTTTATGCTTTCCCAAAGACACTGAATAACCAACCCTTGTAGCAGCTTGGGGGACTGGTAAAAGCATACACCCACGTTCTTTCTAGTTTTCATTTCCCACAGACACTCTGCTGACAATCCTTGGAGAAGAAAAAAAAAAAAGCAGCCCGAATCACAAGTTAAACACTCCAAATCCTAAACCCAACAAATAAAAGTCTCTTTCTTCACAGCCTGGCTGCTGTCATCTGATGTCTCTGGCAACAGGAGGTTATTTTACCATCAAGAAACTAGAAGTTCTGGTAAACACGAAATACAGCAGTTACTTACTGTGAATTCTCCAGTGACGGCATCAAATCCCACATGAATGGTGTGTTCAAAGTCTGAAGGAAGAGAGATCTCAGGACGTTCCTTCTCTTTCTTCTTGTTGGCTAGAGGCAAAATGTTAACAAGCACTTATTTTCTATACAGCTTTTCATTTAAAACTCTTAACAATCAGGCGTGCTCAAAATGGTGTTTTAAAAGTGGAAAACAAATCAATTAACATCCATCTAACTTGAGAAACAGACCCCGGTTAACGTAACACCAACCCGTAACCCCTGTTGGGGAAGGTCTAGAAGGTGTTATTTTATTTTGTTTTTCTTTCAGCCAATATGACTGCTGCCAAGGCAAGCTGTTCATGAAGTAGTCTTCTTAGGCTACCTCTAACCAGTATGATTTCTATTTCCAGTTCTTTTTTTTCATTGAGTTTTCATATCTGGAAACTAACTCCTGTTTGACTTTGTGGGTTCCTGCAGAAGTAAATCTTCTGCAGGAAGTAAGTCTTACAGTAAGTAAGTCTTAAAAAAGACACACACGTGTACGTGTGTCTGTTCTCCAACATAGTTTGAATCCATTTCAAAATCAGCCAGATCAGAGAGGAAACGTTTTTTTAGATAACCATTTTTTCCCTACAGGTTTTGTGAAAACCAGCAGCTCATGCGGTGACTCCTCTTCCAACCAAAAGGCTGAAACAGCAGCTCTATTTTAGAAAACACAGAAACTGCCCAGCAACAGAATCCCATAAATGTCTTTGGAAAAGCTTCATTTGAGCTCTCAATTAACTAAGACATACAATCACAAAATGCAGGCTTTATTTGCCTCCAGATTTTTTTTCTTTTTAAATCACTCTACCAGTATTCCCAGAGTGTGGAGTATCTTACTTAAGCAGGCAAACTTGCAAGTCAGCCAACCTGCATATGCTTCTCATCTCCCTCCCTCTTTACAACCTTTTGAAACTAACATCCCTTGTGGTCATCCATCTCCTGTGCTTCTGACAAATGTCACTTCAGCCCAGTTTTATTGACCCTGATAAAGAATGAGTGGAATAAAGGCTGAGGGAAGCTGCCTTCACTTTCCTGCAGTGTTTTAATACGATGTTTGCCAGCTCTATAGGTTCACCTAGGGGTCTCATCCAAGGCTGGACTCACTCCGTACCAGCAGGTCTCCCAGTCCAGGAGGACTGTCTTTGCTCAACCAGTAGCTCCATGAGGCCTCTATTTACATATTTCTTATTCAACCCTACAGCCTCCTTTAGGTGGAAGATGCTCTGCTCTTTGTACTTACAGTCTATTTTGAATGCTTCTAATCCTTTCTCTGTATTGCCGCATTTATCCTCATTAAAAAATTGTCATCTTTTGTCTGTGCTGCACACCCCTACACAATGTTCATTGATGAAATATTTTCATTTAGCATTCAGTAAAGATGGCAGCAATATATCAAATACAAATGCAAAGGCTTTCCCCTTCTTTTATCACTAAGATGATGTTGTTTAATTTTCAGGACAGATGCTGGCAGTTAGAAGATGTCATCTGTGTGTAGATAACAAAACTGGCTTCTTCTACCTCATCATTTGCAAGCAAATGCAGTGAAAATTAGATTTAAAGGATTATCAAATTCAGTTCAAAGCAGCAGTCAAATCTAGAAGTGAAATAAGGGATTATATAAAACGTTCCATCAAAAGCAGCACTTGTCCATTCTAGGACTCTCCTGCTGGAGGACAAATGCTCTGGCTCATTCCCCAAGATTTGCTTCATGGAGCTGTGCCTACCAGACTGTGATATAACACCTATGGTCCAAATGCTGATACACTCCAAATTAAATACAGAATTAAACATCTCTTCACTACACCCTCACCTCTCCCCAGTCTAAAAACTTTGACATTTCTGTCTGGGCCCCACAAATCAAATCATTTCTATTTCACACAAGCTGGCAAAATGATATGAAAAGGCATGACTTCTTTGAAGCACCTGACTGGATGCAAGGGGTTTGTACTGAACCTTTCCTACTTGATTTTCTTGTAAATGCCCCTCACAAGACACTCCTGCTGCACAGAGTTAGCCATGAGGGCCTCCACACACCTCAGCACCTATGACAGATTAAAATAGAACAAGGAAAGATTGTTCTGTCTTCCACAGTCTGCATCACCATCATCATCATTATGTTAAAAGAGCAGTTGTTTGGGAGAAAAATGTGACTCAGCTAAGTGGCAGTTTTTCTCAGAGACAGAGGAAGGGTTTGACCTCACGCTTACACCCTCTTCTTTGCTTGCCTCCTCTTCAACTCGCTTTGTTCTTTCCTCCAATTCCCTCTCCCTTCCACTGCCACTCACACTTGTCCTCCCATCCTCCTCCCTGCTCTGCTCCTCCAGTAGCCTTGTCCTTTATTCTTCCTCCACTGATCTTTACTCTGCTGGGTTTTCCTCCTTCCCTCTTTTCTTGTTTTTCTGCACAGGAGGTGACCAGATGCCTAAAGGCCAGACTCTGCTTCACTCCGCAGCCAAGCCTAAAAGCAGCTTCAATGGAAGTGGCATCATTCACCCAGGAACTTGACATGGATGGACCTCTGAAAGGGGCATCTGAGCTGTGCAGGTCAGCCTCCCCCTGATTTCTTTAGGCCAAATGCTCTACAGTGCCTTCATGGAGCCCCCAGTGCACACACAGTGTGAATTTATTTTACAGCAATCACCGGTGGTTTAATGAAAGAACAAGCCTGCATCAAACAACTGGAAGAACCAAGTCATTTCTGCTGAGGAAACACCTCTGCTGAATGAAGCACTGCTGCTGTGACTCCACTGTGGATCCCATCACCCTGATTATCTCTGAGGTAGGAAGGCCAATTTCACAGCTTCAGCAGAACAGGTTCAGTTCCTTGTTCCACACAGATTGCCTGCAAGACACTGGAAAATTATTTCAGTTGCCTGCCTTGGCTTCCTGCCCTCAGAAATTGGGGTACCTTAGCCCAGAGACGGGAGTGAGAGGAGCTATACAAGGAACACAAGATCAAGTGCTATGGGAAGGGGCAGGACACTACTGCCTAAATGGTTTATTTCAACTGTAGATGCACAGAAGGGCTCCACAGAGCCATCAGTGGCTTGCCAAAACAAGGTTTTAAACACAAGTATTCAAACTCTAACCGAAAATGCTGCACTCCAGCAGGGGAGGGACTGCAAAAGATTCCTGGTGCCCAGGCACAGCAGTCCTGGCACACACCACAGCCTTGGAGAGAACACACTGTACCATATCCATCCTCATATCCCTCCTGTCTGGTGAGCAAATGAAAGACAACAAAGTTCCTGCAGGTTCAGGCAGAATAACCCTGCCATGGTGTTTTCTTCACATTCTATTTACTTGCACCAGTGATGAACTATGGATTTAACATTGTGATGCTGCAAAGCACTGCATTAGATGAGAGCAGATGTATCAATCACCTTCTGTTTTACAAGCAGGAGCCTCAAAAATGTGTCACAGAGTCTGTGAAGCACACACAGGCCAGCTGATACCCTGACCCACAAACCAACCCTGCAGTGAAACTACCCCAAGGGACTTGGCCAGTCAACCTAAATTTCCTCCATTTATTATTTCACCCAACAAAATTAAGCTATAAATCTTACCTGACTTTTCCTCATGGTCACATTTAAAATCATGACACTTGTATGTTCCTTAAGATTGCTCTGACTGGTAGTTAATTACATTTTTAATGTCAACGATCATTTCCAGGAGGGGTTTCTGGGTCTCCCCTTTTCTGCATACATTTCACACAGCATCTCCTACTTAAGAAATGCTTCCTCAGAGAGGGATAATACCATCCTTCTAGCACTGAGGGGAAGAAGTGACCCGAGTCTTTCCAGGAATTAAGCAAGCCTGGAGAGACTTTCATTTTGGCCTTTAAAAAGAATCAACTGAAAATTAATTTTGTTCCCAGAAGGGGATATCTGGGGGAACAATCTGCACAGTGAACTGGCCAGGTCTGCCTGAGAAATGGGCCCATCCAGTTACAGCCTTCCCATCAGAGAAGTCATCAGGATTGCCCATGGCTGAGGGGAGGAATGGGGCTGCCAGTGTGCCTTCTACTGCCTGTGAGGAGTTTTGAATGCCAGACTATCTCCAGCCGCTCCACACAATCTTATGAAGCTTCATGAACGGGGCGGCCAGGCAGCACAGGTAAGCTGGAGATCCAAGGGAATGACTGCAGTTCCATAGTTCTGAGCTCTTCCTGGAGGGACACTGATGGACATTGAAGACAGAATCACTCTTGAAATCCAGCTGGACTTCATGCTGCTGACCACAACCTCTGAGCCCAGCTTTTCAGCCAGTTTTCAGTCTACCTCACTGTACACTTATCTATACTGTACTTCATCAGTCTGTCTGTGAGGATACTGTGGGAAGCTCTGCTGAACACCTTACTAAAGCAGAAGTAACAACCACTGCTCTCCCTTCACCACTAAGCCTGTCACCTCAAGGTAAAAGGCTGTCAGTATAGTTCAGCATGAATTCCCCTCCACAGATCCATGCTGAGTATTCCTGACCACATTCTTATCCTTCATTTGCATGGAAATGGTTTCCAGGAGGATTTTCTCCACCTTCCCAAGGACCAAGGTGAAACTGGCTCGCTTGCACTGCCTCAGATCCTCCTTCCTAAAGACAGATGTGATATTTGCTTTGTTTCCATCATCAGGAACATCCTCCAATGACCCCAACCTTTCAAAAATAATCAAGAGTGGCCCTGCAGTGACATCAGCCTTGCAGGTGCAGCCCATCAGTTCCCATAGCACTAGAAATAAAGAAGATCCCTTCCCTTAAACCTGTAAATATGCTAACTCAAAACACACTCCTTTCCACAAATGCATTTCAAAGAATGCAACTGAAATGCAACTTAAATGCTGTTTGCTGCATGTTTAAAAGACTGTCTTGCTGCATCCACATCTAGCAGGTTTTAAACCAAGCCATTCTGTGCCTGCTTTCACTGAACAAGCAAGAAGAGCCTTGATCCTGGTTCCTGGAATATAAGTGCATTAAAAAACCCCAAAGTATCAGGCATATTGCCCTCTCACTTCTGCGAATGTATTTTCATAAGTACACAACCTCATCTCTGTATTTACTGCTAATGCAAAGCAAAACCCAAAGGAAAGTATTCCCCAGCTTAACTATAAAGTTATTTTTAAAAGGCAAGTTGCACAATGTGTGCACATTTTAGTGTCTTTTCATAGACAAGAAAGTAACTGACTGAACACCTCCTCCTCTTTTGAAATGTGTTTCTACAGTAACTGGAACAGAAGGCTTTGGTACCATGGCCTGCACTGAAACAGAAAGAAAACAGTGGCAGAAATCAAACACGAAAACCAATGACAACCAGAAAGCCCAGAGAAGGAGCCACCCATCCGCACTGCTGATACTTTACTTTTATCCCCTCCTCCTGGAAAGATGGAGCGCAGCCTGGCTTTCTTGTTCTTCTCCTCAGGGGCCATGGGAAGCGGTTTTGAGCTGTGGTTTAATGCTGAAGAATCGCGATTGTTGCTGTTCATTCTCAATGGTGGAGCTGGAGGTTTCTCTTCAATATCCAGACTATCGGACATCTTCAGCAGCCCTCACAGCCTCCTGTAAAGCACAACACAAAACATGCCTGTCAAGGGAGGATGCCAAGACTGGTGGCCTGGGCAGGAAAGAGGGCAGGAAAAGCTTTCTGGTGGCATAAGAAAATCTCTCTGTTAGAAGTTTGCTCTGAATAAGGTTGCTGCTGGTTACTGTAAATAAATTCAGCAGCCAATTCCTAAAAACCAATGTATTACTGTTAAAATACAGCTTTTTCTTTATCCCTGTTACAGGTTTTTGAAGTTTTTATTTATAACTATTTCCCTGTAGTTGTTTACAATCCAAATTTTCCTCTAAAACAGACTTCCAAAGTAAAAGTTAGATGATTTACTGAAACTACCTGGCATTGTAGTCAACCATTTTTTATGATGTAAGAAACAAGGGGCTTGTTGAGGGGATATGGGTAGCAAGCAGCACTTCATAAAATTAACTGGTTTAAGACCCAAACATAGAGTATAATTTCAGACAGATCAGAAGTGATGTGGGCTATACTGCATCTTTTTAAAGGTTATGATTCTACAGGCACCTTGTCTTCCATCCCCTAAAATCAGTGCGGCTCCTTTTACAGAAGGCACATGCACATTACTGTGAATGTGTTCTGGATCTCTCCTCGTGCTGATTCACAGGTAACACAGGCTACTGCACCCATCAGCTACTCTCTTAAATTTAAAGGGAAGCAACTTGTTTTTCAGCTATGGAAGCTGTAGGGTTTTTTTCAGAATATCAGCCAAACATGGTGCCTGTCACACAGAGAGAGGTCCTGAAGCTCCAGTGGTAACAGCAGCACTGCTCTTCCTTTGGTCAGGTAAAGCTGCCATGGCTGAGGGTTTTCGGGGTTGCATGGTTGGTCTTGGGTTGCTTTGGTTTTTTTATTAGAATGGAGATTAACATTTTCAACAATCACATTTACTTTGATGTAACTGTAATTTTGCCAGATTTATGGCTGGTACATTAATAGGAAATAATGAAATCCACATTGCCTTAACTGACATTACCTTACAAGTAAAAGCTAAATGATCAACTAAAACATTTAGAGATGTTCACTTTAGACTTTTTTTCATGATATGGGCATTTTAACCTTTGTTACCATTTTCAAATTACCACACATAAAATGATCACTTTTTAAAATTACTTGACTTACATATTTAATTTCATCTAAATTAAATCCCAGAATGCCAGTTTTGAGATTCAAAGCACCAGTCCAGTGAAAAGAACAATAAATGAAATATACCATCACATCTCTAGTTTGCACCCGTCCCCGAACATCTGGATCTCCATGGGACCCCACAGACCCATCCCAAGGTCACACAGCTGAAAACTCCAGCAACAGCTGGTCCCAGTCCTCTCCCTAGTACAGACAGCGTGGAGCAGGGATCCTGGAGATCCTGATTCACAAACACACACTTGAAGCTGCTACTGATCCCCCGTTTGCTCACCTCCATCAGGGGAGCAGTTTGAATGAGCACCTTCCCAGCTGCCTTCAGCTGGTTTGTGTTAAATTAGTGACCTGACCTTTTCCAGCATCTTTTTCCCTGTATTCCCAGCAAATTAGGAAGAGCTCAAACGACTGCTCTGCTGGTAGATCAATGTGGTGTTCACCATCCAAAGAGGATGTCTACTCATAGGCTCACCCTGTGTGAACTGCCAGGCTTCCCCTACACCATGGGTTTGCTCACCTCCACCTGTAACTGCAGGTAAGCCACTGACCAGGTGTTGTTCTCTAGAGCTTTGCCTTCAGGCCTAAAAGCATGGAAAAGATCACACACTTGTAACTAATGGAGTCATGTATTGGAGGCAGCTGTCAGAGACGAAGATGTGTTTATCTCTTGGACCACACCACCTGGGCAAGCAAAAGTGATCCTTCAGAGAAAACCACAGTCCCCAGCATGTGTCTGGTTCCCAAGAGAAGGCTCTGCCCACACAGCCCCACTGTAAAGACGTGCTCTGGTGATGGAGGAACACAGCTCACCCTCCTGCAGAAGCACGTACACAGGCAGTAACGTGCTCTGTATCACCCATGAACAGCTGTAATTGTGCCCTCACTACAGCTTGTGCCAGTTTAGTTCTCAAGTACAGACTAGCCTACTTACCTAGAGAACTAAATGCTTTTGTAGATTGAGGTCAAACAGTTCATATTACTAATCTTTGTGATTTCCATCCTGAAATGCAGAAGGTTTAAACCACTCTAAGGTAACAGGGAGATCCACACAAGCTGTGTTTGTTATCCTGGTGAAGGGAAAGCCCGTGATGCCCAGGTTTCTGTGCAGAGTTCCCATCTTATGAAGCCCAGCAGAGACATCTGGATACAGCTCCCTGTTCCTCCAGCAATTCTCAAAGACCAGGAGCTTATGCAAGAGAGGCTTTTATTTTCTGTTTAACCCACCCACAAATAGTTTTCCAGTGCCAAATACAGCCTTCACTCCTAGGATGGTCAGCGTGAAGCTGACCACAGGAGCACCAAGGCACATTTTCAGCTTGTTATCAAAAGCAAGGCAGTTATTCTGAGAAGTCCATTACAGGCCACAGTTTCAGTTGTCCTTCAGAATGGGACAACTGTATCTGTCACTGCTTCTATTTGTAAACAATGCCAGTCTGCTGAAATACATCCTCCCATGGGATTTCATCCCACAAAGAATACTATTAACGGTTTCTGGCCCAATTTGCCTATGATGTAATTATTTCCAAGATTTTGAAAGGAACACTATATTTTGTTCAGAGCTGTTTCAGGCTCAGTTTCAAGAATTGTACAAAGCTCTTTTATTCACTTCTAAACCAGAAAAAAAAAAAAAGAAAAGAGGGGGGAAGATAGCCTAGAAGGTTTAACGGTTGATATTAACTTTCTAAAGCTGGTCTAAATCAAGACTAAAGCAAACCACAAGGCAATACACACCAAGAGACTTAAAATTTACGGTTTTCCTGATCAGAGGAATCTATCTGGTCTTCCATTCCTTCTACAGATTTTCCACGTACCACTGCATCACGACAAAAGAACATTCACTATCACATAAGACTTCATATTTTAAGTGTTTTGTACTGATTTACTCCAACTGAAACTTAGAGGAAACCTGTAAAGAATGGAGGGGCAATAAGACGTATTCAGCTGAGGAATCTCTCAGGTTTACATTGTAGAGAAATGTCAAAAGCAGATAGCTCAAGTTATACTCTATTCTGGGGTCCAGGTTTTCCTGTCATAATAACAAGTCCTTGGTCCTGCTAGTCTAGTTCTGCACAGGGCAACTCCATCAAAACCCTCTTTCTGTCTACTGGAAATTATTTTGGAGTATCCATATATTCAGTCCACTGAATTTTGGTGTTCTTTCTCTTTTTTCTTTAGGCTTTTTCTTCATTGTTTGGGGGTTTTGGGGTGTGGTTTTTTGGTAGGTTTGTGCTGGTTTGTTTTGTTGGTTTATAGGCTGAAACAACACAGCTACCAGAGCACTTGACCATACCCCACCGGGGCCTTGAGAGCCACCCAGGCTGTCAGCAGGGACAGCTTCTGGAGAGACCAGCTGGTGCTCACCAAGAGAACGGAGTGCACAATCAATGGGATTTCCCTCATCTCAGTCCTCAAGGACCCCATTAGTGCAACCAAGGCAGTGCTGGTAACCCTTTTGAAAGAAATTTGTAAGACAATCACACTTGTGCAACAAAGAGGACAGGTGACCAACATCTACCTACTTCCAGAGAAAATTCTTGTCACTGCCCACTGGCTTTAGGGAAGCATTTAAAGAGACAGACTGTTGTACCAAAATACAACAGTGTACCTGAGCGTGTTAGCTAGAGCTTTCCCAGCCAAGTGGCAAAAGCTAAAATTAAATTCTCAACCAGGTCAGTTGCTTCTACAAAACTATTACAGGGTTAGAGAAGATGATCCAACATCCCTTTCCTTCCTCCTCACATCTTCCAATCACCAGTTTTGTTAAGTGAGAAGACAAACATGGACTTTAAATATATGGCATTCAGCTTCTCTGTGACTCAATTCCCCCTTTGCAAAAGCCTGTCTTGTAATATCTTTGCATCTAGCTCTTGCCAAGCTAGGGAGGAGAGGAAGGAAGATATTTGAAGCACCCAAATGTTTTCAAAACAACATACACACACAAAAGATTTGTTCTATTCAGTTCAAGTTCAGAGCAGAATCTCATGCTGGGCCTTGATCTCAGTAAGCTCTTCACCCCTGTGTATCTGGGGAACACTGTGGATAGATCTTGAATAGCTTTCTTAGGTTAGCCCTACTATTTCAAAGTCTGCAGCATTCAGACATGACTGGTTCCAATTAAAACTCACAAATAGTATCCTGTTTGCAGAGACACTGGTGTTCATTTTCAAAGCCTCAGAGATACTATTGCAGCTTGTGATGCAGCAAAACTGTGTCCAAGATCCCTTGACTGGAAGGAACCATGCCAATTTTCAGGCAGTAGCTTTGCAAATGTAACTTGAAGATCCAAGGCTCACTCTTTGTTTATAAATATACTTCCTGCAAAAAGATATTTATTACTTAGTTGTATGGGCCAAATTTTGCTCCCAGTGACACTCATCCATTTCAAAAAATCAATGGTGATGTAACTGAGAAGGATTCTCTCTAGATATTGAGTACTGAGACACTCTGTTAAGGTATTAACAGAGTACTTCTCAGCCCAGTTCACACCTGTATCGGCTCCTCTGCATCTGCATGTTTACTTGCAGTTTTCTTACAGCTCCTTTAAAGTGCAGACGGTGAGCTGGACAGAACAGATACAGTCATGATTTCGCTACTTTCGCGAAAGATGTTTACTGTCTTCTCTGCAAAACTTGGTTAAGGTAAAATACAATACTGAGGCCTTTTTGATAAAAAACGGGCCATATTCATCATCAGCTGAAGCAGAGACAACTCAGTCTGGGTACTCAGGGTCCGTAACACCCCCAGGGCAGTCTGTGCCAAGCTGCTTCCACCCTCGGGTGCCTGCAGACGGTGGGCAGGCGTGTGGGGCTGGCTCTGCAGGCAGGGCAGACACAGGGCGCCGTTCGGAGCGAAGACATCTTTCCTAGGACCTCCCCCACACGCACGTGTTGCAAAACAACCACTGCATCCCTTCTTTATACAACCCTAAAGAAAAGGGTGCATTCACACAAACTACAGAAGGAATTACAACCCCAGAAACAACAAGAATGCTTCCCTTTCATACTGCCTTTCACACAACTGTCTCAAAGCAGAATACCAACATTTGCCAATTAAACTTCCCCATTCCCCTCACAGCCAGGTAAACACGCTCTGAGCTGAACAAATTATTCAAACCAAGTAATTTCTTTGATGAATGTACTCTCTGTTCCTGTTTGCAAACACCCTGTAAGCAGCTTATGATTTCCTCCAACATATTCATTTATTCAGAAGTTATCCTCTGTACTTGCTACAAGTAACTTTTGGCCACTGAACTAGCTGTTCATAAGAAGCTCTCTGTGTAGAGGGGATGTTTTTTGAATTCAGGTTGTGTCCAAGTAAAACTACCTTGGTCACAAGTACTTGGAATGGAAACACCCATTCTGAGATGGGATAAATAAACTTCTGTTAGGAATTGCAGCATTAAGAGCTTTACATATTGACTTACTAATATTGGTTTAAAATTCCCTCTTGACAGTGTACTTGCAGCAATAATGAACACAGAATGTCAATGAATACAGAAGGTATATTCACACAGTAGCTGTGAATTTAACAGTATTGACTAAACATTTCTCCAAATTAAAATTATTATGTCCTTTGTCCAGACCTTGAATCACCCAGTTAAATTGCTAAGAGCTGGGAATGGACTGAAACAGTGAAGCTTGTCACAACTGATGGAAATAACCTGAAAATATATTTTCCCCCTTGCTTAATTAGCATTGACAGCATTTCTCAGTTCATGGCTTTCAGGGATCCATCTCCCCTCTTCAAACACATAACCTACCTATCTAACTACATTTCTTCCCTCAACTCTTCAACTCGTTCTCTGCAAACTGCCAATGCAACCACAGGCAACACTTTACAAAATGCATCTGGCTTTCATCTCCCAACACCCCTCAGCCCACCCGCTTTACACGCCTCTTCCCACACGGTGAAACTGCTGCTCTGCAGACTCCCAGCACCCCATACCTGCTCCCACTACAAAGGTTTCATGGCTCCTCACACAGGTTCACTTTTCCAAGTGCAACTAGTATCGGAACTTGCCCAGGTTTTCTCACTTTCCCCTTCTGTACAAAGCTGTGGCTGTTCATGCTGTGGCCCCAAAAAAGCAAAACATGGAATTACTTTTGCATAGTAAAGCCAGCAATGTTGAAAGTTAGGTGTACATTTAAGGGCTGTGTCTAACCAGCGCTTAATGTGAGATAACGTGAACAAGGATGCTCAGGCTTCAGCGTAGCTGCAGGACACTGTGAAAGAAAAACCAGAGAGAGTTCCTCTCCACCCTGCTGGAGAACACCCCTAGCCACACGTATTTTCTTTGTGAGTGTTTTTTGATCACATCAAAACAAAAGCAATCCATTCAAACTGTGCTCCTGCTGAGATCCTGGCCACTTACTAAACCATTTGAGCTTTGGGACGGTTACATGACCTGGGAGGGGAAGATGCGTGTGTACAGAGGGTGTGGGGCAGGGAAACAGCTTTCCCCATTAAACCTTGTCCAGGCATTCAGTAATTACACCTCAGCACATCAAAGCAAGGAAAGGAAGTACATTCCTACAGGTTACATTAAGTGAGTACATCGCAGCATTGCAGTATCAGAAGGAGCCCTGTGAAATGGTGACTATTTTACAAGAAAAAGTGACTTTACTTCATACGACAAAGGTATGGACATACCCTGATGACGCAGAAAAGCCAGGTGGATCACAAAGACACTTCTGCTATCCACAGAGAGCAAGGGGAGAGCTTCCACCCTCCTGACTGCCTTGGGAAGAGCCAACAGCACCTCCACCCACTCATACCCAAACCCAGACAGCTACACAGGTATTTTTGTCATGTGTTTTTGAATCATGGTTTGAAACAAAAAGGTTGTGCTCTAAGCTACTGAATCTGGAAACATGCCAAGACTGACAAAGCAATGGACACTCCAGAAGCAGCTAAAGGAGAAAAAAGTGAAGGATACCACAGCCCTTTCTTTACTTTTTCCTTTTACTGTTCCCGGGAAACACTTCTCCGGGATAGATAAGAAACTATGAAAAAGTACCTAGAAAAGGCATTTATATGCAAGAGGAAAACAAAAAAACCCCACTCCCTGTTTTGCTTCTTATTTACGCAGCTGAAGGGCTCCACAAAGCTAGAAAAGGTGTCTCAAAATCAACCATGCCTCTCAAATATCCCACATTCCACAGGACTGCATCCCTTGCCCTTGTGAAAGAGCCTGTGTGAAATGAAATGTGGATTTAAACCACTGCAGATAGACTGAAATAATGCTCCATACGGACCTTATTATTCCTAGTTCAGAGCTTAGGCCTCAGGTTCACTTTTGTTGTCTAGGAGGACTCAAATGTAAACAAAGAAAAGCTACTTAATGGAGACACCAACATCGTGACTGCCACAATAAAAATTTCATTACCTTAATTCAGATTAAAAACAGCCAAGGAAAACGGTTTGAGTTCTAATCTGAGTTACTAACTTGGACTTAATCCTGAAGCACTGTCCAAGATCAGGTATGAGATGCCAGCCCTTACTGCAAGCTAACTGACAGGTCAAATGGACCGGTCTGACTCCAACCCACCTGACGGGCAGCAATCCCTCGCCACAGGAAGGCTCGGTAACAAGTTGCTGGATCTTTGGCAGGTTCAAGCTGAACATTTGTGGCTCACTTAGCTGACCAGTCAAAGCCCCAAAGTGGTCCAGAAAACCCAAACCCAGGCCTGCTCCTGGAACAGTTAAGAGTGCAATTGCACCTTGAATTATTGATCTGCTAGTGTTAGAACAATACTCAATATGGTGGGAAGCAGATTCTTGTTGCATTCAAAGACCCCAACTGCTGCAACTCAGCACAAAAATTTCACCCCTTCTCTCATCTTCTCTGGTAAAGGCATGCTGAAGGTGAATCTACATTAGCCTAGTAAGGTAGCAGGCTATTCCACATGCTCCACCTACATGTAAGAAATGCCCAGGGAAAATTATGCTGTGGTATTGCATCAATGCAAACGTCTTCTTTTACACATCCTGCGTGTTCCTTTCTGCAGAAGATACAAAGCCCCCTTACACCGAAGTATCTGGAACCACATAAGGGCCATGTCATCACTTCATGCTGTCAGGAAGACTCTGCTTTCTTCTGTCAACACAGCTTCAGGACGTGCAGGTTGAACTGCCAGTTCTTCTACTGGCCTTTGACAGCTTGCCAGTCTCTCTATCACGTTCTCCTACCTCCTATCTGCTCTTCCCCACTTTCCCATCTCTCTGGTGTGCATCCATTTGGGTGTAGGGCTTGTCTCCAACTTCCATGCACAGGACCACACGGTGGGCTCTGTCTGCACTCTCAGCAGAGCGACATTCACCCACCAACCGCACCGAACCATCTTAAAATGGACCCAGAGCATCCCAAGGCAGACACCTGAGGTTCTGATGGACTTGGAGCATCCCAAGGCAGTCACCTCATGTCCTATTCACACACAGCCTGTCCTGTCACAGCACAGGAAAGGCTGACAAACAAACCAGCAGCAATACAAACCACCAGCACAGGAGCTTGAATTTGGCCACTCTCGAGCAGAGTTTTGATCCACATCTACACCCAGCCTAAAAACTAGCAATCAGGGCAAAGCAGTCACAGGGTTTGGCAGATGCAAGCTTGCTCCCATCACTATTATCTCTCTTACCTTGTAAATGCTATCAAAGGAAGCCTCTTCTTGCTTGGACTTCCATAACAAAAATTACACAAATAAAAAAGTCCTTGAGTTCATATTTCTGGGCACCCTAAACTCCTACTGAACTCCAGCTGGTGCACTAAGACTGCTTTTAATAAACCATTTGGCATCTTGCCTATTATGTTTTTCATTTTGTTTACATTAAAAAAAAACCCCAACCAAACCAACATTTGGAAGAAGGAGGAAGGGTAAAAAAGAATAAAGTACCAGTTTCCCTGGTTTCTCTGCAGGTGTTGCTGCTTTCTCTGCTTTTCCACAGTTTATTCTCTGCTTGACACACTCACAGAAGGTGTGCCATGATAAGCATGATCTGCTGAACCCCAGCCTAGCACCACTCCAGCCCACACTAACAGTGCTCACCAGAGAAACAGCCATGGCCCTTTTCCCTGCAATGGTCCCACAGGCAGGGCAAGAGCTGGTTTTGCCTCAAGACATGTGCAGCTCTACAGGAAGGCAACAAGAGGGAAGGAACCTTGTCCTGACTACAACTACATGTGTTGATAAACTACTGGCCCATGGCTCAGTAGACACATGCAGGCCAAGCCAACAATCACTACAGAACTCTGGAAGAGACAAGGAAGCAGCAATATCATGCAGTAATTGAAACTTACAGACAGTTGCCATTTCTGGCACCTTCCAGTCACCTTTTAGCTCATTTTGCCTTTGCAATCCTTAGCTGAGAAACTTGCTGTAGTAAACTACATTAAACCCCTGTGTCAGAGGATGAATCTGACATGTAAAAGACTTAACTCAGGGGCACTCCAGGACTGCCAGGGTGAGTTGAGAGACAAACCACACTGCAAGAAGCAAAAATAAAGAACAGGGAGTCCTCGGGATATAGCTACTGGGGCTGGATAAAGACCACTAATAAGGAGAGCATGGGATGGACTTAAAACCTCCAAGTCCCACAAGCAGAGACAGAGACCAACAGATTTGCTGTACCAATCTTCTCAAGGCATTATGGTATGTTTGGAAGGACACAGCTCCTACCTCCAAGGAAGGAAAGGGCAAAGCCCAGGCTGCCACATGCCTTTCACCTGGGAGGTGAATATGGTCCAGATCCCGCATCAGCTCTTTAGGGCACTAGGGCAGGAAGGCATCATATCCCCATTTACTTCCTCAGGGACAACATTTTGCCTTTTATTCTTTGCCAGGCCTTTTATTTACAGCTGACTAACTTCATATATCTAATATTCACCTGCTACGTTAGTGATCTTAGCGTGCGTAATGGCCTATCTACCTTGGGGGTATCATGGATCTGGAGCAGGCAGAGGGGGGGAATGGAGCAGTTGCTGCATGCACTTATTTATTTCTAGTTGCCAGCAAGACTTTGGCTTCAGAGCAGCAGGATGGGAAGATTAGGAGAACAAATGTACAAATGCTATTCTTAAATAGGTCAGGGAAGAAATGACACCTATGTGCGGAAAGCAAAACGAGATCCACACACAAAATCTGTTGTTTCCTCAGCTACCTCAATGGTAGGATATTTTTAAACTGCTTAAACAGGGATAGAGCATTTAACGCTTCATTGCTCAAAAAATCATATTCTGCTCCAGAGTAGTGGAGCAGTGGAGATTCCTTCTTGCCTGACTTCACATTACAACAGGAAAACAGTTCACTGTCCTTTATGACCTAAATGAAAAAATAAAGGTGTTTGGGGATCTACTCACAATTCCTCTGCACTTGTCCATAGCCTCCTGTATAGAGACTGCAACCACCAAGGTAAGGACACTGGGCTTAGAATGGGACAAAAAGCCCCCAAAGGTGGTGGCATCCAGGACACCCCAGCCTCAGTCCCCGTATGGGAGAACACTCGAGCCAGCAGGGACTGTTCTGGTTTTGGAAATCGCACATGTTACAATTCCTACTTAGAGCAACTGGCAGGTGTTCACACTTCTGGGATTCATTCCTGTTTCCTGCAAATTTTTGCTAGGACAAACCACTGAACTTCTCCATACAACCACAGATGCCTTGTCTGCAGAACGTGGGAGCACTTTTGCAAGTCACTGGTACAAAAGGACACAAAGTTTTTTAAATAAGCAGACAAGAGCCAAGACATTTCTGTTCCCAACACATCAAGGTACCCTCATCTCAAGATCACTGTCCAAAATGCATGGAGCCATCTGCAACAGCTCCTGTAAAAGGGAACTGCCTTCATTGCTCAGCAAGTGCTTCTAAAGCAGCCTTAGATACTACTGCAAATCCCTACAAAAGTACCAACTCCCAGAGCAGCAGCTGACACTAATGCAGTCTTGTATCAGGTCAGAGAAGGCACCAAAAACAAGAAACCATCAAAATGCATAGAAACAAGTAAACAAAAGAGCAAGGAAAGAGGACAACAACAGGACCCAAAATAGATTCCTTGTGCCACACACACATCAAATTTATGGCATAAAAGCTTTGCAAAGAAACTTGTTCTTAAAACAGTCCATCAACGTTTACTCTGCTGCTGGCTGAAGTCTACTACTGTCTGACACCCCTACTTCCTATTTACAACTTCAGGCTTTAAAGAAAACTGAAGTACATTAATTGAAGATTTTATGAGGCACAAAATGATAGCTGCATTGTTATACATTCTATGAGAAGAAAAGCAGGCTGAGAAATAGGGAGGACATCAGAGAAGCAGCACCCAAGGAGAGAAGGTGCCCAAGAAAACCTTACCAGCTCCTCTGCCTGTCTTTATTCCTCAGTCAAGACAAACAAGGGCCAAGGGTCTGGAGGTGCACTGCTCGCCCAGGCATAGATCCCCGGAGGGACACATGGCCTGCTGAGCCTGTGTGGGGGCACTGACACAGCCAGCAAGGAGCAGTCCAGCTGCAGTGACACGGCACTGTGCCTGAGCTGTGTCTGACACAGCACCGAGGCACAGACGGCTCGTGACCCTCCAGCTTGGCAAGCACACACAGGATGAGAGGTCTCCATGCTTGCTTCATACAGAACCACAGCTGGAACCTCCAACAGGGCTGTGCCCCAGTGTCCCACTCCCGGTACGGACAAACTCCAGCTGTTTTCTGCAACTGTAAAGAGCATTTCCACGAGCACACACACAGCAGCAAATCTGCGGCTCCTCAGCAACAACTGCCATCTCAGATGGGTAGCTGGCTACAAGATATCCACATCCACAGTGAACAGCACAGGCTCATTCCTTTCCAGACCCCATTCCAGAAGTAACAGTAGAAGCAATGGGAAGATGGGGTACACTGCCAGCCTCCGGGCTCCCAACACCCTCAGCTCTGCCTCAGTACAGACCAGTGCCTGCAGCTGGTCTTCACCAGGCGAGAGGAGCAGGGATCTGCCTCGTGTTTTGTTTCCTTGCAGAACATATTGATAGGCAGAGCAATGTGCTGAGCATGGTACAAGCATGGAACACCTGCCACAGACTTCACAAATAACCTCAGATGAGTTACTCACTGTCTTTGTGTGTTCTTTCTGGTTCTGTGAGGAACTTTGCTGTTAACGTAGATAAGAGGTTGCTTCTATTTTGCCACATCTATCAGACTTTAAAGAACCTAATAAAGAGCCAGGTTAGTTTCAGAAACCTGACAGCAATCATGCTGTTAGTCAGCACACAGTACCTGCAATACAGTGTCAACAACCTGGATAGCAGGTGAAGGAGAGAAAAAGAACAAGAAAATACCTCAAATGAGCTGAGAAAATAGGAAGTACTGGGGGGATATCTAACCTCTGGAAATGCAGGATTGCTAGGAATAACAGGTCAACAGAAGTGAGAACAGAGCCTTTACACTGATCTGTCCTTGAGGAGGAAAAGACAAGAAAACTGGAGGTAAAATAATTTTACTAAGTGGCAGAAAAATATGAGAAATGAGCAAGATGCTGTTGCCAGGGTCAGTATCTAAAAAAAACCCAACCCAGAACAGCTGATGTATTGTCTCATGTCAGACAAAATGAACCTGTCTAAAGGCACTATTGTTTAGACAAAATCATGAAGCAAAGATTAAATGCTCTGGTTACAGAGCTGTGTCTCACCATGTCTGTGTGTGACTGAAGGGATACCAGAGGTCCCCCAGTGAAATGGGTGACAGCCCCAGACATGCACTGTTCCAGACGAGATGGGAGCCTGATCTGGCTCCAGGGAAATGCCCCCAAACAGCATGGCCACCTGGACCATCCAGGGAGCATGGGAGAGTGACAGACCCTGACAGCGAGAGCATTTGCATAGAGTAAGAATGTGGTTAAAGGAACCCAGAGCACATGGAAAGGCTGCCTGAAAATCCAGGCTCTGTGGTCCAGAGCACACTAGAGAGAGATATGCAAGAAGAGCAAGACTCAGCTCAGAGCAATGGGGTAAACACACACTGGAAACAGAATGCCTTCACAATGCAGTTTCTCCAGAATGTGAATAACAAGAGTGAATGCAGTGCCTGAGGATGATCCTGTGGAAAGAAGGATCTCCGCAGTAAAACCTCAGCAGACTCTCAATGGTCAGGCTCTGCACAAGAAGCTGCCAGCCATTCTACAGCAACGTTTGCTGCTCTGCCATTAAATCAAAGATGAATCTGATTCCAGCTGGATTGTAGAGCCAGCTGCAATGATAAGAGGCAATCTTAGATGGGAGAAATGCCACCAAATGCTGAAGATGTAGAATAAAAAAAACCTTCTGAGATCAGTGGGCAAATACAAGCTGTTGATAAAAAAAACCCTCACAAAATCAGAGGTATTATCACTTTAGCTTGACAGAAGCTGACAGACAGAATCATCCACTGCTTGGCAGCAGGACTGTGCAAACGTGAAATGATAAACACATTTGATAAAGAAATATTATCATTTTCGTAGAAACTTATGTCCCTGCAAGGCCTTAAAAAAAGAGGTTTTGATTAAAAAAACTATAACAGAAAAGGAAGACCACAGAATACACTAAACCAATTAAAAGCCACACTAAATTACAGGCCACAAAGACTAACCACGATCTAAGAATCATCGTTGAGTGAACCTATTCCCAGTGAGATTAATTCCTGGCCCTGCATTTACCTCTGAGGCCTTTAAAGAAATTCTTGGAGCCAAAGACGCGATGAGCACCTTGAGCTGCAGCAGCTCTGCAGACTCTGAAGTCTGGGAACATCTGAGGCCACCAGCACACACTGCAGTGCTCAGGGCCAAGCACCTTCAAGCAGAGGGTTTCTCTGCAGCAGTGGGTGGGGTCAGGGTCACCGCAGGGATGTGGCCAGGCATGGGTCCCACCCCAGCCGAAGGGCCGCTCATCATCCTGCTGCCTCTCCTAAGCAGGGCAAGGCTGGAGGCAGCCACAGCCAGGAGCTGGGGACAGCACAGCCCCACGGCGTCTTCCCGAGCTGGAGACTTACATCAGCCCTTGTCCCTTCAGCCACTCAAAGAGGCTGGTGTACAGGAAGTTGCTCTGCTACTGGCTTGATTTTGTCAGTTCCTCCCTAATTTACAGCCTTAGGCAGATGCCTGCTTTTCCCTGCCCAGCCCTGAGGTGCCAAAGTCCTACACAGCAGCTCACAGCAACACCAAGATGCTTCAGCAGCAAACCTAAGAAGAGCAAGTATGGAAAGCCAGTGTCCCATTCCATTTACCAGCTGATGACTTACAACTCACAAAATGCATGTGCTCAGACAGAAAAGGAGCCATCAGCTACACTCCCTGGAATGTGACATGTCCATGCACACCTTACTAGTCACCAGCACTGTCTGGGTCACGAGCCAGAGAAAGGACCATGAAAACACCCCATGGAGTACTTGCAAGGGATAACTGCCCCTGTTCTTCAGAGAGCATCAGGCTTCAGCACTTCCTGGTGGTCACTAATGGCAGCAAAGACATGCAAGGGAAACTTGACAGAATGACGTGTGCATGTCCAAGTGGAAGACAGTGGATTAACACACCAAATTATCACCTAATTATAATGGGAGACTCCAAGTGATTTCAGAGTGCCACAGACAGTAATGCAATACCATCTCCTTGGGCCAGATAACAAGAAAAAAACCACTGCCTTCTCTTTGCAAGACTATATATGTCATGATATACCAGCCAGCACCATCCTCAGAACTTCTGTCAACAACATGCACCATCAGAGTGCCCAAGTCCTGGGTGAAACAAGTTACAGCGACTAAAAGTTACTCTTACTCCCCAGTCTTTGCTAGGACTGCTTGGCAGATTAGAGATCCACCCTACCACTGAGATACACAGGCCTAGGAGAAAGCTACAGTGGAAAACCAGCCAAGAATCTACTACCGTAAATGTTCAGAGTTTTTTTTTCCCTTTGTAATAAATTTCAGACGGAAACTTAAGACCAGACTCTAGGAAAAGGCAGTGACCACCCTTGTTTGTTTAGTCTTTATACCTGGACGAAAGTATCCACTCAATTTTAAGAGATGAAGGGGTTTTTTTCAAAATTAATTATTTCTTGCAGCTCACACAGCTTTTATTTCTCATCAGTAACAAAATAAAACAATAAAACCTTAATGTACAGAAGAGAGAAAATATTTACCTTGCATTGAGTAAACTTTTCCCAGGGTGCAGGCACAACTGTAAACAGGAGGAAATGTTAAGAGACATGGTAGAAGCTGTTTGCAACGACACACCTCAAAGCCAAAAGGGATACGAAAACTGGATCTCCTCCCTTCAGGAGCAAAGAAAAATTGTCACAAAGAATCACAAATTATTTATTAAAGAGAGTATGATACCACAGAGAAACAAAACAAGACCTGAAATAATCTAGATGCAGACATTTCTAGAGATTCAAGAGAAACCAGGTAACAGTAGAGGGAAGACAGCTCTCTCCTTTATTGTCTTGAATTCAATTCTGCTTATCAGCATCGTCATTACAGCTAAAAGTGCAAAGACTTTAACACATTTCAAGTATTATTCAATTTCCACCAAAGTATCCGAATAGACTCCAGTAATGTTGTATCAGATTTCTGTGGGCCCTTCCAATCTGCGAGCTAAACACTCCTTTAAGAACTAAATGAATTCAGCTTCCTCGGCTTTGTGAGGAAAAGCCCTGGCTGCTTGCCCTTTCTGTGACTCAGACACACTTGGCCCAGCCATGAGAAGGGCTGCATTCCCTCTGCTCCCACCAAAGTCAAGGGCATCTCTCAGGCTCTGCAGGCCGAAAACCAGGCTGCCTGCCACAGGGGCCAAAGCCAAGCTGCCAGCTAATAAATGCACAAACCCTGGGAGGACAGAGAGTGTGAAGGCAAAGCCCGTGACTCAGAATGGGCAGCCCTGCATCATTTTCAGGGCATGACAGGCACATGGAAGTCCTGCTGTAGCAGCGGGCTATCTCTCCATCTCATCCTGGGACCCGCATGTCTAATTTGGGTTGATGCAGGATGGTGCACACGGAATGAGCCTCTGCTGGAAAATGTGGGCCATCACATCACGGTTTATTACTATTTCATTATCTTCAGATTCTGTTCAGCCTGCAACAGCTCCTAAATAAATTCAACATTTTACAGATCTTGTTCCTGTATTACTTCCTGTTTTTAAAATATTTTTCTTCCATTGGCTAGAAAATATTTATACAGAATGCTAACATTTTGGGCATCTGAAGAGTGATTTGTCTCAGGTTTATAAAGCCCTTCATCAGCTACAATTAAGTAAATCCCTGGACACCATACAGGTAAATGCCAGTAACAGCCATCCCTAATTCCAATAACCTCAAAGCACTTCTGGAGTAATCAGTAAATTCTTATTAGACAAATCACACCCTTGTTTGTAGAGCAAGGGCCAGAATCCTGGGCTTTCCACTGGTGAAAGTCTCAGCCTTTCAGCCTAAATGAGAAAAGGCACTAAGGGCAGACCCTGCAGACTGTACAGACACAGCCTGTGCCACACGGAGCTCACCCTCGGCATCAGAAGCTGAACACAGCTGACCTGAGCCAGCCAGAGCACAGGCACCAGCCGGCAAAGAACTTACAAATTAGGAAATCTACGCACAGAGATCAAATTACCATTCCAAATTGCCCTAATAAATCTATGGATGCAAAAATGATATAAATTAACAAACATGCCACCACCTGTCCCTGATATACACCTCGAGAGCCCAAACTCCTCCTCTCACAGCCCAGCATTCATCACCAGCAGCTGTAAGGTCCCCAGCTAAGAAACACAACTGGTGTGCCCTGGTTCTGCCCCCTGTACGCACAGCACCTAATACATCTAATCTAGATTCTGAATTATATTGTACAAATCATCTCCTGTACTCCAGGGAACAGCAATCACTGTCAGTTGAAAACAATGACAGCAAAATCATCTTTTGCCCTAGTGTACTGCTGCACATGTTCACCTTCATATTCTGACATTTAAATACTTGCCTACAGGTCTAGGGGCAGGTGCACCTGGCCACATTCCTTATTGAATACTCTCCTGCTATGTATATTGATCACATTCCCCTCTGCATGTTCGCAGCCCCTGACCCCTGATCCCCCGATCTTCACCTACATCTCTTAGTGGCTGATTTCTTTCCAAAAATTAGTTCTACTATTGACATCCCCATAATTTCTTAATGGGAGCTAAGGCCTTCCAAATAGCCTTCAGTGCCCAAATCAAACCCAAAAATCAGAAGTACTTTTCCCATCCTGCCTCCCTGTGCAGGAGCACAGGAGGAAATGCCAAGAATCGGATGTTCTTTTCTGCTCTGTAACTGACTTATCATGGGGACTCTGGCCAACTGAATAATTACAATGTGCCTCAATTCCCTCATTTCTCAGTGGCTACAATTATGCTGACACAGATCCCTGGTCACCTGGGACTGATCCTGTGCTTCAGATTCTGCCCCCCTGAAGGCAGCTGACAGGCACAGACCATGCTCATGGGAAAGCCAAGGCCTCTGACAGGAACTGGTCATGAATTTTTCAGCAAGTTACATGTCAGTGGCTTGAAAGAGAATCTTTTCACAGGAATATGCCACTGTTCTGGAAGGCTTCATCAGAAGGATGTGTCTCTGGACAAAACAGAGAGGGAAGAGCATTTCTGTCCTCTTAGAGAGCAGCTGAAGAAAGCACAGAATTGGGGCTGGGAAACGTGAGCTCAGTGCAGGCACCAGCACTGTAGGTGCAAGGCAGGGGATCCAGATTCCCCAGAACAATTTTTCTACTCCTCTGTGAAAACTTAACAGCATTTCTTCCACTCCCACTCTTTTCTGAAAAGCTTTAAAAGATCCTGGTCCCAGGGAGATATCAAAGACAAAACCATTTCCTACCTGGCCCTACAACGGGAAGAGCTCAGGTTCCACTTACCTGTGAGTGGTGCCGGGTATACACAGTGACCAGAGTATCAGAAGACGAGCTGTCGAGAGTCCAAGGATGTCAGATCTCCACTCAACCTCCCTCCAACAAACAAACAACCTGCTGGCCACCTCCCAGGGATTCTGTGCAGATTATTAATTCATTAATGACTGGTGAGTAATTAGAAAAGGTAGAAGGTGAGGGAATGCTGTTATTTCCCATTATTATTGTGGCTACCTGACATACATGCCACAGGCAACTTGGATCTATCCTTCGTAGGAATCTGTGATGCTGGACTCAACACAAATCAGTTCCTCCAAGCACAACATGTGAGTTACAACAAGTGAACTACAATTTTGGCCTAGAACCTTTTAAGAGAGCTCTGGAGATGGGCACAGGGCCGCACACTCTTGGCATTCAAAGGCAGCCGTGTGACATCGTTGTGTCCCATGAGACTGTTTGAAGCAGCCCTTCTGCCAAAAGCTCCTGTTCACCCAGAGACGCTGGCAGAAAGGAAGATGTCTCTGTACTACACCATTTCTGTGTAGCATCTGCTGACTTAACTTAAAGTGCCACCAAAGGGATTTGGGATAACTTTCCTACTCCACAGCAACAAATGCTGAGGCAGACATTCTTGCAACTTGGCTCCAAGTATGGTAACTCCCACCAGAGGGGAGGACCACCAGGACTTTGATCTACGGGAGCTCATCAGCCTTTCCTTCAGCTCTTTCACCCAACTGACAACACAGAACACACTGGCCAAACTCTCCCTGGAAAATTACTTATAATCTAAACTGCAATGCCAACACATCTAAATGCTGGCCTAACTCTTTCAGCAGCCAATTAGTTTGACAATCCAATTGCACAAAACGGATCAAAGCAAAGGCTGGAATTTGCACAAGCACGTTTACATTGGCTGTCTATACCACTCAAAGCAGAGGATTTATAAGTGAAACAGTTAGGCTGCTCCCATTTTTCTGACAAGCCCAGAACTTCCTTCCAGTACCTAAATGGGCTACAGGAGAGCTGGAGAGAGATGTTTTACAAGGACATGTAGTCATGGGAGAAAAAAGAATGGCTTCAAACTGAGAGAAAGCAGATTTAGATTAGATGTTAGGAAGACATCAACTTGGCAAGTTGAATGATAAAAGAACCAATACAATTATGTGTCATTAAGCTGCAACTAATAGTGGCAGAGAATGCATAAAGGCCTGCTAATTAGAAATGCTATCAAGGAAACTCTATGATGTGGCATTAAGGCACACATTGAAAATAGAATGCATTTCATGCTGCTCCTAGAAATACTTAATTCTATTCCAAGCCACCACCTCTTGTTGTTTTACTTGGCATGAGCACTTTTCACCATAAAGTTCTTTCTTCCATCAAGGATTTTATGAAGGAGTCAACAAATAGCTTCTACCAACAAAACAAAGAGCCTCCATGTCCTCTTTGTAAAAACAAAGCTCTTCTCACTCTTCCTTGAGAAAGACATACCAGCCTGATCAGAAAATACTGCCAGACCTCACTGCACAGCTCATTTGCTCCTCGTGCAAGGCCTCCACCTGAATCCATAGCTGGACTTTCCTGGAACAAAATTCCTGTGCTAAACATCCATAAATTTCTGAAGAATATGATGGGATTCAGTAATGCAGCAGAGAAATTACTGTCCATTTCAGGTGCACATGGAAGACAGTACTCAGCTCCCATGGGAATCCAGCTCCAGTTGCATGTGCTTCACCATCCACATGGGAAGCAAACACTTCTACTCATCTTCCAAGCAGAAGCCACTCAGACTTACTGAGCACATACACCTGCACACTACCTTCAGGGCCTGGCCAAGAATAACATCTTCACTACCAAGAACCCACCTAAATTCCTGAAGCATTCCGTATTTTTAACAGGTTGACCAGAAAAGTGGATGTCCCAATCCTGGAAGCGTTCAAGGACAGGTTGATTGGGACTCTGAGCAAGCTGCTCTCCTGAAAGGTGTCCGTTCCCATAGCAAGGGGTTGGAACCAGATGATCTTTAAGGTCCCTTCCAACCCAAGCCATTCTATGATTCTCTGATCCCACATGACTGAGACAGCTCCTGGTGCTTCCACAGACCATTCAGGTTCTGGTCTCCAAGATCACCACAGCAGTGGTTCAACAGTGGTTCTGATATTTGCTATGGAAAAACTGATGCTGAAGGATTTGGGACTGCATTCCTTTAAGTCTGAAACATGTTTCACATCAGATAATACAAAACTCTGATCACTTGTGAGCTGAAGAGGAAAGTTCTCTGCCCCTTCGCCTCTGACTAGTTCCACTGATTTCTATAGCATAGAAGTCTGAGGGGAAAAAAAGCATAAATCCTGTTCTAATCTGTCTTCTGATCCCATAGAACATTTCCATGTGGCCAGTATGTGACAAGCCACCAAGACAGAATCTGTGCCAGTTTTCTGGACTTGCAGCATTCCCAGCTCAGCAAAGTCTCACAACAGTTGAAAGCTGGGCCCTTTATCAGAAGGTGAGTGTTCAGCGTTTCTGATGGAACTCAGCCACAATTATCTGGGTAATCATTATACTCTTTCAGCAATTATCATCAGCACTAATATAACTTTGGCTGCTGCAAACGGTAAGAGTGTCTTGCTCCAATTTACAGTCAGGGGCATTATATCATAAAGTGCAACATATGATCCCAGTCTGACAAGCTGATACTGCAGACTGTGTAAATGGAGATGAATCACTTCCCAAGTCTTTGCAGAAGGCTTGTTTGCCCTCAAAGAAACAAGTTTCCACTCTTCCAAAGGCTGCATAGAGAGCAGAACCATGTATTCTTTCCTCTGTCTGTAAGGAAGCACCTCCAGGGTTGAAGCCCTTTTCTGAGTAACTGGCTTATGCCTACAGTGATCTGCAAAACGCCTGTCCCAAGAACTCTTGAGAAAGGAAATCTTGTGAGAAGGACTTTGAAGGTAGCTACAGAAAGGAAGAATGTGTACTGGAAAACAGCAGAAATCCTGAGACCATGTTCTGATTGCAAATGCCATCTAGGATGTCACATCAAGGTAAGAATTGATGCGTTATTAAACACAGCTATTTTATAAACCACAATTCTGTAAATTAAATGAAAAGTTGAGGTCAGACCACATAATTGCAGGCAGAATTTTGCCAATGATCATAATTTTTCATAAGGACTGTCCTCTAGGCTAGAAGGTGTGTCATGACGCCCCAAGGTAGTTAACTCAGACTAAGAAAACAGTTCTGACAGACTATTTTTTGCTTACAGTAATCTGTCAGGTCCTCTCTGTGGGAGCTCTGATACAGGCTTGGAAATCCATTCAGATCCCAGAAGGTTAACTGCAAAACAAGTCAACATAAGGCACGACACACATCCTCTATATCTAAGACTTACCTGGGATGCTGCTTAGAGTTTGTTTATTTACCCCTGCTCTCTCAATTCTAACCAGTTTATATACCTAGAAATTAAAGCTAAAGGACAGAGAAATAATGTTTTTCCCAACATCACAGGAAAAAAACACAGGAAAACTGGCTTCCTCTAAAGTAACAGGCCAGAGTTGCAATTGCATTTTCACTTGTTTTACTAGACCCATAATACACCACTTGTGCTGAACGGGTGCAGGGAGAGTACTGCTCAAACTGAACAAGAGCACGGGCGAGTCTCTTGAGTTGAGGAGAACCAGCTTCCTGGGATGCCACCAGCACAAGCCCAATGTGGCAGTAATTCAGGCCCTACTTTCTGCCTTCAGAGTGTGAGGCTCAGACATTAACAAAGAAATGCAGCTCCACAGGCTGTGGGATCCTGGGTACCAGAAATTCTGCCCAGTGCCGAGTCTCAGGCAAAGCACAGGGAAGGGAGAGCCCAGAGGAACAGTCTCTAAGATGTGGTTCCAGCATCCACAGCTGGCCTAAATTTTACTCCATGCCAGGAAGCAGCTCCTTTCTCACAGTTGGCTGCTGTTACAGAGCACTGACACCCACCATGGAGCAACCGGGCATACAATATTAATAGCATCAATGAGAAAATTAGGAACCCACATCAAAGCACTGAGAGTTGTTTTTATAATATTTGGCTTTAAAACTAAGTGCAAAAGGAAAGGTATTACACTCAGCTAAGCATGTTTAGAGGACTTTCCTTGCAAGGTGTGATTCTGCAGCTTTTAAACAGACACACACATATGCAGAATGACCCCTTAAGGATGAGGGAAAGCTGCTGTCACCTACAACTCAGCAAATCACAAGTTATATGAAGAAATAAAAATCAATGCAGCTCTGAAATTTAGCAGGCAGAAAAAAAAAGTCAAAACTATCATAACAAATGGCTGCTGGAAAGTCAGTCAACGGACAGTGCTGCTGTGACCATGGTTTTTCTCAAACCTGGTCATTCCCTTGGAATTTGAGTCCAAAGATTCTTATCTGCCCTGCACTGAATACAACAGACGCTTACCAATAATGCAAATAAATTAGTACACATTCATTTGCTAGAATTTTTCTAGTAACAGAAAATGATAAAAGAGCATAATCTAATTTAGAAATCTCCCCTTCTCCATTAAAACACTGACATTGGACCAAACTATACAGAGCCTAACTGCATCAACAGAGTCAGTACAGATGAAACATGGATGCAAATACTGTCAGCCATGTAATCTCCATAAGAAGACCCTTGGATTTGGGGATTTAATAAATTAAGGACAAGTACAAAGCATAGAAACATTATCTTGAGGATAATGGTTATTATTAATAGTGGTTATTACTGGTGTCCCTTTTGACTGGAGCAGGGACTGCTCAGCCACAGCTAAGTCTCCACAGATGGGCACAGCCCGATCTGAGCTCTCTGCCTGCACTCCAAGCAAGTCGATGCACGTGTCTGCTCTGAGAGCTGCAAAAGCATGTGAGTGCAGCACTGTGCCCACGCCAGCACGACCTGCTAGGTGTCCATCATAGTCCTGTCCTGCTGACAGCCACGGGTGTCTATCACTTCCAGCCTGGAAGACATGTGCTCTACCACTGCCACAAACCTGGCATGATGCTAACAGTGAAGTCTTCATGTGATTTTAGATGTGTTTCTCTGATAGTTCTGCCACTTTAACATCCACCCACAGAGGGGACCTGACATCTTTTTAAGTAGTTTGTTGAGACACTACAACCTGATGACTCAACTTAGTTATTTGTTTTAATCTGCAACAGACTCAGAGCTGTTCAGTAAAATAAGTATGGGCTATTTCCCCTCAGAGCAGGTGAAAGATAGAATCAACAACTACTACATCTGCTCTACTTTGCTCAGTTACCTGGTTTCATTTTGAATCAAACCCTGTCTATCTTCTGCTTCAGCCTGTCTTACACATGTGCAGCCTCCCTGCTTTCACTGGCGCTCAGGCCAGACAGTCTGAAATTACATCACTGGCATCTTGCTGCAGCTTAGATGGCATCACCTCAGGTTACATAGGACTGGGAGAGACCCACTGGGTCACCAAGTACAGCCCCTGCTGTCCAGGCAACCACATCACCTAATCCCTTTGTAAGTGAATCAAAAATAGTTATGAACCATACCTCACTGGGCACACCCCAGGCTAGCCATGAATGACATATTGTGCTGTAAACTGACTCAGGAAAAAGTATACAGACGCATCCGAGACAAATTAGAAACTACAACAAGCAGGGAGGCAGCTTAGTCTAATGGCCAGGGAATGGGACAGGCAGCAAGATGGCTGGGCCCAGCTGCTGGCTCTTATTCTTCCCTATTCCACCCACAGTACCATTGCTCCATTCCACGGGTTCCTCTAGGCTGAGACCAAGATAACAACATTGTCGCTCCTTCCTTCGCAGATTGCTTTCAGCATTACAGACAAAAAGAGGGACACAAGAACTAACTATTTTTATCCACTTAATCTCCCCAGCAGGTTTTTAAAGCCCATTTTAAAGCCCTCCTTTGCAAGTCAGTCTGTGGATAATTTTCTACCTGCATCTCCATAAAGTTTAACCTGTCATAGCCTGGCAAAGGTGTAATTTCATCCCCAGGCTCTTCTGACTTGAGACTGTGGAGCTTTTCTTTGTGGATAAAGTATCAAAGCAATAGCTCTGAGACAACAGCCCTTTGCATCTCACAACCCATGTATTATTCTCTCTAAACATAGTTTAACAGGCCAGAATCAAAACTTTTTCTCTCCCCTCATGTCTCCTCCCCACCATGCACACTTCAAGAAAGAGCAAACACAGATAAGAGCAGCAGACAGAGACATGGAGAGAGGATGGTTTATCCCACAGACAGAGGATTACTGCATCATGATGTAATGACCTTGTTCAGGAAAGAAAAAGGTTAGTTATATGACAGCCAGAGCTGTAAAAATACCAGCTCCTTTTCAAAATGGGGTAAAATAATGCCCATTTAAAGACATGCTGAAGAAAACATAAAATGCTTGCCCAGTGAACTGGAGAGAGAAAGAGCACAGCCCAACTGATCTGGATACAACCCCTCTCCAGACACATGCAACACATTGAATCAAACAAGCAGGGGTGTTCCTCAGCTAAGTATGCATGGAAAGGAGATGCCATCCTGCTTTCTCTGTGTTTGTATCTTCAAACATCCAAGAGTCCTTTCTTTACCCTACAAAGGTGCATGGCAAAAAGAGCCATTTCTGTGTTTCACTTCAGGTGCAAAATGCTACAGAGCCAACTGTTTCATTTGCTCCTTGTGAAGACTTTGCATTTGTACCTGTTTTCTTCTACCTCAGAACAACTGGAGGGAGGAAGGCCACATGCTGCCTGCATACAAAGCAATCCTATGAAACAACAACTCAAGGCCAGGCTTATTCTCTCTTTTTAGACAACATTTAATGAAGCTTTGGCCATGACTAAACTCCAAGGCTGAGTTAATCACATTTGTGACTACAGGTTCCTCAAAGGGACTTGTTTCTAATGAATTTTCAAATGCTATGAAACTAATAGGTATGGTATTTACCACTGAAAACACTGAAAAAAACCACTGATGCTACTGCCCCAGTACAGCACGCTTATTTCACTGCACTGTTGATATTCTGCTAAAGTGAAGCGTATGTTATTAAAGCCAATATTTACCAACAGATACTACAGTTGTGAAAGTAATATAGTCCTTCCATGTAAAAATAGGCTTCCAACAGGAAATACAAGGCATTTGGCAAGTCTTAGTCCACCAAGAGCCATGTCCTGTTTCCAGGACAAGAAAGCCCTCCAGTTACTCCAGATACTTCCAGTGGTGAATGCTGAGCTTGTCTGGTAAGTTTTCTGAGCCCAGTGGAAATCCTAGAGCAGACACAGAAAGCTCTGAGTCTGAATTGGCACCAGATGCTTTAGAAAACAAGTGATTTTCATTTTGTTACAGGAATATGAGAAGGCCAAAATGCTTTATTTGTCAGCACAGGAACAGCCACTCATCTAAGTGCATGAATATTCTGTTGAAGTTGTTATAAAATCAGACTCTTCCAAGGAAACCCTGCACTGAGTAACAGTGCCATGTGCCAACTTACAGTGCTCTCTACACGTGTATGAGACAGGAAATGTATTTTCTATAGCAGATGAACAGCAATGACAGCCTTCAGACTAGAGTATGGAATATCATTTGCAGCAAATTCCAACCTCTCAAGGAGCAGCCTACAGTATCTCCCTACTAGCTCAAAGACTCCATACAAAGGCCAACTCAACATCATGCGTCTACTGCAGTGTTTCTTCTCAATTAACTAAGGAAAAGTGTATTAGCCATACATCAAAACTGCATTGCAGCTAGAGCTGCCAATTACTTATGGCAAAAGGGAGGCTGATTCATCCGACTGTATGTGGGCCTTGGCTGGAGTTTTCCCAAAACGCAACAAGAAAAGATGAAAACCTCAGTGAACCTCCCCCTCATTCCCACTCCTTCCTCCCCCACAAATCCCAGTCAAGAGGCCTGCGCTTGCAAAAGCAGCATTTCCTGGAGGATTCTTTCTCCAAATCACTCCTTTTCTAAATTCAGACAAAACACACAACTCAAAATCCATTTGCATATGATATATATGCATACAAGGACACCCCTCCCAAACACTTACAAGCAAAATGCAATGCAAAGGGTCTAAAGCACCTTTAAATCCCCAGTCCCCAGGGATCCCTACATCTTCCACTCCAAATCTCACGGTGTTCCGTGGTCACCTGTGTAGCGTGCAATGGCTACCTGACAACACTCAGCTTGGCACCAGCCTGCAACAGCTGAGCAGGGGCTGGGGGGCCTTGTCTTTCTGCTCACAGCAGTCACAGAACAGAACATTTCTGCTAAGCACAAGCACATCCTGAATCCAGACCTTTTCACAAGCTCCCTGTGTCGGATGCATTTAACACCTAACATATAACAAGTAGCAATTCTCCATCCAACATGTCGCTCCTTCACTCTGTGTGTTTCAAATGAGCCTCGTGGCCTCAGGGTGCCAGGGCTCTTCTCTCCCTGGCACTGCTGGATGGAAATGGTTCTCATTAGTTGCCATGGACCCATTTAGGCACCTGCTAGCCTAGGTTTTCAAGATCCCCAGCCACACCACCACCACTATTCCCCACGGTGAGTTCAGGACACAAAACTTCAATCATGTTTGCTTCTAACTGCTATCTTCCACTGGTCTGCCAGCACCCTACTGATGACCTTGGGCATCTGACTTCATCCTTTTGCTTCCAGTGTGTTTGACACAAGTCAACCTGGCACCCAGCCCCCCTGGAGCAGTCAGACCCTGCCTTAACACATCTCTGCTTTTTTTCCAGGCCTGACTTTTAGCCATTTATTGTAAGTCTTTAAAACAGTTTTCACAGAAAATATGCTTCAAGATCCTCAGAGTGCAGAAAAATGCTTGAAGCATGCACCTACTGCTCACTGCCTTCTGGCACCAACATTTGAAATTCCAGTGAGCACAGGAGGGAGCCTGAGCTGCCCTTTCCATGGCAAGGGGGATCAGCAGTCAGACACGGCCAGCTCCATGGATCACAATGTAATGCCTCATCAACACTGCAGACCAGTGCAAGGTATCTTCTGCCTAATAACCCCACCAACAAAAGCCATCAGTCTGATGAGAACTTGTGCTTTAGAGGCTGTTGGATTATGCAAGAGCACAATTTTTTCCTCTCCTTGCCCAAAAGCCAGTCCTACTATGGGTTGATTTTAGGATTATGTTTACCAGACTGCTAGTGGGTACATACACAGCTATGTGTAATTCCTGTTCCAGTATGCAAACAATTACACTCAGGAGAAGCACTGCAACAGATGCAGTCCTCAAACAGTCACATGTGTTCAGGTGTACCCATGAGGCCAGGCTGCACCATTCTGCTGGGATCAGCAATGCAAACAACATGACACGTAGCTCAAAAAGAACTCAAGAATCAGGTAACAGACCTCTTGCGTCATGTGTGGGCCTGGGAACTTCATCCACGTGCTGCTGTGTTCACTAAGCGAGAGGAAAGAGAGCTTACCAAATCAAGGACTTAGAACCTGAAAACTACCTTGTAACCAGATTCTTACTGCTTCTCCTTACTACATGAAAAAGACTGGCATTCACCCTGAGTGTCCAGAGTGCTCCACAGACCATGGGAGAAGACAGGGCATGCCCTGAAGAGCAAGTTGCTCAAAAGCTGTTTGCATTACGAGTTGGGGCATATAAGTGCTCCCTAATTAGATGCTTTGTGGACAATTTACTTCAGAAACACACAAAGGTAGCAGAAGTTCCAGCATTTCAGTATCACTATAGCTTTCAAGAAGGGTCCAGGACACGACCTCTGTGTGTGAACAGTCAATATACTGCAGAAAAGACTCCAGTCTCAGCTTACTCCTTCTGAAGAGCTAAACATTATTCATTAATGCCACTAAAATGGAGGATCCTGCATTCTCCCGGTGCAAGAAGTAGTGGAGAGAGAATAAGAGCATGGAGAGAAGGTGTGGTACAGGACGTGGGACAGAAATGAAGGGAGAAGACTGTCCCCACAGACTACCACGCTAGATACTTCCAAGTACTACCCTACCTCTTTCTGGTCCGTGTATCCTACAAGGTGCAAGGTGCCTTCCTCAAAAACAAACAAACCAGGGAACAAATTCTGTCTGCTTTAGTCTTTTTTCTTGCTAGAAATCTCACTTCTTCCCGGCTTTAATTCTCTGGAATGAAGAGAGGAGATTCATAGCACAGCACAGCTAATGTAGACCACATCTGTAGGAAATAAATAACCAGGATGCCAACCTGAGCTGGCTAGGCTTGCTAAAAAGATCAAACGCGGATGTAAGCAGCTCTTTTCTGGAGCAGGCATTGTTTCAGTTGCTGAAATATTCATGTGCCAATAGGAGCTGTGGTATCACTGTCAGTCCCTGATACAAACAAACCTGAGCTCAAAGCATGACAACCTGTATTGTGCAGAGCGGAATCACAATTAAAAGCATTTCCCAAGCCTCCATTTCTGCATGCACACATCTGACAGCTTTTCTGGTGACACATCAAGAGCATCCCAAATCCAAGTCCACAATCTTCTGCCTATGGGGGCAGGAGACATTAAAAACAGTTTTAGCGAATGCCCAGGATTTTAACTGTGTGCCTTCAGTTTTTCCCTCTCGGGTTTACCATGCACCAGTAGCCCTGTGGTTCATCTGGGGAATGGCTGGATGCACCTGATAAATATGAGCTGGCATCTAGGCACTGCAGGTTGAATCAAGACTCTCTGCAGGGAAGAGCCTAGAAAATTTCTGATCTGGAGGATTTTCTCCTTCACAATAGGGAATAGAGAAGGAGGAGACAGAAAATGGAGAACATTAGGCCTTTCAGTCCCCTCGAGAGACACAGAGAAGTACTTTCCAGTGCCCTTTCTAAATAAAGGAAACTAATTTTTTGATGCCAGCAAATGGACAGAGACTGGTGGAGGGGCACAGCTGCTGCCCCTTCAACAGCACTGTCTGGAGAAATGAGCCCACTCAGGTGACACCACAAGAAAATGTTTTAGTACTCCCCTTGTCACATGCACGCAACTATGCATCCACCCTGAAGAGCAACACAGCCTGCTAAGGTGCCAGAGCATTTTCAACACTTGAGGAATAGAAAGGAATGAAAATGGCCCAGCTCTGGAGTCTGTGCCATACTGAAATGTTGAAATGGCAGTTTGTTTCAGGATTATGGGGATCTACACCTGGACAAAAATGACATTGCAGTACCTTGAGTTGTGGCAAAGCTAAGCACATGCATGAGCAGCAAGCTGGACCACAGCACAGAGCTCACTGGTCCATGTGCCAGGTGTCATTTTCAGAAGTCAAGGAGTCACATCCAAATCTTTGTTTCCATTCTCTGAGAAAGCACACTTTTGCCATCGGGACAATAAAGAAACATGAAATTACCCAAAGATTCTTTGAGCATATTTTGGATCCAAATTGCCTGAATTTGCTTCTGATGGCAATAAAACAGTACACATGACCAGAGCAGAGCAAAGGATGTGTATCCAACCTTAACTTTGCCGTTCCCCATCTTTATGAGCCTTTCAGTGCTGTATCAGAGCACCTGTACCACACCAAGCCCCAAGCCCAGCATGAGGAGACACTGAAAACTATTCCAGCTGTGGAACTGGCAGCAAAGACTCCAGGGTAGAGATGTGCTTTGCTCTGCATCACTCAAGACTCAGTCACATCTGTCCATACACTACTAGATAAGCAACTGACAATATAACTAATGCTGGGAAATGAGCACACTGAATATATAACAACACTATTTTACCCTTGAATACTTAATGCACACAGTTATAACGATAAGTCTTTAGAGCAAAACAAAGCAACATTCATGGCAGAGGTTTCCCAACTGAGCAGGACATGCCCCTCTTTAAGAGGGACATGATTTCCAAGTCTGCCTCTGGAAAGGATGATACAAGACTGGACATCAGGGTACCTGGAGGTGCACCTAGCCCAGTGCTCTAAGAGCCAGTCTTGCAGGTAGGGCTGGTGCCATATGCTGACACAAAGATCCTCCCAATCCAGGAGCCAATGACCTGGAGCACTTATAGGCCTGCCTGTCCCCTGCCCAAGTCTTCCTGCGGTCAAGAGCTCCAGAAGGTGGGGACACGAGACTGCCATCAACAACATCACAGCTTCCTGGACACCTGTCAGTGGGACTGACAGGGCAGATGCCATGGTGCTTGCCCAGAGCAAGGTGCACCCACCTGCCACATCCCACACCGCATGAAGCAGTGAGTGCCACCTTGCAGCCCAATTCCCTGTCTCAGAAAACCCAGGAAGCCAACTCACAAACAGTGCACTGTCAGAGCTAAGTTGGAGCAGTGCAGTCGAACATGCAAAATGAAAAGTCCTTTGGCTATCTCCAACAAAGCACAGTGATACACTTGTTTTTCACTGCATACAAGCCATATCTGCTGATGTTCACCTGGAAACAATCTCCAGAACTCCAAGCACTGAAACTATTCACTAGCAAACCACAGATAATTTTGTCATATTTTTCCATTATAAAATTACTGCTAGGAGCAGGAGACAACCAGCGACAGCAGGTCTGAGATAAGACATTCATATCAGTGTCTCTACCTGTGCTGACCCAGGCCCAGTGAAACCTACCAATTACCACTCGGCCTGATGCCATTCTTCAAATAACACGAAAATCAAAGCCAATATAAAAGATACACAAGCTCAACTATTTGTGTCTGAAAGGTAAAAGGCAAAATAGAGCTGCAGGGAGAAAATGCTAGCTAAACACAAAATAGCACTGGCAAGTGAAAAGGTTTATTTCTGCAGGTTAAACTTAATTCATGTTCCTCTCTCCCTTTCTACTGCTTCCCTCCCCATTAAGTTCCTGGGAGAAAAGCTTCAAGCACCTTTGGCATGAGCTAAGGATGGTAATGAAAGAGGAAGATCACAGTGGGCTCCTGCCTGCCCACTGCGTAGCACAGCAAGGAATAGAAATCAGTACTCAAACCAGAGAGGCACAAAGTGACAGCACAGTTAATGTCCCAAAGTCACAGGGAGTCCAACCAGAGTGGCAGCGGAAGCCAAATCTGGCAACATCCCCCCTGCGACCAGTTCTGTGCAGACAGGGCCAAAATGAAGGAAGAGTTGTAGGCAGATCTGAAAGACCTTCAGATTCCCAGCTGGTTTTGATCCCAGAACACTGGCAGCTCCAGGGACGTTTGGATCCACAGTCACAATTAAAGTATTAAAAGAAAAAGAGAAGAAAGCTTCAGGCAGAGGGAACAGGAAGTGAAAATGGGACTATCCCCACAAACCAGCTCTCCTCCAGGAGCAAATGCTGCCAGGCCAGAAGATGGCTAACACAAGAGCTGGGTTTGTTATGGGCAACAATATGTTGCAGAGCTGAATGTGTCTCACCTATCCCTGTAACTGTATGTACAAAACCTGCAAAGAAATACAGGGGGGTTGGAGGAAGACAACCTCTTGTGCCCAATTTTGTTTTTCCAGACCTTGTGAGTCGGCTCAAGACACACAGTACAATCTGGACTCCCAGCTTCCACACATTTTCTGAGTTTTGGTCAGATCCTTACAGAGAAATTGCCCAGTCAACAGTCCACCTGGAAAGGTAAAGTTCTCCTTCCTGCAGCCAGCAGCAAAATGCTCACCAACTTCTGGGGAACCCTCCTACACAGTCTCACTGGGCCTGTCGGTTTAGGGGCCACAAAGCCCCCATTGGTCCCTACAAAAAGCCTGGAGGTGAATGAAGCCCAAGCCAGGGCCTGTGACAACCAAAGCAGCTCACCCTGGATATTGCCTCCTGCAGCGCTGCTGCCACAGCTGCCTCCCAAACTGTTGCTGCTGCAAGCAGTGGCCCATGAGGCCTGAAACTTAATCCTGTAACAGGAGCTCAGGCTCACAGGAGCTACTGAGACTTACTTTTAGTTATCCAGAGTCACTCAGTGAAGAAATGCCATCCATGCGGATCTTGGTTCAGAATACAACCTCCTCTGCAGCCCAGAGGCAGCTGCTTGCAGCCCCCCACCTATGAAGCCAGCCAGCCGCCAGCCCCAGCCCTCTGCACCATGCCTGCCACCAGCTCCTCTGCCCAGTTCCACGCTCAAGGAATGCAGCTCCCACCCATGCAGCTCCATGAAGCCACAAACATCGCACTCCCTCACCAGTCTATGCTCACAGCAGAAAACCCGGCCCAGGTCAATCCCTCCCCTCCATGCACATAACCTGCCATGGCAACCTTCGCTCCCTGGCCTCGAACAACCCACCAGTCCATGTCCCAGACCTACAACCCATTACCCCCGACCCCTAATTTACTCCGTATTCTGCTCACATTGTTGGGTAACCTGTGACTGGAAGCCCGAGGCTCCTCTACAGCCATGTGCCACACTTCCACTTCCTTCGGCACAGCGTCCTCCTCCCGGGCGGCTCCGGAGCTGTGCCCGAGCCCCCTGCTCCCCGCCTGACAGCCACAGAGAAGGTGGATTCACGCGAGAGGAGCCGGGGAAGTCGGTCTCATCACCCCTCCGGTCGCAGCGTCCTCTTCCCTCTCTCCCCCTCGGGCAGGCAGGCAGCAGCCTGGCTCCGGCCCTCCTGACAGCCCGTCCTCCTCCCCCTCCTCGCTCTGAGGCGGTCCATGTCAGCCCGAGAGCCGCTCAGCAAAGCCCATGTAGATCTCCGGCCTCCAGGTTCCCTGTGCGGGCATCCCCGACCGTGCCCAGAAAGACAGGAGAAAGCAGCGTCGCCTCTCAGGCAGCCCAGCGCGGGGTCGGATCCGGGCCGGTGGGGCATAAGGGGCACGGAGCCTTTAAGGGGGTTTGCCAAACTCTCCACGCAGACACCCAGGCTGTTCACTCCTGACACACGCGGAGCCCACCCCGCAAACGGAACGGTGCGGTGAAAGGCAAAATCCAGCCCCTGAACACCCCTCGGGGCTGCAGGCCCCCAAACAACATTGCTCTTCCCAGCCCGGGCCCACCGCCTCTTTCGGATGCTGCTCGCTTTGAAGCCATGGCTTCTCCTGCCTGAATTTCCTCAGCCTTCCACATTAAATACCTCGCTGTATTTAAAACAAGGCTCTTTTTCTGGCATCGGTGAAAACCGGGTCTGAAAACTGCCTCAATGACCAAAAAAAAGGGGCCACTCGTGCCGAGTGCATCCCCCCGCCGGAGGAGGGAAGCCTGGAGCGGCCAGACATCACGCTGGAGCACTTCCTCGGCTGGCTGGTGTACAAGTCTGGGACAAAGGGACAACCCAGCACAGGGACCAGCTCCAGTGTGGCATCAGGCACCACCATGCATGCACAGGGAGAGACTACCCTTCCCTGAACGGATTTCGGGAAAAACTTGGCAGGTGCTGCTGAACGGGTCAATCGGATGCGCGCTGCCAATAACGAGTATTAAAAAAAAAAAAAAAAAAAAAAAAAAAAAAAAAAAAAAAAAAAGAAGAAGAAAGGAAAAAAAAAAAGGAAAAGGCGGAGTTATTTATAGCCCAGAATTTCTCACTCCTCTGCAGAAGCGCAGCCCAGAGGCGGCATTGTTGGGAGATGGGGAACACACGCACCGCGGCCGCGTCCATGGCCGGTGCCGGCGCTGACACAACTTCAGCCGCGGCTCTGCGGCTCGGGGAATCCTTCCCGCAGGACACCGGGCTCTGGCCACCGCCGACTGCCCGGCAACACAGGTGTCACTGACGGCAGCGGCACCCCGGACACGCAGAGACAACCCCGGCACCGGCGCACCCCGGCCCTGCCCGCGGCATCATCCTCCCATCGTCGGGAGGANTGACGACACACGGGCCGGGGCTGGGGCTGGGGGCAAATCTTGTGTTTCAAGGCAGCGCGCAGGGAAAGCGCGGCGCGGGGGGCTGCTCGCCCTCCAAGCCTCTTCCCCGGGTGCCTCCTCGGAGGTGTGCGGGCACCTGGGAGGCGGGACCGGCGCCGGCCGGGGCTGAAATGGGTCCCGAAAGGCATCATCACGCTCCCTGGTCTTCGTCCGCTGGGAATAGGAAATGCACCGTGAAATTCGGGGCTCCCCCGGATGACGTCTGAGTGTGACAGCCTGTGGGCTTCTCCTGTCCGCATCCAAACGTGGGAGAAGCCCAGCAGGAGCAACCAGCTCCGGCCACTCCTGCGACAAGAGGGCACTTCCTTGCAAACATCCCCCAACGCAACAGAAGAAAAATCTTATTCACGGTCTGTTTTCCCTTCTCCTTCATTCTTTTCGAATTATGCTTCCCTAGGCAAAGTGTGGTCCTTCTGCTCCTTTCGAATCCACGGGTTCAGCTCCTCCATGAAAGTTATCAAAAGTAGAAACAGACCCAGCTTTGATGAGGATGATCTCACATTTACAATATTTCCGGGAAAAAAAATGCGCAGATAAACATGACCAATTTTACAATCTCTGGGCACGGAGCAATACTGGGGCTGGGAGCACCAGCCACACTCTGAGCTTGAGGCTGTGCCCGGTCCCAGGGCTGGAAGGAAGCTCTACCAGCTCCAGGTGCCACCAATGGAAAGGGCTGTGCTGTTACATACCAAAGTGAGCATACCTTTGACCATTTTTTGTTTGATTTGTTGGGGGTTTTTTCCCTGATGGAGATGCACTGGGTATGTTTAATAACACATTATGGAGCAGCCAAGGGCAAGCAATGAAGACTTACCTTCTGCTGGCTGCTGTTGGCAAAGGTAAGGCAGGCCACATGTACCAAGAGGAGATAACAAACCCTCCCAGCTCCACCACATGGCATGGGATCTTGTCTGACCACGAGGGATCATGCTGCTGCCTTACAGCTTGTTCAAAGGACAGGTTCTCCAGAAGCAAGATCTCACTGAGTCACCCAGTCCACACTGACGTGACAAGCAGCCCCTACTGAATCACTACCGTCCCTTCCTGCTGTAAGCTGAAGTCTCACCAAGGTTTTCTTCCCCAGTATGAGTCAAATCTGTCACTTAGCTGGCTGGCTCTGCAGTGATTATAGTCAAGCCATGGAGCAAGTTGTCAGTGTTCTTTCCACCCCCACAGAGAATTACTCCTGTGGATAGATGACTTTCAGGATCCTCTAAGGGCAGCAGGAACTGTGCAAATCTGCAGTCCCTCGACAGTGGAAGAGGAGGCCTTCCACTTTCTGCTGCGTGTAGTGTCCACCCCAGTGACACTGCATGCATCTAGGAGCACTGGGACAAGCAATGGGGTAATTCCTGCAGAGGACACACTCTTTCTTGTTGAGCCAAAGTGGGTTAGTGAGCAGAGAGTGCAGACTTTGGCCTTTGGCTCTTCCCCCTTCAAAGTCTACAAAAAGCTTTTAGAGGAATGTCCCTTGACTACAGTGAGAAAGGGAAAGCAGCTGAAGGAGTTGTCAGGGTCCCCACAGGCTCACTCAGCCCTGCAAACCACACTGGCTGCTGCAAACTGCTGTTTAAAACAGCCCAGAGCTGGAAAGGACTGAGCAGGTGGGGGACCAGCAGTACCCAGCTACCTTCAGAGTAAAAATCATTCCTGATGGCTTCGGAAAGACTGGTGGGTCATTTACCAGCCCCACACCCTGGAGCACCACAAGCCATGGGAAGTGTGTGTCCTGCTCACAGGCTTCCAAAAGAGGGAGGCAGCTCAAGGAAAAGCTGCAGATAGAGCATGAAATCGGGCAATTACAGATGTTAGGACTGACTCTGTGAGTGAATCACTTCCATTCCTTTTAAAAAGTCCAACTAAAATCTAGTTTTAGCATAAACTTTTAGCAAAACTGCTCTTATGAGCACCGTAAGAAAACTGCAGGCTCTCTGAAGCACCAAGCCCAGTTCAGCTCCCATCTGACTTTGCCAAAGGCTGGGCAAGAGCAGATGAAGAGAAAGTTTCAGTTTCCTTTCCCTTGTGAAAGAACAGAAACTTGACTCCGTGACTGCACGCAGTGAAAAAGCAGATCAGATACCTTACTCTCAGCCCTGTCCAAAGCTACAACTCTCCTGGGAACGAAAGAAACTTTGCAAGCATTGACTCTGCACAGTGGAGTTTTGCCTGAAAAATACAGAGCGTTTTTAAACATCTGTGCCTTTCAGGTTGGCCTTTGGAGACCACAAAGCCCTTGAACCTGTGCATTTCAGCCTTTCAGGGTTCTCCAGCTATCTTTAAGCTGCTGGATGGAAGCCAACTCTCCCATACCTGATAGGAAGCTGATTTTGCATGCCTGTCCCATGCCTTCCTGGCAAAGGAGACACAGAGAGGAAGCAAAAGCAAAGGCCACAAAGGGGAAATTGCCCAAACCACAGATCTCCCTGGCTCCTCATCCCAGCTGTAATGAGGCTGACCCTGTTGGAGCTGGAGGGCTCTGCTGCACACTGTGAGCAGCTGCATGTGCTGACAATGGGCACATTGCTCAAGCACATTGCTGGGAAAGGGAAAAAACAAGTGACTGCATGGTCAAGGCACCTACACAGTTCTAGAGTGCCGGGCTCAGCAGTGCAAGCTGGACTTGCTCCACGGGTCCACCTGGGACGGGCTGGGCTGGACCAGGCCTGCAGAGTGTGGCTGGGCCTGACCTGGCCCAGACATGGACATGGTGATGGCTTTGTCCCCACAGGGGAAAGCAGGCCAGTCCCTGCTAGATGTCAATTCCATGTGGCTGTCATGTGGATGTCCCAGCGAGCTGGAAATGCTTCGAGAGTCCGCATGCCCACCCACGAGGTCCAGCCTCCAAGACCTGCAGGGCCTGCCCAAGTCCTGGTTTTTCAGGAGCCATCTGGTCTCTGAGCAAGGATCTCATCCTGCAGAAATAACTTCAGAAGCTGCCCTAATTTGAGTGCCAATGCCCAATGCTTTTGGGTGTCTGAGAAGCAGGAGGAAGGACCTGGCTGGACCAGGTGCATCACCAACCCCAACAGCTCCTTTCTTGTGTACTAAAATAGGCAGGACTGCCTGTATCACAGCTATCTGTGCTGGAGTATCTCTGTGATGGCCTGTGCACAAGTTTCCCAGCCCCTCCTTGGGGCATTCCCAGCCAGGAGTCGCCCAGGGAAAACTCCTTCCTGAAGATGCAACCCCACAGAAATTCAGGGCCAGGTAGCCAACACCTAGCAAAGCAAGAGAAAGAAATTTTAGCTCTGAGCAACAAATAGCCTTCTTGTAGCCTCCAAAACATGCCCGAGGACTTCAAAAGCCTGATGCCAGGTAGCCTCACCTATTAAATTTAATCAGATAGAACCTCCCAAACTGACTGCAGAGCTGCAGACTTGCACTGCCTGACCAGCACCCTTCCCTGTGCCAGAGAGGTGTGCAAGGCTGCATGTCTCAACAAAGGGCACCAAGCACCAGCATTTTCAGAAATAAAATGTACACTTAGCTGGGATGGCCAGTGAGTTTGAATTCTCGAGCAAAAAGGAATCCTTTCTAAGAGCTGCCCAATCCTGCTTTCACAGGGAGTGCCCTCAAGCAGGGCAGGGATTCAGGAAAGCTCTGCAGATACACATCTGCAGGATGCCTTGGTCAGTGCTATGTAGGATGTAACCTTAATGGGATACATGGTTCCAGAGGTGGCTCAGATATGCCCTAGTGAAGGTACAAGGGCACAGAGTCCCCTCTGCTTCAACAGGGCAGGAAGGTGGACACAGCCTTCATCCTCACCAGAACTGGTTCTGCCACATTTATCACACCTTCCTGGCAAACGTGACACAATCTGAGCAATACAGCATGACTGCTGATGGGGTGTCAGTAGGTTTTCATGGGAAGAAGGTACCCCATTAAGGATCCCAATAATCTCCCACACTCAGTGGTAGCTGCCAGAGAGCTTGTCTTACAGATAAAATTAACTCTGACCATCAATCCATCCCCATCAACAAAACCCCAATAAGAAGCAACCTATTCTGTCCCCTAAGAGCCGTGGGTATTACAGTCCCCTGCAGTTTTCCCCCGTGCCAAGCTGCTGAGGCACCAGCACTCGGCCCCACGGTCCCGCTCCTCCCCGAGGCTGCATTGCACAGGGGACTGTGGGAGCCCCTCCGCCAGCCCTGCCGAGCCCAGGCAGCTCCCGGGGGGTCTGAAATGGCACCACAGCAGCACTTGATTAACTGTGCCAGGAGCTGATGTGGGGAGTACTGGGGGGAGGGGACAAGGAGGGACACTGAAAGCTAACAATTAAATTTGGGGGCCTGCTTGGCCCATGATGTCACGGCTTCCCAGCGCCCCGGCGATTGGCTGCGGGTGAGCATCTGCTGGGAGCTGGGCATGGTTATTTGCCTGAGGTTCAGACCTTTCCCAGCGGCTCTGAATCAGGCTGGTTGTCCTGACAACCTGGATAGTGGCAGCTTCTGATAACCACGTAATGAGGTTGTCACAAAAAGGAGCCCCTCCATCAGAGAGGTTTAGGGATCATTAATGTTTCCGAGGGAGCGTGAGAGAAGAGGTAAGGGGACCATCTGGCGATGCTGGAGCGCGTCAACAGCCTCCCTTGGAAAGGAGCTTCATTAGACAGGAACCACCTACCGACACGTAGCGATGGGAACAGGCAGGCTGCCTGCCAGCAGCGAGGGGTCCCAACTGCTCAGCTGTGGGATCTGGGATACGCTGAGATCCAGGCAAGGACGGAGCAAGGAGGACACACAGGTGCTGCTTGGGAATGATTCAAGTTGCTGAGCAGGGAAAGTGGCCAGGGCTCGCATGGGCATGGGGCAGTAACACAGCCTGGGACAAGTGGCACAGTGAGGCTGGCACACAGAGGCCTTCCCACCGTGCTGCTGCTCTCACGTGCTGCCTCTTGGAGGGTAAGGCACTGAAAGACCCTGTGCCTTGTTTACCCCATTTGCAGGTAGCTTCTGTGAATGGTTAGAATACTTTCCACTCCTGTCCTACAAATCTTGCTCAGAACAGGGCACACACTCACAAAGAGACTCACAGCTCATTCAAAGAGAATTCATGCATGACTCTGCTGTCCTGAGGGTCCTTCTCAGCTCAGGTGCAAGACAGGACAGAGATGTCCCCTGAAGACTGAATCTGTGGGATCATGCAAGGCACCAAACACTGTGTCTTCCCCTGGGATCTACCCATGCACTGTCTTCTCACCCCAGGAAACTCTTTGTCCTTCACCCCGTCCTTGTGAAACATGGGTTTCATTCACCCTGTACCCAAGAGGCCCGCGAGGAACCTCCCTGTGGCTGCAGCAACAGTGGATTGAGGTGCTGCAGTTTGAAACCTTCGTGGATGGCAGTAACACCACAGCTTGGAGAAGCTCAGTTGCCAAACTACTGATCCCCAGGACCAAGTTCCTGGAGAAGAATACCCACCTTCATGCTAAATAACACACTTTTTAAAAATCTTTCCTGTAAAATGATGAAGTCTGAATCTTTCCTCAGAGGAGACAGAAATTACCTCCATAGATAAGTCCTTATGAATCTTCCAGCAATAACTGACAGAATGTGTCTTTTATGTAATTTTCATTTGTTTTAAAAATATCTACTAAGTATAAACACTTGCTAAAGTCAGTATAAGACTTCATTAATACACTTAAGACTTTATTTAGTAATAAAGTTTTTATATTAAAAGTTGCTGTACTTTTAGTACATATTTTTACCTCAAACCATTATTTCCCTATTCAAAATCAGTGCTTCAACAGTGGATTTAACTGAGATGTAATAGGACTATTAACACATGTCAATTAAATACCAATCAACTACTAAAGGCTGCATTTAATAGATATATTTCTTAATATACTACTGCTATACCTCATTAAAATGGTGTTGAATCTTCACAACTGTAGTAAACAATCAAGTGGGATATAATCCACCTCCAGGAGTTAGTAAAACTGAATGTAGTGCTCTCCTACTCTGGGGAGGTGTGTGATACAAAATTCAAAGCTAAGACAAAGATACAGTTGATTACATATAACAGAAATACTCTCAGATTAATAGTAGGCATCAGGTTCACAAATCCTGCCTCTCTCAGAAAGGACAGGAATGTCTGCAAGGACATCCCCAACCTGGAAGAGGGTTTTGCAAGAGAGAAACAATATGAGCTGATACTGCTCATACCTGTGCTCTGCAATCCCACCAGAGCTGTCTTTAGTGATTCTTCCCCATCAGAAGCTCTACAGCCCAGCAGCATTGCTCCTCCAGTTTTGGCAGAGGGGAAACTGAGGCAAAGAGCAGCTCAGGCTGGGCAGCAGGTCAGGCTGGGCAGCTGTATAGTAACCTCCCAGTATTGTCTCCCACGGATCCCCAGTGTCACTCCCAGGCCTCTTTTTTTTTTTGTAAATTGCAATTTAAATCACCTTCCAACAGGAGTAACAAGACTAACAGCTTGAATGTATAAAGCCCTATCTTAACAGAGCTTGTAAACAGAACACACCTCAGCTTCCTGCAGAAACACCAGTGGGATCCAGAATTTTTCAGGAGAATCCCTGTAAAGTCCAGTCCTGATTTGCACTTAAACATCAACCATGCTCTTTCATGGGGAACATCCCATTTGACTGAACACAAGCAAAGATGACCCACCAGCCTGCTGAATTTTATCTGCTCAAGATGTTGAATTCAATCTGCTCTCAGGATTGAGGAAGCCAAGATTCACCCTATCTATCCAAACAGCACAGAATGGTTTCCAGTCCTTCCTGGCACCAGAGAATAAGATTCTTCACCCAGAGCAGTGTGGCCAAGCCACCACAGCCCAGCACAAACACCAGATTTACCGATACGTGACCATGCCCAACCCCCTGCACTAGAGAATCTCAGCAGAGGTGCGAGATCCCTTCCCCTGCAGGAGCAGCTAAATGTGACTATGTGCAGTACGCTTTAGAGGCACAATCTGACAGTAAAACCATCACAGGAAGATGGGCAAGTGCAGCAAATTTATCTTCTCCAAAAATAGTTGTCATTCAACAGTGATTCTTCATTGGAACAGCCACACATCACCGTGCCTCTGTTTTCAGCTTGCAGAATGTCTAGAGGTGGGTGAGACATATAAAAACCATTCTCCGGCTGTTTATCTTTGTTTTAATATGAAAAGCATTTGCCAACATACTAGATTTTTACACAAGTCATTCTCCATTTTCACCCCAACTACTTGGGAGCAGGAATGATACCAATTCTTGTGCCTGCCAGAAGACATCAAAATAGAGAGGCTCAAGAGGTGAACTGTCACCATTTTACAGGCTGCCGCACAGTTCAGGCTTAGCCATACTGTGGCAGTGTCTGAATCTGGGGTTTTAATTTACATTCACCTCGATGTAATCATTAAGATTACTGAATTAGATTACTAATTACTGAAGCACTGAGGTGGAGTAAGTGTGAAGCAGCCCTGCCTGCACAGCCCTCAGCTCTTGACACCCGAGCTCTGCTCTGTCAGCGGGAGACCTGCTGAACTCCCACCTCGATGTACAGACTTGAAAGGGGTAAACCATTGGTGGTACCTGACATTCTAGGGTTTTAGAAATGCTGAATATGGAGGCCGGTATTTAATCTGTGACTGTCCAGAGCATCTCAATATCCCAGATCAAAACCATATGAAGGTAACATCCAAAGGGAAGGTAAGAAAATGAACTGATTCAAGCCAGTAAGGCTGTTAGAAAATGAAATGGAATTAACAGCTTTTACCCTGAGACCACTTCTGAATCTTTTTAATGCCTGTTTCTCGGCCAGACAGTTTGCAATAAAAAAATCTCGCTCTCTGGCTCTTTTCCACTGAATGCCGTTGTGCTTCAGGAGCAGAAAGGGCTCAGGCAGGGATTCAGACCTGTTGGTTGCACTCCATCACCAGAAGATTTCACATGGGGATGATTCTGGACTGAAGATACTAGAGTGCTGTTTGCTGTGGAAGGGAAGCAGTGTCGAGCAGCTGCTGGGAAAACTTTGCCATACCTCATCTCCTGCTGCCTTCAGGGTATTCTGGTGAAAGCAGAAAGGTCTGATTCCACTGAAGTCCATGATTTCCCTATGAGCCCTGAGACAGGCTCTATGGTAGCAGGAGGGCAGCCAGCCTGTGAAGGGACCAGCAAGGCACTACAAAATAGGATGGAGATAACAGACTGACATCCAGAAACCGACAAGCTGAAGAGGAAAGACTCTACCTTATTTTCAGTTCATTGTCCTGTGATAACCCAGCCAGACAGACTCCAAGCCTAGGTTGACTTGCCTCTGGCTGGCCTGTAGCACAGACACTCATAAAGGTTTGCACCCTTCAGAGACCCTAAGCCCTCAGCTGTGGTATCACAGGGGAGGGGCTGAGTTAATCCTTCAAAGCAGATGAGACAGCTAAGGCTGCTTTCAATTTTAGTGGTTCCTTCCCCTTCCACAAATGAAAGCGGATCCTTATGTCCACGTGCCTCCTCCTGCTCATTCAGCTCTCCCTTGAAAATCCACTTTTCCCACAACAAATGTTGTGAATCTGAGAATTAACCTCATACTAGATTAGTATGAACTCTGATTTCACAGCTCCACTGGTGTCATGGGTGAGTATGAACAAAGGTGCTGCGGATGGCAAACACATGGCTCTGCACAATGGCTTGTGAGGGCTGGACAATGCGGGTTCCCAGTATGCTGCAATGCAAAGGTACCACAGGCATCAGGGTAACATCAGCCCACAGGGCCTGGAGAAGAAAACGGTCTTTATGTGGTTCCCTTTCCACAAATGCAGGCTTCATTGCCTGGAGAATATCCCATGACAGTTAGAGTTTACTACCAGCCTGGCTCAGGGCAGTGCCCTCCCAGCACTAGAAGACCAGAGACAAGGGTTGTCTGTGCACTTCCACACCAGCCTGCAAGACTGAAGCCTTACGATTAGAAAAAGCATGATAGAGAATGTGTGTCTTGACTTAGAGAATGCCCTTCCCAAGCTTACTGGGGTTGTGACCTGGAAAATTAAAATGCAAGAAACTCTCCAGCTGCTGACCAGGCAAAGTGGCTGATATTGGATTAAAGATTCAAGGCTCTCTGCTGAAGCACACAGGCACCAACTGCACTGGCTGAAGTGCCCCTCTCTTCTTTCGTGTGCCCAATACCAGCTACAGCAGCAGGACTGAGACTGTCTTTGTGATAGGAACAATTTGCAACAGCTGAAGAGAAAGATTCCTCTGAAACCTGATTAAGTGAGACACTTCAAACCGGATTTCAGGAAGCTGGTCCAGAGCAAGGATTATTGACTTAGCGAGACTGACCACATCATGATAGTAAATGGAGAATGTGCCAAAACACAAACTTATATGTACAGACACTCAGACCTCAGTGCACTTATTTTTTTCAGAGGAGAATATCCCCTTCTCTTCACTGTGAACCCTCTAGCACCTTCCTTCCTTTTGTCCCCTGCACACACTTGCAGCTCACTATACTGTCTGTCTGTCAGGACACAGCCAGCAAAATGTGCAAGATTTGTTCGTGCCAAGCAGTATTTCTACTGTTTGTCTCCAAACCCTTGGTTTTGTTTGGCCACAAAGAGAACTCCATAAGCAACAGTGAAGGCTAAGCATGTCTGCAGGTACAAATACCAAGGAGAAGTTCATTCCATAGATTTATCTTCGATGTCATTGGGACAGCTACAGTCTGGTTTGACATAGCATAGACAGAACCAAATATTAAAGACAGAAGGCCACTATCCCAGAAATAATCCTTTTATCATAATTCAGAGTCCAGAAAGCAGTGCAGCATGAGTTTTATGACAAAACAATGGGTTTTTTCTTCTCATGACTCTTGAATTATGCATTTCAGTGTACAAAACAACCCCGGTTTGACAAGTCTTACCTGAACAGTAAAAGAGTTTTGAACCCCAAGATTAAGGGAAGATAGGTTCATGAGACCCTGGCCACATGACAGTCCATAGGAAGAGGGTAAGACCTACTGGACACCTTTTCGAAACACTTTCAGCAACCAGCTTCTTTAAGAAGCTCAAGAAAGTACCAATTTCAGCATGCATCCACAGGGTGGGAGAACACAGTTCATGGAAAATCTACAAAAGTTTTATTCTCCATCCGATATGGATCAAAACCAAACATAGTAAGAAAAAATATTTTAAGAATTCTAAGTATGACCTTTTGGCCAGCTTGAGTCAAGTGTATAAATCATGACAGTACATTTCAGCCCTCACCTCTGACCATGAAAGTTGGGTGTTCAGAGAATACAGTCAGTCTTATTAATCTGGTGCTCAAAGATGTCACCTAATCAAGAGCTGGGATCAGGAAGAATTCCTCAGCTGACATTAAAATGTTAAATGCAATGAATCAAATTATTATTTCTATTGCAATTGCTAATATATGAGAGGGGGCTGGAGGATCTGATTTCCAAGATAAACGTGTGTCATCAATGCCACTGGAGACAGAGACTGATTGAAGCTTTGGACCTGTTCTGCTCTGCAGTGCCAGGTCAGACTCCACCCTGGGCCTGCTGATATCTGGGAATCCAGTAAGCTCCCAGGGGGTCAGAGAATCCCTGTCCCAGCAATAATGTCTGGGTGCTCTCATGCATCACAAAGGCTACAAACCTGCATGGTTGCCCAACTATTCTGCTAACCTCCATGTTCCATGAGATATTTCCTTCTTTTGGTACCCATAAAATTCAAAGCTCAGGGATTAATGATCCCTGGTAAACCCAGCATGTAAACAGAGAAACCATCTCCTTCCATGTTCATTTCTCTCGTAAGACATCTCACATAAGGCTTTCATCTCTTCAGCCAAGGTACCAAGACAGCCTTCCTTGTCATGGATGTGCCTTTGCAGTCAGCTGGTAAGTCTCCCTTCCAGTTTGAGCTCTTCAATGCAAAGATACGTCATAAACCTTCCTCCCAAAAAAATCCTTCACTGAACGAGAGGAAAATAACTGGGGTGCATTGACAGCTTTCAACTACCTGAAATGACTTTGTGAAGTTTTACAGGGACCCAACCCAGCCAAGAACAATGACCCTTAAAACAGAAATTAAAATTAAATATCTTTATTTTTTCATGAAGGAGAAAGCAGCATGTTCCACTGGAGCACCCACTCCACCTCTGTGTCACTGTGACACCTCCACTGACAGTCACACTTAGCTTCTGCCAGTGCCCAATGGATCCCACCAGGACGGGGCATCACACTCAGTATTCACCTCCCAACATTGCATGGAGCAGGTAATGATTCCATACAAACAATCTTTTCAATGACAGGTCCCATCCCATATGGAGGCCACTGTCAGAGGGGAGCAGAGCCAGAGGCCAGTCCTGTATTTGGTGGTATCCCACATGCTCTCCTGATGCCATGTATCCACGCTGGACTCCAGCCAACAGGATGCAGCCAAATATAATAGGTGATTCCATGACATTACTCCAGCTTACACCAGTGTAAATAAGCCTGGGCTCCTGCCCTCCCTTTCCTGTGCTACCAGTGTGGCTTTACTGTGCAGCTGCCAGTCTGAATGCCAATCCACTCTGCCTCTGGCTTTCTGCGGGACCCAGACTCTCACGCTTCAGTGTGTCCTTGCAGTCGAAACAAGATGTTTGCTCATACATATTTTTAATCCTGTTGCTACCCTGGCTCCTTCTTGTTAGAGGCCTTGCACAGCCGTTGGTTCCACACAGGGGAACAGCCCAATTATCTTGCACAGCCCAGGGGAGAGCCACTGCTCCAGGAGGAGAGGGGTGCTTGCCCCAGTGGGAACAACTGCTGTCCCGTGGTGAGGGGAGGAAATCCCAGAAGTTCACAAAGTCTCAACAAGGCAGGGGAGGAAATGCCAGATAAATTCCTCATCATCAGAGGAAGAGAAACACCATTCCTCTGGCACGTGCTGTCTTTGTTAAATCTCAGAGGGCTGTGCACAGCCCTGCAGATGCAGGTAAGCAGTGATTTCTGGAGAGAGCAGCTCCCTGGGGCAGAGCTCCGGGAGTAACGCACAGCTGGGCAACTCCAGGACAAAGTGAGACATGGCCACAGACTCAAAGCTGGCTGGTAGACACATAGGCTGCTGAGCAGGATGGTCTTATCCATCACCAACATTTCAGCTCCTGTTGACTTGGACTGAAGCTCCTAATGGACCATGTTAGCCAAGCCCAGTCACACTGACCACGATGTCTCCTTGGAGCTGACACCTGCAGGTCAAGCTACAGTCGGGGCTATCAGCACACAGTCTCATCCCACTCTCCCTGTGCACAGGGCAGACACATCAAGCCTGGGCTGCAGTATGAGACACAGAAGGTAAGACAGGCACTCTGCATTTCAGCTAAGCCAAAAATCTCTCTGTTCACTTTTCCACACAGACATCACCACAGAGACACACCCCTGCTCCTGCAAGCTTGTCATCACATGAGACATGGGCTCCACCTCCCCATAAGAGGTCTGATCTGTCAGCTCAGGCTGGGGCACATGAAACCCAGCTCCTCCTCCTCCAAGGAGATAAGTGACTGTACAGCCTTAGCTACACTTACTGGTGTCTGCAGTGAGGGAAGAGGAGGCTGACTCGCCCTTTGGAGGTCCAGTCCCTTCACTGCCTGTGTTTCCCAAGCCCTGCACCAGCAAAATGGATTTTCATACTCAGGCCCGCACACAGTCTTGGGCAATCCCATGAGATTTTATGTGGCAGCCATGCTCTTTTTGAAACACTGCATGGTCCAGAACAGATTGATTGCACAGCAAGGTGAATCACAGCTGTGAACAAAATGTCTGCACAATTGCTATGGCAAAAAGACTGGCATTGCTTCCTACAACTGCTGCCAATTATCTCCTGGTTGCACAATGAATCCCTTATCACCTTCTCTCACCAGTGCTGGGCAGGAGGAGCTTTACAGCCTTTGCTTTTGCCTCACTAATCTTTGCTGGGCTGACAAGTCCCATGGACCAGGAACAGACTGCTCTTCTGGCTCAGAAATAGAGCCTGTACTTTGCCTTCACTGACTGTTGAAAATGTGCCCTCAGATGTCCTGGTGTGCCATTTTTGTCTTCTAATGAAAGCTGAATGTCACTCTCATCCTACCAGGAAGAAATGCCAGCAGCATAAAGCCCCAGTTCTGGCCACTTCTTTCACCAGACAGCAGTTGGACTGTCTGTCCCAGGAGAGGGGCACTGGGCAGGAACGTGCCACCCCATCTGATGCCAGCATGCCTGGTGCCATGTAGGCCATCCTGTTGTCAAAAAACCCCAAAGTTTGATGGTGACACCAGTCATCACTGAACTAGCAGGGCTGCATCACTGCATCCCCCCTGTGCCCTTGTACCCACCAGGCCTGGAAAGATGAGCTACTCTGAATGGAAACAGAGTCTCATCAACCCAAGGCTCTCTGCTTACTGCAGCACTGGCCACCTGCCCTACAGTGTCTGAGTTGAGCAGGTGAATTTTGCCCTATTCTGCACTTTTTGCTACACATGCCAGAAGTGATTGGGGCCCTTCAAAACCTGGAGACAATGTTGTGTATTCATGAGTGCCATCTGCTGGCACCTTCCCCCTTCATTAACCTTTCCAAAGCCACTTAGTGGGGTGTGGAGCTCACCAGATCCAGAGCACACGAGTACCATTGGCTCCTGTTCCTTTCCTAGCAGGGGTAAAATTCTGTGCCTTCTCCAATATCCCAAACTTTCTGGTCTCATCAGCTGCTGGAAATAAATCAGGTAGATCCATTCTATAACCTGCTACATAAAATTGTTTAAGTAAAATGAACATGTTTCCCTGGTAGGGTAAGGATAAGAGTTAAGGAAACACTTGAGACCTCAAGAGATTCTTAGTGATACTTCCACTATCTGGATAACAAGACATCAACACAAAAATATCCACCCAACATATACATGTACTGGCTTCTTCCTCAAAAGACTGCCTGGCCCTCTGGAACCTCAGTGTCTACAGGTTGCAGCTGCAAAGAGAACCCCGAGACTCAGACAGCCAGGTATCTTGCAGAGTGTTCTGAGGGCCAGAAAGAATGGCTCTGCCGTGAGGGATTTACAGTTTCTGCATCCCCACTGGATGTCTGTCTAAACGACCTGCTCTAACCTAAGCAGAAATTATTGAGCTTGAAGGAGAAATCTTTGGCTAAAAGTTTGTGATCCATTTTGCATGGCAGGTCAGACTATCTGGTTAGAACTGTCCCATTCTCTTGTGACCAGGGCCATGATGGGAGAGCTGGAATCTGAGACTGGCAGCCAAAGAACAGCAGGACACTGTACTGGGATCACAGTACCATTAAGCCAGTACTTTAGGAGGGAAAATATTAGTATTTTCTACCCAGGTTTTTCTCAAGCAGTAATGAAAAATTAAGGAGATATATACTATGACTTATAGACTGTATGCAGTAAACAAATAATGAAAATAAACCATTGGAATATGCAGTGTCGGAACTCCTGTACCATATTGCTATTATTTATTAGTTATATTCCTACAGCAATATATGTCTGCAGCACCCTGTAGTCTAAAGGCCCTTGCTTTCTAAGTGTTAATTAGGGCTCACAATCAGTGCTGAGAAGCGAAGGAAGTGTGTTCGTCTCTCCTACATTTGAAAAGCCCCAGAAGCAAAACCCAAAGAGACTTGCACAAAGTCACAAGTGAATCAATAGCACTGCCAGAAACAGAGCTCAAAACTCCTGGCTTCCAGGTTTCTTCCCACAGAGAGAGAGAAGATGGGTAACAAATCCCCAAAGAGGTGGGAATGAGCAAGAATCACAGTGTGCAGTCTGCCTGTGTTCACAGGTGAGTTAATTAGATTGTGGCCTAATTAAAATACAGCCTTTGCATCTTGCCCTTCTTCCTTGATGTCAGCAGCAGGTGTAGGTTGCCCATAATTTTAAGCTGCAAGCTAGGAAACACCTTATGGGGGAGAGAGTGGAACAGCCTGCGATGGGGCTGGAAACCCAGCGATTGCAGTATGGCACCAACTATGCTCATGGAAAGCACCACTGGATATAGATGCCTACAAGGCAGAGGGAGAGAAATGAAAAAGGCTCCTCCTCCTAGTGCTCCCTTGCACAGTAAACTTGGTTTTAGAAGCACCAAACACTTGCCACTTCAAATGAAGTTCCCAGGTGTTTTGCACTTCTAGAAAGCAGCTCCTGCTCCTTAGCAATTATAACCAACACGAGTCCAATATGCTTTTAATGGCTGGAGTTAAAGACTGCTTTTGCAAAAACAAGTGGCAATCACATATCTCTGTATCACAGGGAAGCTGAAGAAATGAGGGCATTACTTGTGTTATGGTATCTTTCCTCCCTTGCTGCCAGGAACACAGTAGGAATGGAATGGACACAATTTACAAAAGGTCACAGAAATGAAACATTAACCAAAGATTTGACCTCCACACACAACACCTCACAAATGGGACAACTGTACCACAATTTAAAAAGGGGGTTTTGTCTAAAGATCATTTTTAGAGCGCAATGATCTGGTCAATGAAAAAGCTGGATTTAACTTGCTTAATCTCCAGCAGATTTTAAGGGTCTGATCAGGAACTCACTGGAAAATCCCAACTGTTGCCATCATTGTGCAGAGGCAAATGTGTCACAGGCACAGGCTGTCACTGCTGGGGAAAGGAGGTGTTCAGGTACCAAGGGAAGAGGGCAGCCCAGGTTCTTATGGAAACCTGCAGTTCATGTGAGGATGAACAGTTACAAAATAAAATACCAAAGTCTCCCACTACAGAATCAGTTCATGAGTGACCAGAGGTGAAATGCTAAAACTGATATAAGCGCACGGATGGGCTGAGCCACAGAGCCAGAGCACTCAGGAGATGCCCAAGGCAGCTTCACCCAGGCTGCACGTCCAACATAATTCCCTGCCAAGACACGCCCTCCGGATGCAGACAGTGCTGGAAAGTGTAAGTATTTGGCAGATGGAAAGGCAAAGAACATCTGTAAGCTCCAAAGGTAAAAGACATTACTCCTGCCCCTAATAACTCACAGATGTATTTTTCCCTATCTTGTCTGCAAACATTTCAAACCAGCGTTGCATTTCCTGCTGAACCATGATGCCCACAGAAGGGAACTCAAGTGAGACGATACAGTGCATTGAAAATGAAGTTTCCAAAAGCATTTGAGATAATGGAAGAGAAAAGAAGGGATCAGAAGCAGCAATGAATGAACACAGAGACAGCATTTCACTGTACATCAGAACTCTGAGCTTCAAAATCATGTGGAAATCCCAGCTTTCCTAGTTGTAACAGGAAATAGCTCAGGAGATAGACTGAAGGCTCTGAGGCAATTCATTTTTCAACAAGACAATGCAGTCTGCAGCCAGAGCATCACATTGCAGTCATGCTGCCTGTTACTCAGTGTGAAAAAAGATCAAAGAGCAGGCAGGAACCAATCCAGCAAGGCACGGTGAGAAGCTGCAGCCACATTACTGTTCTCTCACAGCTCACCTCTCTGAAAACAAGGAGTGTCTGCACCTACACAGAGAAGCTGGTAATGCCAAGCAGCCCCTTTCCCTCCTTGCTGGAATGCTCTGCACATGCTTGGTAAGAGCCCCCCACAACCCAGCCCAGCAGCACTGCTGGCTCACTCCAGCACAGCAGGGTCAAAAGAGCCAGAACTCCAGAAAGGTCTGGCTGCAAAAAAAAAAGCCAAGGAAGTGCATGTTTTTATGAACTTTGATCAGCTTCCATTCCCTTTTCTCTTTTGCTTTGCTGTCACCTATCATTAAAATTAAATAACATTTGGTCTTGTTGCCATGTTAACCAAGAGACACTGCAGACTCAGAAAGTCAAACTCAGTCCACCCTGCTGGATACTTGCTCCTGGTACACATGATGGAAAAGCACAGTATAAGAGGGAGAGAACAGGGGATTTATTCCTGGAAATGTAAATGCCTGATTCCTACCCAACTCATAAAAGAAATATTGCAAAGGGCTTGGAGACACATTAGATTTATAACTGGGATGATTCTATGCAGGCGTATCAGTAACTACTGTTAAACAGTGTGAAAGAACCTGATTCACAGATCCACAAAGGATCTGGGAGAGAGACCAGCAGCAGCACAATGTAATGCCCAGCCCTCACACACTGTCTTTACGACAGGCAGTCAATATTCCTGCAAAGGTGCCTGCTTATGTTTCACATCTGTGTTACCTTCCATGCCCATTTCAGTCCTGATCTTAAAAGAGTGCTGTTCATCTCTTCTTCCCAAACATCACCTCCCCAGTTCTGCACAGCCATAAGCTGATCATATATTTCCTTGCCTTGACAAGTCAGGATAAGGACACCCCAAAACCCAAAGAAAAATAAAACAGTGCCAGATGTTCCTCAGATCATCAAAAACACAGGGCAGCATGGACACAAAGCTTTCTGCTAGTGGGACAGCATTTTAGGAGGATTTCTGGTTTTCTTCTCTCTTCCTGATGCTTCCTTACAAATCAGGCTCTCTCCCTGCCTGGTTCTCCTGTGCTAGAAGTCTCATTGCAGCTGCAGGGAAAGACAAGCCATTTTGCTTGCATGGCTGCCTCTGCATCTCAAGCTGATTTGTATGAGACACTGCCACCCAGCATGATTTGCATACGTACCAAAATGTGAGACCTGCACAAAATGAAGCAGGAAAACCATTTGTCTCTCCTCTCGGAAAAGGTTAACGGCATGGATTCTTTGCAAATGTTTACTATTAAGTGTTTCCTAAGCCTCTGAGCTATAGAATTTGTACATAAAAGGGGGTTCACCCTCTTCCCCCAGTCCCACAATCCTATTTGCTTCAGATTAACATGAGTGACCTCTACCTCACTTGAGCTTATTCATCGCCCACAGAGCAGGGCCTGGTTGTACTGAATTATTTCCCTGCCATCATGAAATGCTATTCAGCTGCATAGGAGGGGACAAGGCTGCAGATGCAGGTGTTAGCTTTCTAGAACATTAACTGTTCAACATCCAGACAAGACTCCTATTTAAACCTTACTGAGATCAGAAGGGCTGCAGAAAACTATGACATAAGTACGAGATACCTGGACTTAACACACCAGAACACTAGGCCCAAACATGTGATAAAGAAAACAGGGGTGAACTACAGCCTGGCAATTACATGTGATCACACATGGCAGGGGACAAAGCAGCCCTGCCATGAAACACTTCATCTCAGCTCCTCCTGCTGCTCCCTCTCTCTCTGTCCTCAACTGTGTCAGTCACCCAACGTGCCCCACACTTGCTGTCTTAAGAGTGCATCAGAGGCTCTGGGGTGGGTGCTCTTTGAAACGGCTTAATTTAAATTGACATGTGAAGTGTCACCTCCAAATTAAGCCAGGCTGAAGAAAACCCTTCAGGATCTTTCTGTCCCTTCTCTCTTTCTCTCTTCCTTCCCCTCCCACATTACTTTAAAGAGAGCTTGCACATCATTCACCATTCTGGCCACCAACAGAAAACAACTCCTACCTGAAAGGTGTCTTCAGGTGCAGACTCTAAGGGCAGGGAGGATATGCCCTCATTTCCCCAGTCCTCCAAGAATAACAGCCCAGACTGAAGTCCCTCCGCAAGTCAGATCTCCTGTGTCAGACACAAACCCAAATTATTCTGGCATATAAACACAGATCTGTGCTGAAAGAATGGCCATTGGGCAATTAAAATCTGTTTTGCTCCTTTGTTCTCCAGGCAGGCTGCCTGATTGACTGGACCCTTTTACTTGCAAAAACAAATATTAGGCCCAATTTTCAGCTGGTAGAAAGTCACATGGTGCCATCAATTCCTGTTACCCTGACTGAAACTTTGACCTATGGTTTGCAACTACATTGAAGCTCTTACTTCCTACCTGCACCTCCCATAGTTTCAAATGGCACAATAATTCCACTCATTAATTTTTGCAGACCAGGGACAGATTTTCTCAGACCTCACTGCATCAGGCTCACAGTGGTCACCCTGAGCAGCACCTGGGCTGCCTGGCAAAACTTACTCTGATATGGACTTTATCGCATTGGATTTGGGAGCTTTTGCTGTGATTTGCAAATAATCAGAGAGTTCAGACACAACCCATAACTACTTTATTTAAGTGTTCCATTCATTACTACAAAACAGGATCCTGCCTAGAGAAGCAGAGACTGAAAGTTAAAGTAGAGCAGACAAGTGTAAAGGACTGATGGCAATAACTGCTCTCACAGAGCAAGGGACTCAAACTATTTAAATACTTTCAGCACCTGGACTGTCCCAGCAAAAATTCCATCCTTTAACTCGCCAAAGAATTACACACCATTACTTACCCTGCACAGACAAGAATTTGCTTTTGCATTCACTGAATGGTGGTTGGGGTTTCGGTTTAAATAACAAAAATGTGTATTTACTGAAAATCGCACGTGACTCTTGTGATGAGCAAAGCCATTTAAAACAGTCCAGAACCTGGGGGAATCAGCCAGGACACAGAGAGTGTTGTGTGGGCCCCTCTTCAGCACACACATACTGATCTTCAGTATGTGTGTGTTGTAAAAAAAAGCCAGAGACTGACGAAGACTGGTAAGATAATCAGAGTAAGGCACATTCCTCTCAGGGAGACCAGAGTAGCCAGCTTTTTTTAGCTTAACCAAACAGAGGCTGAGAAGGGTCATCACTGAAGTCCAGAAATAACTCAAAGGCAAACACCAAGGAAGAAAAATAGCTAGTCAAGATCAGTGACTAGAAATAACCAAAGAAGAATAAAAAGGCCATGAGCAAATTTGAACTGGAAATTATAATGTTTCTATGACCAGAAGGATGAGGCAGAAGCTACTTTTCAATAGAAATAATGGGGGAAAGAAACGTTTAACCATCTTCAGACATTTATAAAGCAGACTCTAGGACATGATACTTGCTGTCAGCAGAACTGAATCTGGCAGCCTTGAGCTTCCTCACTCCAGTGTGTGCTCTGCTCAAACCCAAAGAAGAAAAAAAAAAAATAGAGGAAAATGTCAGCATTCACAACTATTGTCAAAAATCTCTCATTAAAACTAGGCCACAAATACGGCAAGGAGGAATGCCCAGAGGAGAAAAATGGCATCTTGCTGAATTCAGGCTCCCTGATCATTTGTGCCTCTCCATCACAGACACTTGCTCCACGCTTGCTCTCCAGCATGAATTGCCAGTTGGGATTTTCCTGTAGCGTATCTACAGCAAGGCATTAGGAAACTCTGTAAATGCTGTTGGAATAACTACCCAAAAGCACTCTCCTGCAGTGAAACAAACTGTTAGAGAGGAAAAGGTGAAGGATTATATGCTGGATTGTATGATGGTTTATGCAGACATTCTCATTAAGGAAATGGTACTCTCTGCCTGTAGATCTCTTGTCCTCTGAAAGCCTGGCAGTGCCACTCAATGACTATTTATCCTGACCAAAACACTGGTGAACTCATCTTTGTCTCCTTGCAGGCATGGAGATTGTGATGATCTCTTTACTTGCCTCATGAGGTAGAAATGTAAAAGGAAAATGAAAGGAGAGAAGGAAATCAAGAAAATGGATAAAACATATGTGGGGAGAGACACAGCTGAAAGGAACCCACTGTTCAAAGCACGCTGGTCAGCAATGGAATGGATCCTCTGAAGGCATCTGTAGCTCGTTCCTACTACTACCACCCCAAGAAGGAATTAATCAATATATTAGTTTCCAGGCACTCTCTGAGGGATCATAGCACCATTCTGCATGGACAAGAGGATACCTGCCCCTGTCCTACACCACTTACAACCCCTGTTACTGGCAGCACACCAGTAAAGGAGGTGAAAGGACAGAGAGCTGAAGCAATGGAGAGCACAGAAACTAAGCCTCAGATCCTGTCTGCCCGATGCCAGGTAAGCCAACGCACCCGCTCCCCAGCAGAGAGGGGGCTCAAGGAAGTATCAAAGGAAAACCCACATGGTGGTATCCTCACATTTGGTGAGTTTTTCAGAGGCACAGTGACGTGACCAGAGAATCAGCAAGTGGATCTCTTGGTGCTGACAGAGCAATGGCAAACATCTTGATCTGGTCATAGGTGAGACTGCTTAGGAGATGCTGCCTGGTGAAGAGCCCTAAAGACCAGATTCTCACTTGAGGGAGGCAGTTTTCGCAGGGCAGAAGCCAAAAGCCTGTCCAAAAATATGATCAACATCTATTTTAGTTTAATCACAGGAGAAACTCAATTAACATGGCTGATACAGTAGAAAGTTGTGCAAAATAATAACTTATTAGATTTCTTTCTTTTTTCCCACAGAAAAAAAAAAAGTTGTTTGTCAGTCCCATCGAAATGCCTTTGATCTCAACACTGATCTGAGCAACAAAACAAGAAGAAATCAAAGAAAAAAAAAGAAAAAAGCTCTCTGGAAGAGAGCATCCATCTTCTCTCCACACACTGCTTGGCTTCTGCCTCCCCAGACATGAGCAGGTGACTCCTGAGAGCTGGCAAGGTACAATGCAGAGAACAGCCCCACACACCCTAATGTGCCTCGGGCACTTTTGGAAGGCTCTACCAGATCTTCCATTCTGCTCTGGTTTTGCTAGATATGTTAATAAGTGATCAAGGTTTATTGTGCTGTAGTTACATTTTACAGTCACACATAGTGCTCCTCTTAACAGCATTCTCCCTCTTTAAATCCCCAGAAGTAGGGAAGCACAAGTCCATGCAGTTTAAGGATCTTCTGTATTTTGAATTTTGAAGCCATCATCACTGCTAGATTAACTGAACTGGCTGGGACTATCTACAAAAACACAGTTATCAGCCCTCCACAGGCTTGCAGAAGGTCAGGGCTGCCAGGCAGAGAAACCTAAAATTCAAGAAAGGCTGTCTGCGTATTAGATCTTAATTTAGGCATGGTTTGGGAATTTCAGCACTTCCTGAAGGTTAGGCATGCAAGTCCTCTCCCTGAAGTAACAGGAGCTATTAATGAGCTCAGAAGTTAAACACACATTAAGCATCTCCTGACTTGTGGCCAGGACCATAACGTCTGTGGAGCAGACTGATACTGCTTTGTGCAAGCCCTTTCTTTACACGATGATCTTATCTGCTTGGGGATCTCAGAACCACTGTATAATAATTATTCAGTTTAAATTACATCAGTTGAGATCAGATTAGCCTTATTTTGGCTTTTCCAGGAAAAACCTGAAAGCATCCACAGACGCACATTGCCTCTTCTGATGTCAGCAAAAATGCTGCTATTGATTTCAGGAAAACTGGGATTTCATTGCAACATTTAGTGCTCTGAGTGTCACTAAGTAAAAATGGGACTGCCCCAGATTTCCCTACAGTTGTTAAACAAGAGAGCTATCAGTTCTAAAGACAAAAGCAGAACTGTAAACAGTGCTACTTGCAGTGATGATGATAATTGGAGGGAAAAAAAGGAGAATTAATATTTCTCTGTGGTACTGGATGTTCCTAGTAAATGCTAGAAATTGCAACAGTGTTCAATGACAGACACAGTTTATTCTTCACAGAAGTCTTTCTCACAATCTCAATTTTTTACCTCTACAGGCTTTAATTTACAAAATTTCTGTCTGGGTTTGTACTGGCCCTCTGCAATTTGGAAGCTGTTCAGGTGGTCACAGCAGAGTGCAGCAGGGAACCTGAACACTAACCCTGAGACCTGGGAAAGGCCCTCGGTCAGTCAAAATCTACTGCTTCAGAGCCCAGCAAAGCTCCTCCACGGCAGGGCTGCCATACCTGGCTGGTGCAGGAGCAAGCACCAAGTCCGAGAAACAGGCAAAGAGTTCGTGATCCTTTGGGCAAGAACACTCCTGCTGAGGGGAATGGGAAGTTCATCTGTATTCACTGCCAGTGAGGGGCTGCACAGCCACCCCTCCTGCTGTGCATCACACACCCAGGATCAGACCACACACAAGGGACAAACTGGATTGTTAAGTCACAGAAACTCAGTCAACCTGTCCAGTTTTGGGTCCCAGGAGAACATTCAGTTCAGAGTGTTTCCTCAGCCCTCCTGAAGCTCTGGTTATGATTGATTAATCTAGACATACAGCAATGATAATAACTTGATAAATCTTGGTGTGCAGGAGGTCATTTTTAAAGCATCATTATGTGCATTAGAAAGCTTTAACATTCATGACACTATAACTATAATCAAGCCTCATCTGACATTACCTAGCATTGGGGAAGAGTGTGGTGGGGGATAGTTTGCTTTAATTCCCAATCTAATTAAAATTCTCTTTTGTTCCAGCAGCCAAAGCCATCTTCCATTTTAAAAATATAGCAATGCCTACCTGCAATTATGAAATAAGTCATTTCATTTAAAAGCAACTGCTACATACAAGAAGCTCCTGCACCCTGGACGTCCTGGTGGAAAAACATGAATGACACGTCTTTATCACAGAGCTGGCAAATTATGGCTCCCTATAGCCCAGTACTGCAGTAAAATAAAAATTTATAAAGATGGAAAGCTCACAGCTTTTCAGGGCAAAACCACAGCTGTATGTCATACCTCACAAAACCTACTGTGTGCAGCACAGACTTGAAAGTAAATTTTTGGGGTGAGGCTAGGGGAGGATGCTTGGTTCTCTGCACAGTTGCCAGGTTCAGTTACAAAGCTATTACCCTCAGTGTGAGAATTACAAGGTGAAACACCACATCTTGAATAATTCAGGAAGTCAGCTTGAAGGACGGCAGCAATTCCTTCTCACTTTAAATCCTGTCTCCCTCTTCCCCACACTGATCTCCCAGGACTCCACTAAACATAAAGCAGCAGGCAATAAACGAACCAGCAATTACCACAGACAGATGCATAAAGCCCCTCCCTCCCTTCTCCCCCATGTGCCCATCAGAAAGGACTCTCCCATGTCTCTTCTTTCTGCTGACTTGGGAGTGAGAAAGGGAAAGCAAAAGATTATTGATCTGATCTCCAAATTCAAAAGTGCAGAGCATCCCCAGGCTCCAAGAGAGGAAATCCCTGCTAAGGTCTTGTCAGTAGTGTCCTCTGCCTGGCAATACTTCCCACAGCTGACAGAACTTTCAAGGTGCCCAACATCAAAGCTACAGGGTGAAGTCACAAAGTCTGGGTTTATAAATCCCAGTTTAACACACGCCCACCACAATTTATGAACATGGTACATTAATGGCTGGGCTCAGCATCACTAAATCAGTCCCTCCTGCTACAAGTAAGTTGGATAAATCAGACCATTTCACTTAGGGTGACTTATATTGCAGATAAATCAACATTCATCTGTGAGTGATTTGTTAACACATTGCAAGATCTTCTAATCACTTTCTGGTTTTCCATCAATCAAAACTTTTGGCAATTACATCACTAAATCCCAGACTAGAGGGGCCAGGGCCATGAATCAAGTCTGGGAGGCAGAACCAAGCAGGCTTACAGTGTGGAGTGATGGTTTGGTTAGGCTGGGTAAATGGGCTCAGTGCCCTGCTCTGGGACTCCCTGCTCAAACTGGAACCCAAACTTTGCATGAGATCCTCTCTCCTGTCTTGTTCCACAATTCCTCAGTCCCATGCTTCCATGCACAAAAGTGTGATGAGAGCATGTCCCCCTGAGGGCTGGATCATGAGGAAAAATACCTTCAGGAGAGCACAGGGTGTTAAACGCTACCCGCATCTACGCTGCAAGGCAGTCAGGGATCCTGGCCCCCACAGAGAGCCACAAGAAGCAGCTGAGGTCTCCATCAAGGTGACATTTGATTCAATTCTCTTCTACTCTATTCTAAAGAGCTCCTAGAAAGAGAATCAGAAAACCATTCAGCCTTTGAGGTATTGGTACAGTTTTGGAGGACTGAGCAGTAGAGGGGCTGAACAGAGCCAGCACACAGGTACACACCACAGCTACTCCAGCACCTTTACTGGACCATTCCTGTAGCTCCAGAATGGGAACCTCGAGGGCAGGGAGATAACTTTCCTCCTGCATCTCAGGATGACTTCAGGTCCTGGCTTCACCCTGGTCAGCCTGTTCCCCATGTCATTCTTCATGCCTGTTTGCTCAACTGTGAATGGGAAATTAGGAAAGGGGCCTCATTTAAGAAGCACTTTGAGATAAGCTGATGACAAATGCTCTAGAGGAGTGATTTGCTCTTCAGGCATGACTTCTGATCTCAGTGGTTGTTCAGTCTTCCAGCATCTACAGATGGCTTAAGACTCAGATCTAAAGCACTTCGGCTGTCTCTGTATTACATCTCACAGACTTGATAAATTCTCTATTTCCTCCTCCCATAAACCAAGAGGTTTGATTTCTTGTGCAAAGCTGATAATTTCTCCATCACAAAAGCATTCCAAGTTATTCAGAATCGAAAATACGAGAGCCAGGCGTGCCTCACTAGGTTTCCACCTACCAAAAAAAAAAAAAAAATCCTTTCTGAACAGTTAGGCCTCGGCAGCTACTGCTTTTCACAGGAAAAACTCCTGTCCTGTTTGACCAACATTCTGTTTCAGCTTTCCTGTGGGAGTGTGGTGCTGAGAAAGCAATACTGGAGTAATCTGCAGTTCAGCAGACATGGAGTTGATTAGCATTGTCCATGAATCACTGTCTGACCTGTGCATCCATTTATTTCAGCAGCATTTGAATTGATCTAAAAGAGATACTTTCTGAAATGCTGTTACACTGATGCAAATAGTTCTTATAAAATTCCTATACACAGCAACACACTCAGTGATGTTCAGGAAGCCACTTGCAAAGTCCTGTCTGTACTAGATGGACAAGCAGCACCAGAAAATTAGGACTGACTCTGAAAGGCATTTGGTTGGGTTTGTTTTCTCTTTAGCTTAAGCACACACGGGAAAGGTTTGTGCTAGCAGGAGATGTCAGAGGGAACGCTCCGGAGAAGGGAATGCTCCAGCCACCACAGAGCAGGCAACAACAGGCCTTTCCCAGGGCTGGACACAGCTGCATCCTGCAGCTGAGCAGGATGCATCCCTCCATGCCAGATAGACTCAGAGCTCATGGCACACCCCGGGCAGTGACAACGGCACAACCACCCCCTCTGCTGCCCTCACAAAAGCATCCCTGTTCTCTTCCTCACCCTGTCCAGACTGGGAGAAATACAACTGCCACTCAGCAGTGTTCTGACCGTTGTACAATTTATGTAAACACACAAATACACATTTATATATATATATATATATATATATGTGTACATTGTGTTCATACATCTATGTGTATATATACTTACACACACACATACAGAGAGAGAGAGAGACATTCTGGACATAATAGTATGAACTGAAAGAACTCACGGTCAAGTGCTTTAGTCAGAGACTTTTCCAAACCCAGAGTGTCTGGTTGTTCCTCCCCTTACTCCCAAAGCCTCAGCCTCTGTAGTCTGGAACAACCCCCTTCAATTCCGTAATTATTTTAACAATTTGGCAATCTACCTGAATTTTGCCACTTCCAGAATGGTTTTACGATCCAGAGATGCTTGCTGAGGACAAGGCAGAACTAGAGTGCCATTTTAAACACAGTTGATTAGGTAACTTGTGCTTTTTAAGTGGACTGCATGACTATCAGCACATGAAACACCTCAATACTGATGCACACTGGTGAGACTTGTGCCTTGCATTAACTGCACGAGCTGCAAGCCCAGAACCAGCATGCTTTGGCTCCTGGCTACAGGGCAGATTCAAAACCTTACCAGGTGCTAGCACAAAGTTATAGCACCTTCTTTGTGTAGTCTCTCTCCCACACTGGGGACTTGAGATCTACCCTTCAAGTATTTACACACACACTTCACACACCAGACTAGACACTGCGGAAGCAGAGCTGCAGATATGCATAATACACCTTTTTTTCCCTATGATATTGTTATGAAGTAGGAGGTGAGATTATTCACATATTAGGCCTTCAGTCTCCAGGGAACTGTCTGTGATTTCTAAATTTATACTTTGTTGTCACAGAAAACACTGCAAGAGATTTTGAGCTTGAATACTGATGCAAATTAAAAAAAAATCTGGCATTTCCACCTCATCCACAAAGCTCAGGAAAACACAGGCTCTCAGATTTTTGCTCTCCTCTTTCTTAAAACAAAAGGACAGAGTAAAGCAGCAGGAGGCCATCACACAAATGGCAATCATAAATTGATCAGGCTATCAAACAACTGTCATCAAGAAGCAGAAAATAGATTAATGAGCATTCATTATTGACTGGTCAAGTAACCTGGCAACACTTCACTTCAAAAGCTGACAACAGCAGGACTCTCTAATCACTTCCAAGCAGGACAGGACCTTTCCTATGCCACTGGGCAGCACAGCTCTGGCCTTTTGCTCTTCACCATGTGAGGGAGATTAAATAGGACTTAGATACAATACTGGCTGCTTAGCAGAATATCCCAAAATTTGAATTCCCAATCACATAAGCATGAAGACAAATGTGCAAATCTAGATTAAGAGATGCATAAGTACCTATTTTCAACAACCTATCATAGGTTGCTGCCTAATACTAATAATAAAGTTTTGAAGATGAGCAATGAAGAAGTGGTAAGAAAATGTAAGGGTTCACATGGTGGACATTTATGTCCCTGCATTGTCAGTGCCACTGTGGCCAATGGAACTGTTCACTTTGGCTCAATCTTATTCTAAGGAAAAGGTCTGCAGGCTGGGCAGACTGAGAATATTCCTGCTTTCCAGTGCAGTGCCCAGGTCTGTATGAGTCTGGACTCTGAACTACCCTAATTTTACACATAGCCCAGTATGTAGCATACATGCAGATTACCCTTTTGTATCTGCCCAGTTCAGACAGGATGCAAACACACTCCGGGTCATCAACCCACATGCTCATGGCTCACTCCTGGTCAAAACAACCCAGCTCCAAGGACCTTCCAGCCACAGAGCAGAGGATATTTATTCTATCAAGTTTCTGAAGAAGTTCAAGAACATTTTACAAAGGGCAATGAAAGGGGTGGAAAGCACCTTATGTCAGCAGTTGGCTCAAGATATATGGAGCTGATGGATTGAATGCTGCCAACATTGGGATTGTGTTGCTCTTGTGCAGCAGATGAACTGCAGCCTTGCATACAATGGGTACTGGTGGCTGTGTTAAGAATATTCTACAACAAAAAATGAAAAGTGTGTGGCTTTTTGGTTTGCTTGAGGGACTGCTTCAGTCAGGTAAAAATAAACAAAGACTCCTCTTCTATGCTCAGTGACACCACAGACTCACCTGACTCCGCCACAAGTGTTATGTGTCCAACTCCTTAGGTGCAAAACAGGGAAAAAAAGAGTGTGAAAAGATTAGTATGGTCCTACATAAGCCCCTCTGTCCTCTCCCCAGTGCTGCCCCTCTCCTGAAGGAACTGAAACACACAGTTTTTTCAGTTGGCACTAATATTTACAGAAATTTATAGAAACCCTGCTTTGACTTCATGGGGATCCACCTCTTCTCCCCTGCCCCATATTTCCTTGTTTCATGATTCAGCAAGACCTGTGAGGGACAACAACACGAGGGGTGCATGTTCCACACAGTAAGAAGTTCCCTCTGCTTCCATTTGTCAGGTCACTTTTGTCTCAGTGAGATGTCCCACGAGCTGTCCTCCAGTCCCAATGTCAAACGATTATAAAAGGATGCAGGACACTTCTGCCCATTTGTACCACTTAAAGATTGACCTTGTGGGTCACATTTGCTCGGTAATTTTACAGAGGTGATCTGAAATATGGGTCGATATTTAATGTCTCTTAATATTAGAGAGATTGATTGTAGCAGGGGAAAATTAACAGAGCAGAACGTGCAAGTGTGATCCAACAGCAGCAAGTACCTATTCCAAAAGAGCTGAGATGCTGCTGCACAGAAGGAACGAGCATTTAGCTGAGTGTCCTTAATAACTGAGGAGTTCACTGCCTTTGTCAGCCAACTCTAAAATAGACCTTATCATCAGTATTGCTGTGGCGCCTGCAAGACCCACCTTCCAAGGCCAGGACTGAGGACCAAATGAGGACAAGCAGCCTTCCCCAGAGAGCATGAAGGAACATGTGGGTACAGCTAAGGATGCATAAGGAAATAACAGGAGCATTTGAGTCAAACACGGGAACAGTGCTGCCCACTGTCGAAAGAAGCTAAAGAATACTCTTTAGTAAATGCTGCTGTGGAAGACAGAGTTTTGAGGCAGGATAAGAAAGAAGAAAACAAAGTTCTGCTGGGGATCTTGGAAGAACAACTTCCCCCATGAGAGTCAAAGTCCAATGGTCAGCGGTCAAAGACCCCCCAACAGACTAAACAGGCTTTATGGTTAGTTCAAGTGAGATAATGGGAGTGAAGTCGCTTCTCACTCCTTCCTAGCTGCCACTGCCTTCCAAAGTGGATGAGCTACTGCCTAGTGCTGGGCAGGGTGGCTGGAAGCAGCTTCAGGAGAGTGCACAGGTAGGAATCAGGGAAAGGAAGATGAGCAGTTTGTGCCTGACAGGAGGGAGAAGGTGAAGGACAGTGGAGAAATCTTCAGAGAGGAGGAAATCAGAAATCAGTCTGGAGAGGTGATGTCTGCAGTACCAAGAGAAGTGAGGTAAAATGAGATTTGACAACTTTCATTGCTCTCTGGGAAGGATGATACAGGGAGCTGAGAGAGAAGATAGAGGGGACCTGGATGGGAGAACTTTACTTGTACCTTACCTTAAAAAAAACCCCAACAAACCAAAGCAGCAGCAGCCTCTCTAGACACTCTACATGCACTTGAGACAAACATCAAATTTTAAGAAGTCTGAAGATAATCCAACCACAGATCATAATTTAGTCTAAGCCAGTATCAATGATTCAGGTAACTCCAAAGCTCTATCTTCACTGAGATAAAACACCATTATTAGCAAAGAAAATTAAAGCCATTTACTTTGAGGTCAGTGAGATCAAAGCATGTGAGGAAATTGAGCTCTACTATCTCCTTTTAATGCCACGTGTCTTCCTAAACTAATAAATCTTCATGCCGCAAATCACTGTTTTTTGTAAAGGGGGCAAACATCCTCTCTTCATCAGTTCAGTACTTCCTCCCTGCATCTTTCTTACCAGCAGCACGTTTTTTCCTAAACTTTTGAAAGTAGAGGTAAAAATACCACTACCAAAAAGAAAGAACAACCAAACAAACTTAAACAGGAAATCCCAGCTGCCACAATGAATCACTCCCAAAGGGAAGATGTTCTGCAAAGCTGATCTTTTACAGTGTTATGAAGTTCTGTCTGGGACCAATTTAAAAATAATTTTTTACCAAAGATCCAAAAAATGCCCCAGGATAACCTTTAGCCCAAATTATCATCTGAGGTCCCAATGGCTTTCACACACACAGTAACTTCTTTCCCTCCCACCACCCTTCTGCTTCTGGCTTCAGATTTCCACTGAGAAGAAATTTAAAAACCCAATCCCCACAAGCCATTTTATTTATTAATGGGAAAAATTCTCTCAGTTCCTTCACTGCTTTTCCCATAGCTACTAGACAATGTTCAGATACCCTTCTGCTTGTGTTCTCTATGTACAGCTAAATTACATTTAATTCAATTATGAGTGAAAGCCACAGGAAGCCAATATGACAACTCCACTAGATAATCTTCCACTTCTCTGCCACAATTTCATCCATAAGGTCCTTTCCTCATTTTACTTCAGGATTCCTGGCTGCCTCAAAATCTGATTTGTTTATTTTAAGACAAAAACAATAATGTGTTGTTTTAGTCATGGCAGAGATTTTTCATGTAAGTAGAGATAAATGAAGTTTTGAGACACTTTCTTAAATAGTCAAACAATTCCTTTTTATACTGTTAAATTAGAAAAAGTAAATGGTTAATTTTCAGCACCAGGAGGGACATTCATCTTGCTGAGTGCTTCTAACAGAGATGCATGCACAAAAATCACTGTGCATTGCACAAAATATAAATAACTAAACTAAAACAAAGCTATATAATTATATGGCATTTTAATGAGATTTTATAATTATATTGCATTTTAATGGGATTTGGACAATTAACTCCCTTCAGCTCTTTGCAAATCTCTGCCTTAGGCAATGACCTTGTGCCAATGTCCACCCCAAACCAACGTGTAAAACAAATGCCAGGTTGACTTATGTCTCTGCTGAGGTACAGTCACCTCCAGAATGAAAGCAGCCACTGTGGCCAGAACACACAGCAGGAGTGCTCTGTTTAGCCACAAGCCAGTGGGGGATTTCAGCACACGAGATGTAACACTGAGAGCCTGGGACAAGGAGTCGCATCCCATCCGTTTTCCTCTGTTCCACAGGCCGGCGAGGCTGACGGACAGGGAGGAGCATCATTTCATCAGACACTAATGCCACGACCTCAGTGAATATGGAGGGGGATGTTGTCTCTGGCATCTCCCTGGTGAATATTAACCTGTGCCAACCTGTCTCTCTTTCAACAGCTGGGAAGGAAGGACAAGTTCACAGATGCAAACTTATGGGTCAGGAAATCTAAGTTCTCCCTGGGAACTACATTTCTAAATAAAACCCATCCTTTCAGTGCAGTGCTATTTATAAGAGCTGCAAGTTTATACTGCTCATTCCCCATTTAGTTTAGCCTTTCTCTAATATTCATTATCTCACTCTCGACTTCTCGCTGTCTGCATATCCATTGTCACCTCTCATTTAGGAGTGACTCATTCTTAAAAGGATTTAGTCAGCTGTGAACAGCCAAGCTGAGTACTGTGCATGGCATAGCCAGGGAAAGAGAAACTCTAGAAATGTCTGGACAGATCTATTCAGATAACCTCCTCTGCAGACAGTGCAAGTAGGCAGCCCAAAATAACCCACCTTGAGTCTTTGGGAATTTTACTCCAGAATTTAGGGTCAAATTATTGCTGCTGTCATGCAGACTTCAGATGGATAAAGGTAAAGGAGCCTTCTCCTCCACTCCATCACTTCCCACCACACCCTTCGAAAGCAGCAAGCTATTTATCTCACTGACCCCTACATGCAAGAAGTAAACCAGAACATTTCACCATCTGTCCAGCAGCAGTGTTCAAGAGCACAGATTTGACCCACTATTCTGTTCTTCTGCATGCCATAAAAGCCTTCTCTGAGGAGGTGACCACCTTTGTCCCTTGTTGAGAGCTGTTGGGGCAGGGCTGCCTTCTAGTGGGACTCATCTGAACACATGGCTCTGTTAGATCTCACCCCCAGTTCACAGCACCTTCTCTCCTGATGAACTGGCTGGGTTGGTGGCTCACAGGTCCGCAGGGGAACTGGGTGGGTGGCTCACAGGTCCACTCAGGAAGCCACTTATGAAACAGGAGGCCAGGAGAAGTGAGCAGCTGCTGCTGGGGCTTGAGGGAAGGGCACCCTGTGCAACCCTTACATCTCTGGGAAATGACAAGGCAGCCTCAGAGTCCAAGATAGCTGGGTACTGTACTGTACTTATTTCGGAAAGGGAAAGTAAGCCCTATATTAAATGAGAATTTACTTCCAGGTTTAAGAGTGTGGCTGAAGATCAGAGAGGTGTCCAAAACGCTGTGCTAGCAAAATGCATCCAGCTTCCCCTTCAAATGAGCCTAATAAACTGAGAAAACCCTGTCAGTCTGAATATACTGTAAGTTAGTGAGGCACACATTTAGTCCCTGACAAGGCTGATTTCCATGGTGCAGTCACGTGCAGTTCAACCAAAGAGGATGACAAGTTACCATAACACCTCACCTCTCTGGCAAAAGTGCCCTTGCTTTGTCTGCTCCTGCTTTTGGGGTTTTGTTCAAGAGGACAAAGTAAGTCCACCCCTTTTCTTCATCACCCATACCCCTGAGCCTGCATGGGCTGGCCATGCACACAACTCAGCTCTGTCACAATAGAATATCTTTCTGCAGCCATGGCCATTACAAGGTCAGCTCTCCCTGGGACTCTTCTGCCAGTTCCTGGGACAGAAAAGTCAGCTCTGCCTTTTAAATTCCAATCTGCAAAACAAAGCCATCCCAGAAAAAAAAAATACAAAGACAGATAAAGGACTGAAAACAATAAATATTCACCCTGTTCTTCTGCCCTTCTTACCAGAAAAGGACAAAAGTCAGAACTAGTTTTGATGAAGGCCCTGTTGCTGAAAGTGGTACATTTGAGGGAAGGAAAAGGCAGGCAGATAAATGGTTCTAATTTTGGCATATCCTGCTTACAAATGCACCACACAGTAAATCATCCCAAACCAAAGCAGACACAGAACTGGTATCACGAGAGCAACACTGAATCCAGAGTCTGGTTTCAGTACCTACACCAGAACAAAACATGGCACACAGATATCCATGCCAGTACCTTACTTAGGTTGTGCTCATGTTCCTTTTACCTTCCCCCTGCTTATGTTTCCTGGTAAATTATATTCCTTGCCAAAAAAACCCAGCCTGCTGAAACCAGAAAATTGGAATGTTTGCTGAAACCAGATTGTAAAACAATCAGAGAGTAAGTGTTGCATCTGCAAAGATGAGCATTTCCCTGCAGAACTAATTCCAGAAGCCATTTTCATCCAATTAAAAGGGTGAAACAAGCTGTTGCTAGGCCAAAGGAGTCTGCTTGGCCAATCTATTTGGACCTTGTTTCCGCAGCTTTCAGTACAAGAAGCTGGCAACATGAGTTCTTTTTCCTGAAATCAGTAGGATCAAACAAGAAATAGCCTCTCATGGATCAAAACCACACATGATGGCAACTGTTACTATCCAGATTACACAGAACTAGACAGATACAGTCAAGCAGATCATGAAACTAAACCTGCTTTTTAAAAAAATGGGTTTTGTTGGATGCAATCCTGTTCAGATGACAGGATTCAATCCTTAAGAATTTGTCACACACACAAAATCCATCACACTTTGAAAAAAATAAAATTGAGGAAAATCACTCTACAGAAACAGGAAAAACAAACAAAAAAAGAGAATGGAGAACTCATTTCTTAAATAAGAATTCCCCAAGAGCTGTTCTGCTTGTTCACTTGCTCCAGTCACAGCTTAGTTTGTGACAGGCAAATCTTGTTGATAAGCGATGGACAGAACCTAGATCAACCATTCTTGTTCTTCCTATTTAAAGTAAATTTACTTTCCACATCATAAGTGTACTAAATTTAAAAATACTGGCCAGGAAGCTCAGCAGGGAGCCCCTATTCCCGATAGTGCTTTTCCTGCTGCAATTTGTAGAGGCCTAGGAGAGTCCCAAAAGAGATGACAAATCTCTTCTCGCTATCTATGCATTATAAGGAAATGCTTAACAGTCTGGGGTGTATGGGGTGTAGATCATATCACAAAATATAGCAAGACCTTGCAAGAGGAGTGTTGTGACTCCCCATGGTGGTTGCCTCACCCCAGCATTAAGAAACAAAAATTCATTTGCACTGATCTCTTGCAGTTTGAACATTTAGTTGAATATCTCCTTTGCACCAAGAAATCCAGTTGCATCTTGAACCCTTCCCACATCTTGCAACAGTGAACAAACAGCCCTAAGCAGCAGGGATTTTTACTCCTAGAGAAACTCTTCACCCAACTTTTACACCCCTCCACCCTGTAATGATACAGAAAGAGCCTGAAAAATAAGCCTTGTAATTAGCAATCCAGTCAAATTAGATTCACATTGTTTCTCCTTCAGCTCAACTATGCCTGCAATGCTCTCTTTAGCTCTGGTTAACCACTGTTTGTCAGTCGGGTCCAGCACTGGGATGAAATCCCAGCAGCCTCTTCCCTGGTAGCATCACCAGCCTGGATGCTCCGCTTCCCCTCGGCACTGCTGGAGGAGCCAAGGCAGAGCACACAGCAAGCTGCTCTCCCAGGAGACAAAAACACCCAAGGTGCTTCTCATTAGAGCTTGCTGAAACTCACACCCTTCTCTTGCCTTCCAGCCTTCCTCCCTGAAAGCATCTGGAATACAAAACATATGAAAAGCACATGGGGAGACAGGAGGAGGGAGGAGAGTGGAAGTTAACATTGCTATAATGAAAATTTTTCAAAGCTTCTTCTTTTTTCTGTTCCTAGATGCAAGTAATAGGAGTAAGGAGATTGATTTTCTTGCTTTTTATTGTCCCCTCCTTTTTATTTTCTACCTTTCCAAGCCTCTCCAATTTTGGCAAAGTTACAGAGTGACAAAATTACACTGCTGCCGCCTTCTTCTCAGTTTCACTTTGGAAATTTTACACAGAATGGGTTTCTTTGGTTTTGGGGTTTTTTTCCCCAAGGAGTGGGGAAAAAAAGGAAAATGCAAAAGAAAATATCCCTAAAATGATCCCGAGCTTTATTCATGCAATTGTATTAGGAGTTCAGAAATGCTGGGGGTGGTGGAAAGGAGCATTCAAGAAAAGCCAAAGTAAGAAAAAAAAGTCAAACACAAAAGAAATGCTTTCTTTCGAAATAAGTTTTGATTGCTTTCCACCTCTCTATCAAAGAATAGGAAGGTATTTTATTTCAATTATGCATAATTTTCTACCAAAACCTTTTGGGGGGTAATAAAAAGTAATTTTCATTCTGCTTTTTTGAAGCACAGCTGCTTGACATGCCTCATGAAAGGTGCCTGGTGTGCTATTGCCATGGCTGTCTACTGTGTTACATGTTGAATGTCTGTCCAGAGCACTCTGTCTAGAATGTGTGTCTAGAGAGTGCCTCCAGTTTTCCTGTATCTTTGTGAAAATCCCTGTCCTTCTCGGGCATACAGATCTGATCACTGAGATCACCACATACAGTGAAAATATTGCAAGTGCATTAACAGTCTTCCCCTGAGTCCCTGAATTCCAGTTAAATAACCAGTAAGTTCTGCTCTGGACTGCTGTGCACACAGGTTGTATCAGACTTTGTAACCAAGTCAAGATTTTCAAACAATCCAGGGAGCCATTATGGAAGCCAAAAAACAGCTTGAACTTTTAGATCAAAAAGTCCTGTTCTACACAGGAAAAATTTTATTACAAACATGCTCACTTTCCTAAGGGAGCCCACACATGCCCTAACAGTTCACCTTGAGTTAGGAAATTCCCTTTCACCAGCACTCTGAACACACATGCTGCTTGCTTTCATCAAAGGAAAATTCAGCGGCCAGGAAAGGAGGGGAAAAGCTGTTGGTGTTAGGGGAATTTGTCAGCTGCAGAATCAGAGAGTAATTTCTAAAACCCTAAACACTTCAGCGATAAATGTGCATTCCCCAGGAGGTGCAGGTCCTGCGATGGCCTCTCCATCAGCGAGGAGGCCTCAGGAGGGCAGAACCACGCCTGCTGAGGGACAACCAGGAGTGGGAATTCACCTGGCAGAGTGCACAAAACACAGCAGCTAAACGAAACTTGTATGGAGACAGCCTGGGATTCATGTCGTAACCAGGGCACACACTCAGCCCCCAGCAGCAAGGGGCAGGGCAGGGCTGGCCCCACACCTGGGTCACGTCCCAGACGCTTCCAAGCAAAACAGCCTCGTGCAGGAAACTTCCCTCCAGCACTCACAGAGGGCAAGGTATAAAATCCAAAGCTCTGACAAGTGAAGTCCAATAGGGAGAGCTGGAAATGGAAACCATAAGCCAGGTTCCCAATGAGCATTTGTTTGTAATGTGGCAAACCCACGGCAACCCTCATCCCCTCACTGCTCCCCCTGTTCACACACCTCACTTCTCGCCAGGTCCCTCTTTCCTGGAAGAGGATTGATTGAGGAGTGAAGACACCCTCACTTTTCCTGCCTCTGCTACAGCACAACAGCTTCCAGAAAGGCAGCAGAGGACCAAGCAGAAAGAAATGAGCTTTAGTTTGCCCTAGCACCCACTGCCAGCATCTCCTGGAGCTTCACGCTCCACCCCTGGGCTGATCCAAAGCACCCACTGCCTCAGCCAAACCTCCTTGGCTCTGGGAGCAGCCTACAGCTTCATCCTCAGGGAGTTTTGAACTGAAGGTCTGATCCAAGTGCTTTTCTACACAGGCAAATTCCGATCCAAATGAACACCCAAAGTCAGGCCTCACAGCCTGTGCTTGTGTGGCACTCAGGTGTGAGAGGAGCTGTTTGGGCCCAGGCTGCCTCAGAAGCTCTTCTGATGCCATGAGTGAAAAGTCCACAACCCTGAGGAGCTGGTCTGAGAACTTCCCTTCACCCCACTGACCAGAGGGGGTTTGCAGGAGGTCAGGTGGCCAGAAAACAAGGACCTCGACAAAGGAAAATGAAAGTCAAATGGGAATAAAACATAGAAAGATGGGAAGAAGGGAGACATGGGACGCATGAGTGACATTTTATAGTCTCCACCTCAGTTTGCTGTCCCCAAAACCTTTCAATATGGCAACAAAGCATTTATGGCCCACTCCAAAGCTACCAAGAGCAGTGGGAATCCTCTCACTGGGTTTGCAGGGTTCAGGTTCACCAGGCAGCTCATAGATGGTTTCCCTGAGGGTGTGGGCAGGATTGCTGTCAGATCTCAGAACTTCACCCATTTGCCCACTGGAGGGCTGGGGGCAGAATTCCCCACCAGAAGCCTCATTATAAGGTTCTCCTGGGAAGGGCAGATCTTTCCCTGTGGATGCCCAGGAGCATGGACTATCCTCCTGATAACAAAGACGTGTCTTTCTGCTTGAGACATCCCAGGCATTTCCCAGAAATCTCTGGCTCAGAGCAGTTACCTTTCAAAGTAATATCTTTTTAATTTGCTCAAGGACACTTTGTGGTGCCATTAAAGTTTCTCTCCAGCAAACATGCTATTATTCAGCTTGGAAACTTAATTAATTAAACAACATGTACAATTTCTTTCAACAGCTAATGCAGCACAGAGGAAGATGATCTGCCCCACTCTTGGTTACTTCAGTGCCACTTCCAAGAAGCTCTGAAGTCTCTCGGCAGACAAAGAGCCCTGTCCTGCCCCGCTACTTCACCTCTTATCACCATGCAGAAGGATTCTGTGCAAAAGGAGAGCCTCTCAAATAGCAGATGCTGCAGCCTACAAGCCTCACAACTGACTGCCCTCCACATTGCCTTTGCTTCAGAGCTGCCAAAACTGTTAGCACTGGTAAAATTTTACTGTGTCCTCAAATCCCACTACGTCCCTTGAAAATGCCTCTTGGCAGATAATTCTTACAGTCCAGCCCCTTGTATGCAATAAGGTCTTTCCATTGTTACTCGTGGCACACTTTTCAGTTTGAATTTCCCCTTTTTTTCTCAAGAGAAAATAGAGAGGGAAAGAACTGATCAGGTTTTCTAATGAGATTCTTCAAACCTTCTTCTCTATTTCTCTGTGAACTTTAAAAGCAGGTAATAAAAATATGAAAAATTAGCAAACTGTTGGTAATTTGCCACATTTTTCTGAGACTCTAAACACCAATTTCCATTTTCTCCTCGTTTGGATTTCTCATAACATCATTACTACAAACAAAGGGTTAAACTAAGTCACAGTTTAATCCATTCCCCATTATATTGCCGAAATGAGCAGAAAAAATGGTCAGTCTTGGGGGGGATCAATGCTTTCCTTCCACAGCACAAACCACCCCACTCAGCAGTTTGCTAATTTATCATCGTTCATTTCAAAAAGCAGCTTTATTGGAAGTGCAATACCTTTTGTTTCCCTGGAAATGCAGGGTTTGCCTTGCCTCTCCTACACAGAGTGAGAGAGGAGCAAGAGCAAATCCACCCAAAGTGATCTGATAGCTCCCAGTGTTACTAATAATACTTCAATACAAGCAGCTCCCTGATTGTATCACCAGAAGAAGTCACTGATACAGGACACCAAGAGGCAATAGCCCCTGTGGAGATTGGGAGCATCAGGTAAATTCCTTCACTGTGCTCTTAAGTGCCCAGGGCTTATCAGCAAGGCTATGAGGACTGTGTTACCTTGTCAGGGAAGAGTCTGGACCAGCAGGGGCAAAAGACAACTGAATCATCAGAACTGAGCTGAGTAAGTAATTTAACAGAAGCCCAGTTAGTTAGTTGCACTACATTAGTCACACGGGAGGTTTTCCTCTCACTCCTGGAGCTGGTGGAGAGCACAACTGTGCAGGATTTCTGCTGGGATCACACAGCAGGACCCTCACACTACAGCCAGCCACCAAGACAGACGTATTTTGTAGCTGCCTCCATGCACCTGATGAGATGAATCCAAAGAAAAGTTTTAAGTCCTTAAGGCTCCATCTCTCCCAGATCCTCCCTCAAGTTTAAGCAATGCTGTAGTTCAGCAAAACGTATGTCACTGGTTTGACACAAACCCTGCCTCCAAAGAGCAGGAGCAGCTTCCCTCCACCCCTCTGCCATGGCCGAACCTCGCCTGAGCCACACGGAAACCTTCCCATGCAGAGAGCAGTCCCCAGCTGTCCTCTCCACCCTCGGAGGGGCTGGGAAAGCAGGAAATCTTCCTTGATCTTCTGTGAACAAGCCCTCTGTCACAAACCCATATTCCAAGGACCAGGGGGAACACTAATTAAAGGAGCAAATATGCCCTGGTTTTGAATGTGCAGGCGGCTCAGGGACACAGCCTGGATTTCCAACCAGCTGGCTCATTGTGGGGCAAACAGCTGCTTGATTTGTCAGGCTTCACTGCCTGTCCAGCCCAGCACCGGGCTGCAAATACACTGAAAGAGATTTCCACCAACACATGCGAGACTCGAACTTCTCCCTCAAGCAGGCACATAAGCCATCCCTTTAAATGGGGTCAGTGTTAATTAACCCACTTTAAGCCCCTTTATGCAGAAAAGAGAATACTTTTCACTTTTTGTGGACACAGAGTTTCATCTGCCAGCTACCCTTGTGTTGTACAGAACAGCTCTCTTCTTTCACTTGCAGGGAGAGGGAGTTTGTGTACCCTCCACATTCAGGAAGATCCCCAGCAAACAGAGAAAGGCCTCCTACAACAGGAGAACACGTGGGTGGAACTATCAGCTTATTTCACTGAAAAGCATGAGTATAATTGTGAAAGGAAAGGCATTTTTTCAGAGTACTCTGTTAGTAAGGTTTTAGCTTGGCACTGTTCCTGAGGGCCTTTGAGTTTGGTGTATATATATTAATTGGAAAAATGAGCAGGTAGAACATATAGCGTGCACCCACAGTAAGAACTCTCTTTACTGCTATTTACACACACACATTTCTATTGTCTTCACTCAAAAACCAAGTCATCTTTTTTACCCATCAAAAGACCTGAAAAGCCCAGAGGACCTGCTGGAAAAAAATGTTTCTATTATAGCACCTTTTAAACATAAAAAGTATCTCAAAGCAAAGACTGAGCATGTGACTTACTAATTTGCTGCCAAAAACTCAAACATGGATCCACATTTCACAACAGGCTTACCTGTAAAAAAAAATACAAAGAAAAAAAATATACAGATTCCCAAAAATTTATGTTAGGAAATTTCTCCCCTTGTACTTCTGTTTTACAATCCTAGGTTATTTTAAAACTACAGAACATTCAAAGCTTTGAGTGCTTCTGTTCTCTCTGGTTATTTGCTGGCCTTGAACCTGAATTTTCAAAAAAGCCTCCCTTCACTGCAAAAAGACCAAAAAGCATAATTACAGGGAACTGTTATCCTTAGATTAAAGTGTAGCAGAGATGCAGCTCTGCCATCCCAGCCTTGAGTGTGCTCAATGAGGTAAACTCCACCAGGAAGAGTACAAGGTTCAATCAGTGACCCTGGGGTAAAAGCTGGAATATCACTAACCCCAGCCACTTGAAAATCAAGAGTCAGGATTGAAAATAAATACACACAAACAGCAGTCTTTGAGTCAGGGACAGAGAAAGGTGTCTTCTCTTTGGCTCAAATTTCCACTTACTCTTCCATGGGTGGGAGCAAAGGAAATTACTTCCTTAAGGGATGCTGAGAGATATCCCTGAATCCAAGAGATGAGGCCTTAAGGAAAACCCCAAACCAGCAACATTTGTAATAAAATAACACTTCAAAATGCAAAATTAAGACTTTGCACCAGTATCCACAAACCCATATCCCAGACGAAGACAAAATTCCCAATTTCCTCAGTTTTACTTCAGAATGTTCCCCGGAGAAAGATCCTTTCTGGTTTCCCTTTGCTATTGTGTTGTTTTTCTCTGCTTCCCCCTCCCTTTAACCTAATTTGTTCTTCAGATGTAAATCTCAGCTCTGCTGATTTCATAACCCGTTCATAATATTTTTACATTAATGTTTTACATTATAAAAGACTGTATGAAGAAGCCTCTACTGATATTTCTTATTTCTGCCTAAGAGACCACAATGTTGCTTAACACACTGCACATTTACCATGCTATAGGGCAGGTATGGTACAGCCCTGCATGTGCCATGTATCTGCATTTCTTCTCTCCACCCCCAGATGTGGATGTCTGACTACTGGACCCCAGGCATGATTTTAATGGGTGATTTTTATAGGTGTGACAGCTGGAGTAAAGTACTTAGCACTTGTGAAAATCAGGTCTCTTGGCTCCAAAGCCAACCTGGGCATTCAAAAATCATTACTCAGATCCTAAAAAATAATGAGATTGGCTTAGCAGTAAAGATGAGTTTAGATATTGAAGGTTTTATTTGCCTTATGGTGTTTCTGCATTTTGCATCTTCAAGCCTCTTTTTTTTTTTTTCTCCTTTCTCAGCAAGGAGAATTAGAAACTGTCCTTTAAATGAAAACAGAATCTTCCCATAAATCACCTGACTTCTGGAGCTAGGATTTTAGGAAAAATATACCACCTCATCAGATTGATGGTTCATAGAAGTGATCAGCAGTGCATATCCCCAATAGAAGTACATTTTCTTGTACAGGTTCCTTCCGGGTAAAAAACGTATCAATTTTGTCTTCTCCCCTTGTGGACACTGTCACCCAGTCTCTCCCAGTTATCACAAAGGGGACACCTACATTCAATAAACAGGCACATCTGCATTTGGACTTACAGACCTACACAAAATGTATTTCAGAGGAAACCTCTTACACCATCAGAATTGTCACACTCACTTCATGCAGCCTGAGATATCAGGGGATATCTGTGCCCTTTGGCTATATGAGAGAGACATCAAGGCTCTACTAAATCCACATCTGCCCAAGTTCGGGATGCAATGATCATCAAGTAGCCTGAAGCCTGGCTGTTCATGAGGCCTTGATCCAAAAATTTCTAAAGCTTTGGGGAAACTCTAAGGCAATATTTAGCTTTGTATCTTACTCATTTTGAGGGTGGGAGATGAGGGAGCAGAAATTAACTGTGTGTATCCCAATCCATCAGCAAGTCTAAACCAACTTCGTCCTCCAGCACTCCCACACAAAGCAGGACAAATTAGCCCTAAGCTGATAAAAGCCTACCAGACATCAGAGAGGCTGATCAGTGGCACACTATGGATGGACTTGCAAGCTCCCTCTTGAATTAAAAAATGCAAATGATTCTACAGAGAGAAGGAGATTTTACATACATTAATGTATTTCAGACTTGCCACATTCTTTGAGTTCCATTGTTGAATTCTTTTCTGGGAGAAGAGGGATGGCAAAGTGACCTATTGGTGTAAAGAATCAAATATAGGCTTGGCATGGGGCAAGACTTCATCCACACTCTCAGGATCTCAAACTGGCAGGAAGGTCACACTTTCATCTCCTCCTTTATCCTTCAGAAGTGACACCTCTGCACTGCTTAGCAGTAGCCTGGCCAAATGGCAAGATTTGGTGCTGCTACATCACCCTGGAATGAGCACTCAACAGGTTACTAACCTGAAAGCTTTCAAGAGCCATCATTGCTGTTTCCAAGTCATTCTTCCAAGTCTACCTCCTCTTCCAAGAAGTTTTCTAAGAAGTAGAGCAGCAACATACCATTGCCATGATGATGCAGAGACCCACAGGCCAGGCATCAGGACTTGGCAGCTCTCTTTTGATGCTTCACTTCCAACACTATAGCCAGAGTCAGTTTTGGCTGGAGATGGTCTAGCTAAGGACTAATCATGTTCCTACTGAAGTTAATGGAAGTTAATTTCCCTATCATTTTCACCTGTGTTGGATAATTGACTAACATTCAGCTATCAGTGCAATCAGTGATGGAATCACAAAAAGGTGGAGAAAATGAGATGTACAGCCCCCCTTAAAGAAAAATAAATGCAGGAGCAAAGATCATCACAATCCATCCTGCTTAAGATAATTTGAGAGGCCTACCTTTCTGTAACCTGGTTTGGGAAGAGATATGCACACTCACTGCCTCCCCTTCCTCCCTGCAAGCTCCCCATGCTGCTCTAATAAGAGTCCCTAGTAAAACAAACTAAACACACACAGCTTTTCAAAGAAGGCATCAATGCCCTAGAATAAATAATCCCTTAAACCCTTGTACATTGCAGCACTTGCTGGGCCTTAGGCAGGGAGAAAACAAGACAAACTGCAGCTGTGAAATATGAAGCAGGACAGGAATGAGAAAACATTCCTTTCTCCTGAGGAAGCATATGCAGCTGCAAGCGTTGTGATCTACCAGTTTAAATGAGGCCTTGCAAATGAACTGCCTCATACACACAGAGAGTGAGGAAAGAGCTCTTGCTGAGCACGTGTAGTACGGACCTGACAGCAGAAGGTGTCCCAGCAGCACCAGGAGATGAACAGAACCAGCAGGAGGTAAACAGCAGACCTGCTCTTCCCAGCTCCTTTGCTGTTACTGTTTTATTCAGCTTTCTTCCTTGCCTGTATTCTGCTAGGACCTTTTCTGCTTAGAAAGGAACCACGACTGTGCACAAATGCAAGGATATAAATCACATCACAAGATGTTCCTTAAGGTTCAAATATGTTTTAATCTGTAGGTATAAGGTGAGTACTCATGAGAACTCTGGGAAAGGAGAAGCTGGTGATTGGGAACACAGAGTGTAGCTCTCATTTTCCAGCCAACAGTTATCCCAACGAGGCCAGGTACACTCAGCTCAGGTGCTCTATTGGAAGCACTGGTTTTGCAAAGGTGGGAGGAAGGCACTGCCACTGCTCTTTTAATTAATAGCTTCCAAAGCCCACCCACTGTATCTAGCTCTATGTGATGTCTGAAAAAGGGTGCAAGAACAAGATCCCACCTCCTAGTGCCAGCTCCTGGTTAACCATGAGGCTTTGATTCTCAGCTGGGACATTGCACGAAGCAGCAGGAAATGTCACTGTGTTTAGAGAGAAGGAGAGTTTTCAAAAATATTTGCGTAACACTGATATCTCAGCATCTTAAAATACATACCTAGGAACCAAGTACCTTGTTCAGCTTAGATCAAGTCAGAAATACAAAAATAATTGTAAGCCAAACTGAGCCACTGTCAGCATTCAGTGTCTCTGAGAGCCATCCCTGTCCTCTGGCGTCCCCAGCTGCCCTTCCTATAACAAGGGGAACAGAAGACAACCAGTATCTGCTGACAAGGGAACCAATGGAATATACTGTGGCAGTCAGTTAACTCAGCTTGAAGGAAACAATATTAGGCATTCCAAAAGCAAATAATTACACTCTCCCTAACTAAAGTTGTCACTCTAGGGAGTCTTGCACAGAAGAACCAAGACTTGCTCATTGCAGTCCTGTCGTCTCTGAATATATCTATTTTCACAATTTATTTTTCTTTGGACACAAACTTTCCCTTGCTGTTGTTTGTGTCCAAGTATTAACAGGGCCTTTTTGAAGATGGAGACTTCCAGGCTGTGATAAAGGCTTAAAAGGTTGTCCACCATTGCTGCAGTCTCTCCAAGAGCTTATGTGTCCTTTGCAGAGATGTTATTTCACAACTTTTCAAAGCACCTCAATAGATTTTGACAGGTATCCCTACACCTCATGTAAGCACCAGTGTGCTAACAGGACTATTTTTCCTACCCAGTCAACAATGAAAACATAAGGAACACTGCACTGACATGTGCAGACACCAGCTCTTAATTTCTAACAATAATTGCTTCTGGCCATCTCTGATTTCTCTCACTCATCAGAAGCTAGTTGTTGCTGTCAATTGTCTTCCAGTGGAGTGGCACATGTTATTTCTAGGGAAGAAACTAAAAACATATTTCAAAAGTGTTCAGTCAACCCTGTCAGTATCATATCTGTCAAGAGAAGAACCAAGTAGGAACACCAGAACTTAACTTGAAAGGTTTACTGTTTTACACCACGTACTGCTGCTTATAATTATCAGAGTGTAAAGGCAAGGTACAAGCAGAGCAGAACTTTTTGGCCAACCACTAGAAGAGACTGGCATCCCAGATGATAAACATTTCTTTAAGTCCTCTCTGCTGTGCATTTACACATGCCCTGCAGATACTCTTCAGTCCCAGTTTGTGTAAACTGAAAGTATTACATACAAGACTTTGTAAGAAGACAACTATTTAACTATTTTGCTTCATGGCACTTTCTGAAGTTTCAGTAATTCAATGCCTTCTACAATGAGTTGAAAACAAACCTATTCTGGTATTTTAATGCAGCACAATCCTTCTGAAGCATCATCCACATTTAAATGGGAGTCTTTCCAATCAGGACATGCAAACCCAGTGATTATTGTACTAAGCTGAGATGTGACAGATTCAAACACTAGTCCCTGATGTGAGACGAAAGTGTCCTGACAGATGAGGGACTTTGAACTTCTCATACCTGGTTCAGTGCTTGCTCTAGCTCGGCATGTGTCTATAGGACCACATTCATAAGCAGATGCACCTATGTGCTGAACAACATGTGTGCAGCTGGCAGGGCAGCAGAGCAGCAGCCCCTGTAACAGCCTGGCAACGCTCCTCTGGTCAGTAAGGGCTCTACTTCACAGGGATTTGATCATCCTCAATCACTGAGAAATTGAAGAGTAACCAGCTATCTGTAAGCATGTCTTATGTACTCAGGTCTCTGCCCAAGCTCAACGCTTCAGCTGAGAAGAGCCAAAGGACATCATTGTCAGCTTTCCCCTCATTATTCTGTAGAATGCCACATCTCCCCTTTCTTCACCTCTGTCTTATACCAGCATTCCACTAATACAGTCCCTTAAACAAGAACTTAGAAAGTAAGGAAGATGGATTCTGTGATTCTATTACCCAGAGTGATTTCTAGGACAACCTTCCATATCCCAGTGTTCAACTTAGTCCTTGAGATACAAGTATTTTCTCCTCTATGCATGTCTCAGGGACTTCCTTCTAGATTTTGCAGCAAAAACTATTGAAATACAGATTCACACAGAAACTTTATGGAGTGCAAACACACACTGTTACTCTCCTTTCTAAAATATACACATAATATTAGATCCACCTCTGCTGAATTTTACTTGATCTCAGCACAACTTACATGAATGCTGACACCAAGAAGAAGCCTACTCCTCATTGTCTTCATTTAAGAGAAAGAGATCCAGCTTTGTATTTCCAATGCTTCCAAAATAAGCAAAGGATAGTACTGAAGAACTCTGCTGGCTCTGCTGTACTCTCAAGTACCTGAAACAGGGATGGGAAAGAACCAGCATCTTCCACAGTGTAATTAACTCTCATTTTCCCTGGCCCTGGAGTGCTTGTCTCCTTCACCCATAACTGAAAGAAACAACAGAAAGCTCTGGAGGCAAGGGAGGGGATAAAAGCAGCTGCTGAAAGTTGTTCTCCCTGTTGGCTGTATTGCTTATTAGGTAACTGGCTAATTTTTTTCATCACAGAGGTCATCATAAATAAATTCTGCACACAGATCAAGTTGAAATGGAGCAATCAGGAGAGTCAGACTCCAACTCCCAAAATTACACTCTCATGGGATCACCCAACAGCCTTGGGGGACCTGTTCTATGCCCATTCTGCCATAAAACGCGCTTTCACTGGGACACCACCAAAAGCCTGCCATCAGCTGAGACCACAGCCTGTCACATTGTTCACCATGGCCTCACTGCCTCCCCACACCCTGAACACCTCCAGTTCTCCCTGTACCCCCACTGTGGGCAGTTTGGGGCTGAATCTGGCACAGCCCAAATGCTCCCAGAGCCAGTGCAGGCTTGGGACCCAGGGCACAGCATTAGCCATGCCCCGCTTCCCTCACCTGGGAAATGGAAGGAAGCCAAGATTCTACTTCCTACAGAAGGCTGTGGACTGGGTGTCAACTCAGGAACTGCCCACCACCCCGACAGGGATGAAGCAGGAGATGTGCAGGTTCTGAGCTTTGTGTGCTCTGCCTCTTTTGAGACTACAGGCCCAAGCAGCAGGGCAGGAGCACGTGGCTTGCTGGCTACCAGCCGAACTATCTCGACTTGTACCTGGGGCACTTGACAATGAGCAACGTAAGTTGCTCACAAGAATTGTTTTCTAATTAGCCATGCACACCAAAGGAAGAACCATATTGCTAATAAGCACAAGCAGAATCATCATTAGATGAGACTTTATTAGGTACTTACAACTGAGATTGTAGCCATTTGTCCTGACAATAAGCTTAGGCAAAACTGACGCATGGTGTCCTTTAAATCTCAACTGGTTTAATTAGACTAGTTGAGGATATTTGATAACCCAACCCTTTAGCCCCTCTAAAAATAATCACATTGTATGTCTTATTTATTAATTTTGATTTATATCAAGATACTCTTCTGTTTCTCTAGGGGGCATTTAAAAGTTAAAATGCAGAGCCAGCCGATAAATCCGTCCAGTATACAATGAAATGACCTTCCAAGGAAGTAAAACCCCATCACCCTGAAAAGCCAGAGAGGCCTTTGTTGGATTTGCTGAAGGTAACTCCAGCTTTAAAGATGGCGTCTCTGCCTGAGAGGTTGGAAAAAGTGGTGGCTATCATGTTTGAGTGTATTATTAAAAGTGACAGTTATCTCTGTATGCTTACAATTGGAACTTCTGATTTCATAGACTATAACAAATGCACCACTGCTGTTCTGGATGGCCTAGCATTAATAAAGCAAACCAATTTTGAATGCCTAAGGCCGGGACCTCAGGGACAGCAGATGGTGCCCAGGATACCCATTCTCACATTAGCATAAGAATGGTATGCAGTGGGTCACAGATTGCCTTTAAGCAAGCTTTCAGTTGTCCACACAGCCTCTGCTTCCAACCAAACGAGACAATAGCATTGTCTGGGATTTTTAATTTAGGTAATCGGTGCTTCATTACATAAAATGTATTTCACAAGCAAGTCAAGCAATAAAGAAACCTATCTCCTTTGTAACTACTTGCGCTCCATAAGCACCTTATTCAAACTTTGCACATGCAACAAAAGGAAATGAACAGTCCTTGTTCATATGTGTTAAAACACTTCAGACAAATTACTTAAGATTTCCTAAAATTAGACTTTTTTTTCCCTAAAATTGCTTCTAATTTTGTGTGTAATTACAGCTGTAATTTCTTGTAAGCACAAATGGCATATACATTGATTTCCAACTTGACTCTCTCATTGAGAATCAGAACAAATCCCAAATAGAAAACTGGAAACTGAGCCTCGAATTTTTTAAAAAGAGTATGAAATTCACATGCTCACCTGGATTCAAAATTAAGACTGTCCTGATCTTAAAAGAGGCAAAACTTCACCCCATTCCTAATTTAAGCCTCAGAGTTAAGTAAAAAGCAGCCGAGGACTGGACTCTCCAGAGGGAAGTTCAGAGCGAGACTCAGGATATCATATGCAAACTTTCATGAGATATTTTGTCCTTTCTAGAAAACACAGGTAAGTTCCACTTTATTTAAAGTCTCACAGAATGCGTGTTTGATATCTTAACATCAATAATGAACAAAGCCTTTGTGTTTACACGTCTGTCTTCTTGGCTGAGCTAACTCAGATTTCTGAAATAATAAATTAATAATTAATTTTTGTTTTCTGAAAATATGACTCTGTAGTCATCATATTTTGTGCTCCTTGGACAGGGATCCTCAGCTGAGTTTGTTTCCTGGCTGTTTATTAACCATCAAGACAATGCTTTAACTCCACTCATCATATGCATCAGTCAAATCAAATCTGGAAAAACCTAGAGGAAGAGCCCCATTTTTGAAAAAACAGGAAGCACATTAATTGAGAGATTCCCTACTGCATCACAAGCTCTCTGCAAGAAAGATACAGAGGGCAGAGATAATTCCTTTTTTTCTTTTTTTGCGAAAAACATCTGAGAAACAGGAAGAAAAAAAAAGGGGTGTTATTTCCACTCCCAAACCAAAAGGATTAAAGAGGAGTTAATCCACACAGATATCATGTGCCCACATACCTCTTCCTTATCACTGCACTTACTCTAGAAAATTGCAATCATGGCTTCACCTGCTTGGATCCCCCTTGAGATCCCCATGATGGGAACTTCTGAAGCAAAGCAGGGTGTCCAATAGATGGTCAACCTCATCCCAAGTCAAAAGTGCAAAGCTCCAGTGGTGACAGTGCCAGGGATTCCCTAGAATGGATCTTGGCAGGCTCAGCAAGCCTTTAGCTTCCCAAGCTGTTCTCCAAAACGAGCCCGACGAGGAGCTAGCAAAGGCAAGTCACTCCACACCACAGGCACACCCCAGATTCCAGACATGGTTGATGGTAAGGCAGCTGAGAATTACAGACTTACACACAACACAGACTGGCACAAGGAATAGACGAAAATCTTTTGTTGATGTTGCTGTTCTTGTTTCTCATGTAACAGTTTTCATTCCCTAAAGCCAATGTACTAATTACCAACTGAAAAAAAGTCATCTCATTATCTTACTTGAATAAATACCAGTAGTTCTGGAGCTTGACTGGAAAATTCAAGAAGCCATATCTGGGCAGTTCAAGCAAATAACTATTTCTGTATCTTGATCAGCATGTTTCCTTCTCTATGAACGACTTGAAAATGATTAATTCTCCAGAAACTCTATGGAATTAAGGAAAAGTTTTGAATAAACTGGAGGATATTTTGGGTGACAAGATCACTGGACTCCATAGAACTATGAGGGTCCTTTCCTAGATGAGGTTTTCAGAAGGTGGCTGAGGATTTTGTAGTTGATAGGTGAAACATGAAAAAACACCAAGGGGAGGGACTAAAAGCTGGTTCCTTATGTGATCTTGAGCAGAGCTGCTTAGGGCTTATTTTTCTGAACTGTTTGGCTTCAAGAATTTCAATTTTCATTGAACTTCCTTCCAATCAGATACTTCTGGGGATGGAATTTCTAAAAATTACACCAAATGAGAATTTACAATCTTGACACTGGAACATGGCCCACTGAGAAGACCCTCTGCTTAATACTCAGCATTGTTTAACAGAGAGAAAATGTAAAACTAGCAGCATTTCTTGACTCTGCCTTTGGGGGAAGAACTTTCCACTGTTGCAGGTGTCTCCTAAGTGGTTCCAGAAGGTGAGCAGAAGCAAGGAAGTAACTCGTGCTGGAGGGGAAGGGTCATCTCCTCCTGGCAGTTGACTCTCACACTTGTCACAGAGTGAGAATGAGTGAAGGAAGGAAGACAAACACAAACATTACAGTGAAACACTACATAAATATATTACACTGCTTTTGTGATGGATATTTATAGCCAGAGTTGGGATGTGACTGTAAAAGTATTATTTTAAGATGATCTCTAATATCTAATTTATTCTTCTCAGATTCTGTTGGGGTGGTCTACAGAAGAAACCCACACTGCAGCCAAAACACTGCAGGCAAGTGCTGAATGTTCTGTAAAAACATAAACAGTTTCTTGCCTGCGTATCTGCTCTCCATCATATTTCTCATCTTTCACTCTTCAGTTCCCAAGATACTAGAATTTCCTCAGTTCTGTGATTACCTAGAGTTTTCTCATGGAGACAAGCACCGAACACATAATGAAGAAAACAAACAACAGTCAAAAATCCCCTAAAAACAACCCTTCAGCTTATTATTCCATTATTCTTCCTGTGCAGGCTCAGAGCCAAAGACACTCCAGCCACCGCTGGGGAGATCAGTGGTAAACATTGTTAGCTGTCAGCAGAGGAAAAATCTTGAAATAAACAGTTCTTCAAGGTATAATTTTTCCCCTGATAAACATTAAAGAGGGGCAAAGCCAACAGACCCCTTTATCTCCCTTCTTAATGAATTAATAATATAAGCACTAATCCGAAAATGAAAATGGACAGTTTCTTTGATCCTATGGGAAAGCCCCAGAAAACAGGCAAAAGGCTGTTGCCCCATTTGTCACATGACTGCCACGATTTGCAGGTGGTATGGCAGAAATGAAGTCCCACACTCTGACGAAACCTCATGTGAGCATGTACTCTCCCAGTGCACTCTGTGCTGGACAATGGCCTGGGCAGACACCTGTCTGAAGTGCCTTTCTGACTATGAAAGAGGAGGATATTCCATTTCAGTTCTTGCAGCTATTAAGGAGTCCCAGTGAAATGGTCATTAAAGACCTGTCAGGCCAAAATGTGCTGCACTTACGGAGCTTTTATATGATTTGCCTCTAGCTGTCTGTAAAGAGTGAGGATGATACATAGCATCCTTTTTACAGAGAGCTCAAAGAGATAAATAAAAATAGTTTTCAATCTGGAAGATGCACAGTGCAGGGAGGTTAAGTGAACAATCCAGTCTCTCACAGCAGGGCAATAGGAGAATCGGGGACAGAATCCAAATCAGCTGATAATAGTCCTGTGACCTCAGCACTAAATGGGGATCTTCCTGTACTTACAGCCTCTTTCTCAGATAAGTTTGTCCTCCCAAGGTGTACTCCAGAGAGTACCACTGGTCTGGGAGTCCTGCTGCAGGAGTTTGTGGGGACGAGCAGAGAAGATTCCTTCAGTAACAGCCTTTCCAGGGCTGCTTCCAGAGGTCACCAATCTTACTGCCTTGTTTGGTTCTGGGCTCTTCCTGATTTAATTTAATCTGAAGGATTTGATTCATTGTTACTCAGCAATAAACTGTTTTCCTAAAAAGGGCTAATCAAACTTTGATGAGGCCCTTGAGCAATGGGAAGATTGATTAGATACATTAAAGGTTAGGTGTAGAGCAAAACTGAAGATCAGGACATAAACTCCTATTGAGTCAATAAAATTATGACTGGTATTTCTACACATATCTTTTCCCACTGCTCTATCCCATACTTTTATGTATTTGCGTAACCACCCCAGCATCCTGAAAGACGGAACTGGTAGCCTCTCCCATGCTTTGCTTAGCTCCACACCCTACATGTTTTGAACTACTTAACGTGGCAGAAAAGCTGCAGTGTCGCAGCCTCTGCCCTGCCAGTCAGCCCTGTGCTGTACATTCACCCACAGCTGGGATGAAAGGGATGTTTTTGATGGCAATGGCTGGGAGGTAGGCAAGGAAGAGAGGCTGTCCTGCAGGCATTCAGGAGTGACCACCTGTGTGTGAAATAGAAGCTCTCAGCAATGTTTAACTGTTGGTGCAGACCTGAATCCCCCACTAGAATACTTATGTCCTTAGCAATACTTAATTTCTTACTCCCCAAAATCTTCAGCAGTGAAGATGCTGCATCCTCCCTAGGCAGCCTGTTGTAGAATTTAGTATTGCTGCTGCTAGAAAACGTCCTTAAATTTATAAGGATAAACTTCTGAAAAACATATTGATCTGTGTGGTGATCTATGAAGGCAAGAAAATGAGTTACAGTGTGGGGAAATGGACTGGCCAGCAAGTTCTATCGTATGGTCTTTACACTGTCACCTGAGCTGCCCAGGACAAGTCATATCAGGCTAGAACAGCAGAGTAGGTGACCTTCAGACCTACTCTAATATTGCAGTCCTTATGCTACCACAAAAATAAAACATTCACACTAACTGACAGACAGGAGGTCAGTTTTTCCAGCTGATCCTCTGTCTTATTATGTAAGAGACGTTGTTTGATTATTGCTCTCTGCTAACCTCTGCATAAATCAGCCATTAAGGACTAGAACAGAAATTGTTACTGAAAATTCAATCAGTGTTTCACTGATTTTTTAATACACAACCATGTGTATAGCAAAGTGCATTAACCTGCTTGAGCCTATTGGAAAAGATTTTACTAACAAACTCCATACAACCTAACAACAACATAGGAGAAAGGAGCAGTGGTCCAGGACATGGGAGGGATGGCAAAAGTTAAATACAAATTTCTCAACTTCAGAAGTCATAAATGGTGTATTTAGGAGAGGGCATTATCCATTATTTCACCTGCAAAGGTGGTTTTATCTCCTACACAGTTTAATTTCCATTTTGCTTTGGCTGACACACATTCATAGCATCATAGAACCACAGAATATCCTGAGTTGAATCGAACCCACAAGGATCATCAAGTCCAACTGGCTCTGCCCAGGACAACCCCAGTAATCCCACCATGTGTCTGAGAGAGTTCTCCAAATGCTTCTTGAGCTCTGTCAGGCTGGTGCTGTGACACTTCCCTGGGAAGCCTGTTCCAGTGCCCAGCCACCCTCTGGTGAAGAAACTTTCCCTAATATCCAACCTAAACCTCTCCCGACACAGCTTCATGCTGTTCTAAATCTCTTGTTTATGAGGCCTAGTGACATGTGAGGCCAGCACAGGTGATCCATACCTTTTCCTTCCCTTTCCCTTTCCTTTTCCCTTTCCCTTCCCTTTCTCTTTCCCTTTCCCATTCAGTTTCCCTTCCCTTTTCCTTTTCCCTTTCCCTTTCCCTTTCCCATTCCGTTTCCCTTTCCTTTTCCCTTTCCCTTTCCCATTCAGTTTCCCTTTCCTTTTCCCCTTTCCCTTTCCCTTTCCCTTTCCCTTCGCTTTCCCTTCCCGCTCCCTTTCCACTCCCCTTTCCTTTTCCCTTTCCTCTTCCCCTTCCCCTCTCCCTTTCCCATTCCCTTTCCCATAGAAATTTATAACTTCCACTGTGTTTGATGCTCACGGTCACAAGCTGCCTTGCAGATAATGCTGCCACTTGATGGTCCCCAAGGTTTGAAATTTGGGAAACTTCTGATACTGGTCAGTGACTTTGCTTGGGGCACACCTGGTATCAGGGAAGGAAATGTCTTACGCCATACAAATATGACAGAATGGATCCACCCCAAAATCAAATTAATCCCTTAACAGAAAAACATGCCAACAAATGGGTTTCATTACTTCAAACTGCAAGAGGCTCCTGGAAAACCCCAGAGGTGGAGAAGGAAACACATTAATTCAGCACTTCATCCAGTCCAATAACACAGTCTGCAGTCTGTCACATAATGCTGCATTCAAAGGCAGGATTTAGGAGACAGGTTCATTGCAAGGCTACAGCTGTGCCAATCTTCACATCAGAGTAAACCACATGGAAGATCTTAGCCTTAGGAAGGCTGCCTGAAACGAAAAGCAGCTATGAAAAGGCCCTTTTCACATTTCTTCTATCCTCACTCTCTATTATGCATGTACCTATTTATGCATATACCTTTACCTACCAAGAAGGTATAGAAGATGGAACCAGACTCTCCCAAGAGGTGTACAGTGAAAGGTAACAGACACAAACTGAAACATGGAGAAATCTGATTAGATTTTTTTTTTTCATGAGGATGGTCAAACACTGAAATTGCATCAGAGAGGTTGTAGGATCTCTATTTTTGGAGGGAGTGCTAATCTAACTGAACCAAGCCCTGAGTAACCTGCTAAAAATTGGTCCTGCTTTGAGCAGCAGATTGGACTATATCAAACCCACAAGTCACATCCATCCTAAATTATTCTGTGATTTTTCTTGGGTAAATTTGGAATCATACTGTAGGGCTTTAGTAAATATTAATATATTTCTATAATACTTAATCTCACCCTCTGCACTGATCAAGAATGGAGACAGGCTGCCAGTACTCAGCTAAAAGGAATAACAGCACTACCCACAAAAGGGCCAGCATCCACATTGAAGAGTTCTACACTCAGAAACCTCCTTCAGTGCACTCGATGAACACTTCATCCACCATGGTCTCAGTGTGTCCATGGAGGTGCTATACATACCCTGCTGTGCTCGACAGACCTGTGACTATGGACCACTGGTTCCATAGTGAAACCTTCTAGAATATGATGCACTGAAAGAAAGATTACTGGGGAGTTTTCAAAAGAAAAAATCCTCTAGGATCTCAAAATGTATCTTATTCTATCTGAAGGGCTAAGGCTTCAACTAGGAGGATAATTTCAAGGCACTCATTTAATCTTAAGAGAGCACTGTGAGAGACTGGGAGTATTTACACATACTGAAATAGTTATGATCTGATGATTTAAAGTGATATCTATTGATGCCCAAAGGTATTTTTGGGCCCATACTTCCTTCACTGACTGTCTGTTTTTATGTAGTTGTTTGCCAACTACTGACAGCCTGTTTAGAAATATCAGGGAACATGAAATCTGGAGGTGTATCAGTGTGTGAGCGTCCACTCCAAAACCTCTGTGAAAATAACCTTCAGGGATGGCAATCGGCCAGAGATGCAGTTTGAAGCCAGCTAAAATAAGAATAAATATTCATGGCAGCTAAGGATTTTGCATTTAATACCATTCTGCTAATGCAGATAAATATTCAGATTTCCCTGGCTTCTGGAGAGTAAACCCAGTTTAAAAGAGAAATCCACACAACAGCATTCAAATAACATTGCAACTGCTGGTAGGGCTTTTGGGGGATGTGTTATCCTAGTTTTTACAGACCAATTTGAAATCCCAGCAACTGAAACATCTACATCAGACAAGAGATGCAGAAAGATTCATGCTCTGGATCACTGCTGCTTCTGGCAGAGGGATGACTCTACCTGTACCCTACTGTTCAGTGCTATGCTGTAGTTCTGTCTTTCAGGACTGTACTTCATTCACAGGTAAAGCATCTCTCACCTATTTTCACATCTTTGCAATGAATAGTATAATCCAAAGTTAATATTTTACTACTTTTACTCCTACCCACTTGTCTCTGTGCTAGGGCAAATGTTTCTGTGGTGTAAACCCCAAGCTCACAGTTGAGTGTAACCGACTCTGAAGTGATGGTTACCTTCACAAGGCTCAGTTTTTACAGGAAAGATACACAAATGAATTAGATTAACCACGCTATTGCAGCTGTCAATTGTGTTACAGCAGCAGATTTACATAACTGCCTAACCAGGTAGGGCTTTCCTCTCCAGCCGACCAAGAAGCCAGAGTTGCATCCTGTCCCCACCACAAATTCAAGTCACTTCACAGGCATAAGAGACCTCAGAAGAAATTATTCAAAGGGAAGAGAATCAAAATTATTTCCCTTCCTCTGCAGATTCACAAGCAAAAGAGTAACTGTGTTCTACAGCCCATTATTAAAACTCTTTGCAACTAACCACACCACGAGACACTTGCACCCCAGCTGGATGCTACGCGAGGCTGTGACTGCAGGACCACTAAGAAGACACTCCACTTTCTCACATATAAGTTAGAAGCTTAATTCACATGCTTCAGAACATGAACTTTAAACTGTTATCAACACACCTTCAGACTTCATGAAAGGAAATGAGCAAGATGACAGATGGACCAGTAGGTTTGGTTTTTTTTTTTTTCCACAAAACAGCTCTCAGACTGCATTAGCTCGCTGCTTCTCATTCCTTCTGTGCCATACCTTCATTTCTGGATATCTCTCTAGACTGAACACTCACACTTTCTCTTCCCTCTTCCCTCCTGTGACTATAGTTCCTGTAAAAGGTTCAGAATGGAGGGCAAGTAGCTCCTAAACAACTCCAGCTGTCACACTTCTAGCTGAACAAAAAGGGGCAAGCAGAATGGAATTGGAAGGGGAAGTGCAGGCACAGGGCAATGAGAGGCCAGGGTTTTTTCCCCAGTCTTTCACTAGTCTTAAGCAAATTACTTCCCTTATACATTGCTATTAAAGTAATATAAAATTGCACAGGCTTCTGGCAGGATTTCCAAAGTACAGCGCTCAGCTACCAGTATACAGGTTTGAGGCATCAAAGCATTCTGGAATTCAAGGTGTTCAGCTCTCTTAGACATTAAACACAAATTTAAAAAGAAGCCCATTCAGCTCGTCAGCCTCTCTTCCTTTTAAAAGTATACCAGAGATCACAGCAGTCAATGCATTTATTCTCTCAGTTAACATATACTTATCCTAACCTGAATCTTTGCATGATCCTGAGAATTCTCACTCCAATGAAAATGACTTGAAAACACACAGACCACAGGTTTCACCTTTGTGAAGAAAACTGTTTACATGTGGGAGTGCAATTAGAGCAGTTACTTCTTTAAAAATAACGGAAAGAGTGTTCCAGCAGCCAGTAAGTCATCCCTGCTGGGACTTCTGTCAGTGTCAGAGACTTTGCTGCAGCAAAGTTCCTACAGGATCTCAGTGCTCACTATCTCTGTTGGGCAGAGTACGCCAAGAGTCTGCCAAGAGAGAAAACCTGAATGCTGCACTGAAGTGACAGTAACAGGACAGGGGGAGCTCTGCACCTGGCCCAAGGGGAGGGTGGCTAATTTAACCTTCTGTCTTGTTTCAGTAGAAGTCCACAGTGCTCATCTCCACTTTTAATATTGTATTTACCATTACCAATCTCTTAAACTGCTTGGCCAATTGATGGTGATCCTTTAAACTAGGGCATCAGATCCAAACCGGGAATGGCTAGGCAGGCAGATGGATTATGGCACTGGCGAGATTAGGAGTTTTAGGCTGTGACTGGCATCAAAGGCAGCCCATTCCAATTACTGTCTTCTTGTGAGTCTGGAAGTGACTCGTGTAAAGACACTCAAGACCATCCCGCTGAGCCTCCAGATTAAAAATAACAAGACAAAAGTTGGGAAATGTTTAATATGTGAAAAGCAACTGATCTTAAGATATTTGAATGGTAAGTCCCTGAAGGTGCTTCTGGCATGGGAAGGTGCATCTCTGGCACTCAACTTGGCCCAGCGGGCAAGCAGCCTGGCTCGCCGGTGGCGCACAAGAGGAGCCTGCAGAGCCCTTGGCCTCCCCTCCCTTCCCGCCCCCCGCCAGGCTCCCCGTGCCTGCCCGCAGCGCCGGCCAGCAGCGCGGCACCCCGGTCCCGCAGCATCCAGGCCCAGCCCGCACCGCCAGGCACATGCCAGAGCCTTTCCCATGGAGCCAGTTCTCCCTGGAGCCTCAAACTAACCAGACCCCCAGCCACAGGATAGGGTTCGGGGCGGTTACAAGGCACAGATTTGGGAACTTCCGAAGAGAGCCGGGTGCTGACAAAGACCTCAGGGCTCTCCCCAGCCCCCCGCAAGCTGCAGCCCTGCACGGACCCCGGCTGGGCTTTGTTGCCCGGCTGGCTGGCTGCAGGGGGCCGCGGGCTGCCAGGAGCCCGCCCAGCCCCTCCGCACAGGGCACAGCCGTGCCGGGCACGCTAGGTACAAAGGCAAAGCACAGACCTTCTCCCTGGCCTCTCCGCGGGAGGCTGCGCTTGTCCTGCCGGCCGCGGCCGCGGTGCCGGCGGGGAGCTGGGGCCGGCCGCGGTGCCTCACCGGCTCCACATCGATCCGCCCGCCGGCAGCCTCTCTGCTCTGCTCTCCACCCCTTCCTTCCAGGGGGCCAAAAACGGGGCTGTGGGGGGGAACCTTTCTATTATTATTATTCTAATATATTCTGGGGGCTTGTGGTTCCTGCAGCCAGGCGGAAGTGAACCCGCTTTCGCCCCCCTCCTCCTTCCGCGATGCTCCGGGGCTGGATGCGGGTGGCCCCCGCAGACCGGGGTCCGCTCCCGGGGCCCGGCTGCCCGCAACTCCCGGGCGGCAGCGGCGTCCCGGTCCCTTGGTCCCCGGGCGGGGTGGGGAAGCGGTGCCGCCCCGAGAGGCAGAGGTTACTTGGGAGGCAAAAAGAGGCGAATAATTTTCTCCACCCCAGTGATGGGCGGGCTGCCCCGTGCCCGGCGGGGTGCGCTCGGCGGCCCCGGAGCCCGCTGAAGGCAGCGGTGCCCTCAGTGACGCGCGGTCACAGCACCAGAGGAAAGGCTATAAAATGCAGCGAAATACACGTGTCCGCTGGCTCCGTAGTGACATCCCGTGGTGCGGGGACACTACTGCCGACGGCCGGCTGAGCCTGGGGCTCACCCAGGCCCCCGGAGCTTTGCGGGGTTACGCGCTGCCCGCGGGCTCCGTCCGGAGCAGCCGCGCACGCAGCCCGGAGCAGCGCCGGGGGGTTCCCGCAAGGACCCCAATCACCATCAGTGGCTCGGTTTTAAAGCAGCCTTTAAAGCTGCGGCAGAGCTGTGCTGCTCTCGGCCACTGTGGGGGTTTGTGCCTTATAAACGTGTCGCATCTTCCACAGAACGCCAGAGAGCAACTAGGGCTCCGAGCTGAACTGTGCCGCTGGCCTCCTGTCTAGGCTGAGGAGCAGAGTGAGAGACACCCAATGAACATCCATCTAACTAAGGCAAATGTTAATTTCTTAATTCAGCATGTGCTGTCATGCTGAATCAGGCTTGCAGAACATCTCCGCTAGGCAAGAGGCACAGTAGAGATGAGGTGGTGAAACCCTGTACCTCCCTAAGCCTTAGCTACTCTAGAGAACCCTCCTGTCCACCTTCCCTGTCACACAGCACAATGGGATGCTCTGGTGGCCTGTGGCAGAAAAGACAAGGATAGAAAAGACAGTGAAAAAGACCTGAACTCATGGACCAAAACACCACAACCTGTCCATACACAGGAGGAAAGGGTGAAGTCAGCACTTAGGCACAGCTGAGCTGAATGGATTCCAGCTTACAGGATGCTACTAGTAATGAGGACTTGGTGGCATCACCCTACAAATATCTCCACAGCAAGCTTGGTAAGATCCATGCCACCATGTTTACAAAGCTCAGATTACCTGGACCAGAAAGATTAAGGCTAGCCTGGGCAGGCCTGAACACACAGCAACTGAAACTCCTGATAATTGTTCCGTGGCGTGTGGATGCAGGTGGTAGATGGGTTGTAAAAGGCTCTTCTAAACTCTACTACAGGAGTAACTCACATGAGATGGTGCACATGTTCACAAGAAATGACTGGGACACTCTTTACTGAGATCTCTGTTGTCCCCAGAAGCCAACTGCTCTCAACATCATGGTAGAACTTAAACTCTAAAATTCTGTCTTGTGGGAACAGTGAAATGGTCAATGAAGGTGATATCTCTTTGATCTGGTATCTTGTTTAGGATGCGCCATTCTGGACTCTGCAGATTCATCTCTGCTCAGTTTTGTGTTAAACATTTCCTTCACATCCCAACAGCAGCAGAGTTGCTTAGTCAGCTGCTGCATGTCTCACAGCCTTAGGGTGTCTGTGTCCTCCACATTGCCACTGGATGGCTGAACAACCACGTCAGCAGAAATGCCTTCTTCCAGGCGGGACTGGCCAGAAGATTGCACCTCATCCTAAGGAGTGCACGCCTGGACACACTGGTGCATAAATTGTGTCTTGCAGCTTAATTACTGCAATTCTGTGTGCTTTGAAATAAACCACAGCAGGTGTAAAATACCGCAGATGTCTGCTTAGCAAAGGAGAGCAGTGTGGTGCTTTGCTCATCCTAGATTCCTACTAAGTGCAGACTTCGGTCTTCTTTTCTGATATTCAAAGCCCTTCATAATCTTCCATAGCCAGCTCCTGCTGGAGCACTGCCACCGTTGACCAAGGGGTGAGAAAAGACTGTGGGAGTTTCGTATTCCCCAGGCAGTATTTCTGCACTGTGGAACTTACTTTTCCTCACAGAGATAGAAGTAACCCAGATCTGAATGCAGTCAGAAGCAAATGCAAAATTTCTCTCCTGAGCTTCATTTCTTCACACACAATCATGCAAAGAACACTACTACCCAGCCCTACAAATCCAAGCTCTATGAACTAAGAGCTTGCTATTCCTCTTAGTGGCTAGATGGAAAAGTAGAGAAGGAATGGCTTTTTTCTGTTTTAAAATACTTGGGAGGACACAAGTCCTACAGAGATGGGAAGCATCTAAATATATATAAAGACATAGTGAGATAAGTTAACCCATCTGTTGTAATTTAGCAGTTTAATAAAACCAATTTTAAAAAATCAACAGTTTTATGAAACCACGAAAGCACTATTGGTATTTTCAAGTTTTTGAAATTCTTCTCCAAAGTGTATGAATGTAGGAAATCAACCATCTCCTGTCAGATTCCTGAACTGCATGAAAAGGAACAAGGCTGTGCATGAAGCTGATGCAAACAAATCCATGGTGTAATTAAAGCAAATTGCCATTAACCATCTAACACAGACTATTACAAATTGCTCCTCACACCCCAAAATACATTGCTGATTTCCATTATATGTCAGCACACACATGCATCACTATCCTTCTTCCATCCCAGGGATCTCAGAACACCCCACAGATGGTGCTTAAATGAAGGCTTACAACACCTTCATTCTTTTCCCACTGTGAGCACAGAGATGTGCTGATCATCTAACAGGAAGTATTAAAATGACTGGAAAGATGAAGGTGTCCTATCTGCACATATGCCTTGCTCTTCCTACTAGATAGCACTTCCAGCACATCTGGTGGTAATCAGAGAACGTTCTTTCCTTAAAGACTGCCCTGAGCCATCCACTGACAGCTTTACAGGCAAATCAGGGCACAGAAGCAGTGTTTTGCTACATCCCAAGGGATGATGCTATTCAGTTCTGTGTCTGAAGAGCCACGTAGCAGCTATGGAGGAGCACTCAATATACTGTGAATTCACACAAGCTTCTGTTGGTTTCGAATGCTCATCTTTTGATATAGTCAGGTGACAGATATGGGATACTGTCAGAGGTTTTCATACATCAGGGAATCCTACAAAACATACAGAAAGAGAACATAAGCGCCCAGTGTATCAGCCACCATCTCACAGACATGTTGTGCGTGCTCTGAGACCTCCCAGCCAAGCAGGCTTACCTGGGAAGTGGGAAAACAAATGTGCACTGGCCAGAGAGCTGTAGTAGGCCAGTGAAGTACCCTTGGAAGTGTTTTCCATCAAATGTGCAGGCAGGTTCCGCTTTCTCTCTTCCCTCTCCTCTTCAATACATGCACACACCCCATCTCAGTGTGATTTATGCTACAGTCCTGCTGTGATCTTTCTCTGGAAGTTTTTCCATGCCCAGAGTACAAGCTGAGAGCAGGAGTCTGAGGAACAGGCAGCACTGGAGCTTTGACAGTTCAGCCCTGAAAAATGTCCCCAGTTAAATTACAGAGATACCCACAGACTTCAAGGAGCTACCAAAACACACATGTCCAACAACACTGTCCATTAAAAAGGCAGCAGCTGTGCTACTCACTGTGTTCAGTTACTCTCTTCCTGGGAGAGAAGTGAAACTACCCAACAATCAGTCCCACAGCCCATAACCCATCCCTGCCTTGGTGCGAGGGTACGTGTAGATCTTTACGCATGGAACACAAGGCTACCTGTGGCTATGGGCATCATGAATGTTAGAACAAAAGAGAGTTGGCCATAGCTGGTCACTTCTTGTGATCATGTCTGGGTTACCTCTGTAACATTTTCTTCTGTGTTCCTGGTTTTGTTTGAGTTTTTCTTCTAGAACTTGGTAACTGATGTCTCACTGTTATTATCAGTAATACTGTCAGTGTCTATAAAAAGTACATAATTCAACTGATAAATGCTACAATACGAAAAAACAATGTGCTGGTAATAAAACACAGATGAATTCCCAAAGGAAATGAGTGGTCTTAAAACCCACAAATTTGAGATAAAAATCCATTCTGCTGCATTTCAAGTAATTACAAGAGAAAAATGATGAAGACTGTTTCTTCTCAAAACTTGGCAATTTTTATGTCATTCTACTGATATTCTTATTGAAAAATAGTGCTTTTATTCACTACCACTTTTTTTACTTTGGCCAGTACTGCAGCCAAACATCTGCTTGTTAATTTAGCAGAGTAAGTTAATGGTTAGTAACTCAGGAGTTTCCAGAGAAGATCCCCACAGATATTTCCTAAGGAAAACTTTCTCTTAAGCTTTGTAAGGATGCACTTAGGAGGGGAGAAGACCAAAGAAACAGAAAGGTCCAGACAAAGCATCCATGTGATTGTTTGGATAAGTTGGGCTCTTCTCCTAAAAAGCCTCAGAGGAGGATTTGGGACAACCTGAAGGCAATCGAAAGCTCAGTGTGCAAGTTTAACTCTGAACATGCCACTGTGACTGAAGAAAGCTGGGAGTGCAGGAAATGAGGCTAAAAGTAATGGTGAGGTAGCAGATAGTTCACTGCTCACAGGATTCATTCCTTTCCATCTTTAGAGAGCCACAGAGGAAAATTAATCACGATTATTACAGTTACACATTCTGAGCCTCTTCCTGCTCACATGTTGACCTTTCTCTTTACCAGAAAAATTCTTAGGAGCCAGCCCAGCTTCACCAAATATATCCCAACAGATGGAATCCTGTATATCCAGGATTTAAGAGACAAATCCCTCAAAAGCCCACTGTCTAAGCAGATACAACCCAGACAATCATCAGCAAGCGTCCCAGGTCCTTGTCTCTGCATGCTGTGCCAGAGTAAGGGAGAGGTGTCAGGCCTTGGGACTCTCCAGGAGCAGGTACAAAAAAAGCACATTACATTGCCAGACTTTAGCAGCACTCCCATCAAATGCCCTTTTGTTTATATTGTTGACAATCAGTTATCATGTACCAGGGCTGAGACAAAAAAATACTGCTGGCAAAAATAGTGTATTGACAGAATGATTTTTAAAGACCTAAAAGAAGCCATGCAAATACATTTGTAAATAGTCTTACTATCCTCACAAGGCAATTACATCTGTTAAGCTGAACTGATAAATGCAGAAAATGACAAGTCCACATTTTTAACTGATAATGAGTTCCTTGCAGGCAAACTACACAGCTCTGGAGACTGAATCCTCAGATTATCCATAGACCATGGCTGCACAGAGAAAAAGAAGCAAGTTTCTCCAGAGCAGTGCCTGAAGCCCAGGAATGCCTTCTCCCAAAGGCAGTGAGGAAGCCTGGGTGCCAAGAAGAAAAATTACATGGTTTTGTCTGCCTGTGACATACCTGCGCAAATGCACACCAGCATTTTTTCAGCTGCACTAGGAAGTGAAGGTGTTATTTTCTTACAGCATAAGGGTGTCACACAGTGAGTTCAGCACCACTGGTGTACAAGTGAGGCACTTACTAGGGTACAAATTATGTTGGGATCAAGTTCTGTACTTTTCAGCCTGTGCTGGAAATAAACAACCTCTGAGTAGTGCTGGCCTTCTTTTTCCAAACTCCATCAGTTACTGTACAATGTCAGGACATAACCCAAGGCTTTGCACGCCCTGTGCTGCAACAGACCTTCACCACAATGTACACAGTCAGATGAACAAGCAGTTGTGCAGCTGTTTCCTAAGCAATACTTCCTCACCACCACTAAGGGACAGTGTTTCCTACATTTCGACTAAAAAGAATGCCATATCTGCAAGTTCAATTTTAATTAGCAATGGTTAATGCCTCCTTTTAGTGCTTGAAGTGTTTTACATTTTCTATTAGGTTTGTTTAATAAGTTATTTCTTCACAATGCAGTGAATTACAGGCCCACTTAATGTACTCTCACTACCACCAATACACTGAAAAGTAAAACAAATGTATTTAGTGAAGGTAATTCCTCCCATGAGCTCCTAAGCCTAAGAGGATGGCTAGTCTAAAATAAATGGTTTACAGTAAGGTGTCAATCAAAAGGCATAAACAGCTTTGCAAAACACATCCCTTTTTGCATATTATTTTTTTCCAAATATATAATTTATGTCTGTGAAAATCTCCTAAACTGTCCTCATCTGTGTTGGCAATGCAAATACTGGAAAATCTGCAAAATTATGCTCTTTGATAGGTACTGCTTCCTATTCCGTGTATACCAGAGATGCTTCTGCCACTGACCTCACTCGGAGTGAAGATAATGTCTACTACATTCAGAGGCAAAAGTCACTATCAGTCCCATTTCTCCAGGCATATTTTGTGTTCTGGAAAATAGTTTAATCAGCTTGAAAGACTCTGCTAAATAACCTTCTCTCGATCTGTGTTCCTCAAAAATACTCTGAGAGTCCCACTCTCACCAGCAAGTAATTGAAATACAGTAAGGCTGTGGCCAAGTTTTTACAGGATGATATAGCAGAGGTACCTGGTTATCCTTATTTTCACACTCACATGAATAAGAAATGTCAATGAAGTAGTTGTTACAGTGATAACAAATGACTGTACCAAGCCCAGTGCTGTATGATTTCAAGACCATATTTCAACACCTTCTTTTGGTGTCTCAAACATTTGAAGACATTCAGATTTGTTGACTACAAGATCAATAGCTGTACACTCAAGCTGATAGCGTAGCTGTACAACCAAATTCCAGTCTTCATTTTCTCTTGAGTGAGAGAAAGCACAAGGCACGTCATATCCAATTAATAAAGAACAATCAAAAAACCCATCATGAGTCCCATGAACAGACAGCTTCCCAGATTCTGTACTCTTCTGCATAGTACATCTAACCTTATCTGTGCAGATAATCCAGTGCAATTAGCCTCCGCTGGTTCTAGCAGGAGACAGTGGCATAGCCAAGAAATAGATATTTTTAGCACCCACCCTCTAACCCTGCCCTGTAATTAACTGCAGAGCCCCACAGATTTCTGCCTGATTAGCTGTTCAACTAATGAGAGGGTCCAGACTCAGCTACCATGAACCCTGAATTACCTGCCATTCACGGGCGAGTCTTTGTGACCCCCAGAGCAAAGCACAGGTGCAGAGCTGTGCTGCAAAAGGGGCACAAAGAGGAACAGGGCCCCCATGCAAAGTGTGCACAACTCCTCTGACTCCAGTCACACATACTGAATGTTTTGGTTGGTTAAACCTGGGAGAAAAACCTGGCAGTTCCTGTATGGTCATTACCCAAGATATAAAATGTTTGGCTTTTAATTAAGATCTACAATATCAATGTCACAAAATGAGTCTGAAATTACAAGAGCAGAAGCTGATCTGATTGCAAAAAGCTCAGCTATTCAATTGAAGGCCAATGCTTGGTCATAACCAGAGAAAAGCTGAGGTCAGGAGTCCAAGTTCAGGAGTGGAGAAAATAAGAAGCTGAAGGAAACATTATATCCTCCAATAATCCTTGCAGGAGATATGATTTCAGCATGAAAGGATGCAGTCCAGCTTTCAAATCTCCAAGCAAAAATCATTCTACTATAACTCTGCTGTGAGATAAAAGCAGACATGTGATCTAGTAATACTGGCCTTTCCCTGGTGTTTTTATTGGTGCTGCCCTCCATATTAAAGAAAACAAACACTCTGCTTTTAATATTAAAGACAACTCCAACAGGTCTGCTTTAGAGAACTTCTCTGTGTTAATCCATGCCTTGTAATGGAGTTAGCCTTGAGTAAGTTTGGAAGATGGCCTGTTAAAATAAAAGTAAGCCGAAGATTGGCTTTTAAAAAAACTTTTACCCAGCTTTTGGGGGCTTTTGTTTGAGTGTTACTTTTTTTCAGTATCAGCTGCTTCTCCTTTCTCTTTTAAAGGGTCATGGTGGAAGAACAAATAAGGCTGTCACCTCATACGTGGTTCTCCCATTTCCTAACTGAGGAAGAGGGAGATTTGAGTCCTCCTGAGATCTGGAATACCCAAAGCAATGCATAAATATATGAAAGAGCATGTTTTTTAATAGAAATATAACTCAGTTGGTAGCACACTAAGCCAGAAACTTGAGACAAGGTCTGTTGTAATTCTACTCTGAGCTGATGGGTACCTCCACACAAAGCATTTCCTCTCACTGTGTCTCAGTTTCTCTGTTTCTAAAAACAATAACCTGAAAAGTCCACAACTTTTCAAGTTTCTTCAGGTAAGACAGTGCAGTATAACAGCAGTGCCAGCCATGAAATCACTATGATGATGAGCTAAGGTCTGGTACTCTTGTCAGCAGAGCCTCTGATGAAGCACCTACATTTGGGCAGAGCAATACAGAACAAAGAGGTGCTGGAAGTCTTGCTCCCTTCTCCCTCTTCATGCCTCTGGATTCAGGTGTAAGGATGTTACAACAATAACAATTCTGCTCTGTACTGCATCGCTGTACTATCAGATGGTAATTTTTGTAGACTCATAGAATGGTTTGGGTTGGAAAGGACCCTAAAGATCATCTCATTCCACCCCTCTGCCACGAGCAGGGACACGTTTTAGTAAACCAGGTTGCTCAGAGCCTCATCCAACCTGGCCTTGCACACTTCCAGGGATGGGAGATCCATAGCTGCTCTGGGCAAACTGTGCCAGTACCTCACCCCCCTTAAAGGGAAGAATTTCTTCCTAAGATCCAATCTAAACCTGTTCTGTGTCAGTGTAAAAACATTTCCCCTTTTATTATTAATTTTCTTGTACTTAAGTCAGATATTGTCACACATTCCTTAAACCAGTTCTGTCAGGTAGTCAAAAACTGTGGCATGGAAGAACCAAAAAGTGAGTAGTTGCTGATATTAATGAGTTCAAGTGAATTGAACTGATGCTGTCCTGCCTGCATCCTCTAGCCATGGATTTGGTCTGCAAAATGTCTCATAACCAATCAGTGGTAAAATATATCTCTGAATGCACAGAATAGGGTGGAACTCTCTGAGGATAGAATCAGAAGGGAATTTTCCCCTCACAAAGCCTGAACACACTGACTGATACATCACTTCTGCTATGGATATAATTCTGCCAAGAGTTTAAGTTATTGAATGTTATTGAACAGAAAACCAGGAAGTCTTGTTAACAATTATGGATGACAGTGTCAATAGAAGAAAAGAAAAGGTGTATTTGCTGAAACAGAAGTTAGGAATATCTTCAATTCTCTTTTTGATGTATGCCTGTCAGCTGCTTGTAACAATGGACATCACAATTTACATCAATGATGAATACCTGGATGAGCTGGAGCACAAGACAGGATGCTGTTGTCCTGATCATTTCTGTGACCAAAGTAGGACACACATAACTTTGCAACATTAATAAATAACATCCAGATTCCGGTTTTCCACAATGGAGTCCTCATTACTGCCTGAGGACAGCATTTAACACTATGTATTTTCCCATCATGACAACAATCTGGGGAGAAGGCAATGAATTAAAAATGAAAACATTGAGGAAACCATCTCTTCTTCAGTTAGAGTGCCACAGCTGCTGCCCAAACCATATCCTCCTATGGGAGGGAGGCAGTGGCCTTGGTAATTACCCAGACATCAAAACCTTCCTATGGCACTCTTCCTCCTGAGAGGCACATGCAGATCAGGACAGGCTGTCTAAACACAGAGAGCCTCCTCTCCCTTGCTGGGTTATTTTCTTTCTCCCTAGGGGAGCTCCAGCCAAGGGAAACTCTATAACAGAGGTGGCTTGGTTTCCTCCCTGTTTTTATAGCAAGGACGAGCTACAAAGGCACCCTTTCGATAATGTCCAGTTCTTCAAAGTCAACTTCTCTGCAGTACTGAAACATTTGAAACTTCAGTTCTGCTTTCACTGCAGTTTTATCTAGCTACTGTATTTCTAACACAGCTGGAACACCAGTACCCCGATTTGAAGTGTACTTATGTCAAATAGCAAAAGACACCTTATGACTCCAGACTCTCTGTTCATTCCAAGGAAATGCCTAGATCCTCACTCTCACATGAAATAATGTATGTTCAACAAGTCAGAGATGGAACATCAGTGGTGACTAGAGACCCAGTCTAGGCTTTCCACCTCCAGGACAGACAGAGACCCAAAGGAATAAAGGTCTCACCTCCTGGGACTTGGGCTCCAAGCAGCTGAACCCCTGCTCACTGCAGTTCAGATGCCAGGCCTGAAGGTACTTACAGGGAAATTGTATTGGCATTAAAAACATCAAAATTGGATTATACTTGGACACATGCTGGCAAAGTATTTGCAATGGATTCAGAATAGCTGGAAATTGGCCACATCCACATAATATTCCTAAAGTTGGATAAAGTTTAACAGCAGTAAATTAGGAAACTTTGCCAACTCCAAAGCACTACCTCAAACTTGGGCCAAAACGATGCACAGGCACCCAAATGCTCTAGAGGGATTTCTCCCTTCTGCCAAAATCTCTTGATCAGATAAGAAAAGCAGGGATAGGGATGCTGTTTCTGGAGAAGGCTGGGATTTGGAAAAGAGCCTTTTTGGCAAAAACCAAGGAAGTTGCAATCAAAAACCTAAAATACTTGCAGAGCTCTGTGTAGAGGGCAAAGGACTGCGGCTGCTGAGGCATCTCTAAGTGTCAGGGAAGAGCCCTCCAGACCACGAATGCTCTCCTTAGCCACCACTCTTGTGTCTCCCCCAGTGAGTCTACAGAGACAAACAGAAAACTGAATTGTTACAGTACATAGAAACATTCCTTTCATAGAGATATTTGGAGCACGATGAGAGGTGGGAGGGAGAGGAGAAGACAGAAAGAACAAAGAAGTGTTAAAGGAGTGAGACAAGCTGCTGGCACCTCTGTCTTTTGTCATGTCTCAGCCCTAGTGCCTGTTGAGCTAAACTGTGAAATCTGTATTTATGTCACAGAGCTGGGAGGCTGCTCACACACAGCAGTGCTCCCCCCAGGCACTTACACAGTGCCCTGCGTGGCCCCTGGCACCCCTCAGACCAGGGACCCTGTGCACCCCACCTGGAGAGGCAGCACAGCCTGTGAGAACCCTTCCCTCCACTTCAGGATTATTCTCTGCGATATTCAAAAGATTCTCCCCATCTCTTAGAAGTGAAGGCGGGGAGGATCTGTCTGATTGTATCTGTGACCCTGGCAACTCTTCACAAGCAGAGACAGCTGAGTCACTAATATTTAGAAAAATAACATAATTGACTGTATTCAGGCCTGTGGAGGACCCCTGCTGGGTATTCACAGTTAAGCATTAGCAACTCGGTCATTCCTGGCAGCCTTTGTGAAGGGTTGCCAGGGCTGTAGATTCAATTAGATGACCTCCGACAAACTGATTTCCACTGCAAATATCTTTCAAAAAATACATTAAATCCCCAATAAATACAGTGAAATTGGAGGAGACAGCCCTTCCTACCTCATTGAATGTCCCAAATCACCCCACAGCCCCAGCTAGAGGCTTGCCTGGATGTTCTGCATGCCCGGGCTCTATTATCACTGCTGCCTAATGTGATTTAGCCCTGTCTGTGGATTGCACTCTTTAAATCTGAGAATGTGACAGTGTCGCGGTTGGATGCAGATTAGGATACAAAATGATGTTGAAAAGGTAAAAATATTTTCCTATGTCTTTCTTTTCCTTGTCACTGGGCAGGGGTGACAATTCTTTTACCGCTCTTTTTTATCTTTAGACAGCTTTTTTTTCCGGCACTAAACATTGAATTATTTTGATGTAAGAAGAACTAAGATGAATCAGATCCAGTGTTTTGTATTACTGATTACAATATGCTGCAGAAGTACATTACACTGAGCTGGAATATTTATTTCCTTCTCAGTAATCTGTACTAAAGGTGATTCATGTGCCACTAAGGCATCCAGGAATGAGATTTTTAAATTCTGGCTTATGCATAGACTTTTATGATAAGCCTTACAATAGAACAAACAATGTGGACACTATTTGTTAATACTATCATAATACAATCAGCTAACACCTAAATTACACTTTGTAATTGCTTCTCATAATGTCTGCCTCCTCAGACTACAGGATTTCATTTCAGCCAACATACTCTGCCGTGCTAAATTGATTCTCAGCTCAACTATTTGTTTGCTGCTTTTCCATCCTAAATAATTCTGAACAACTACCAAACCCTCATCTTTCTTGCATACATCAATGTTTGAGGAAATAGAAGGAAACAGAGCAGTGCTGGATTCTCAATATGTCCCTCCAGAGAGAAGCTTAATGAAAAAATGTTTTAAAATAATATATCCTATTGTTGGGGTTACAATGAGACATTAATTCAGTAGCAAAAAAAAGTAACAGGATAACAGCTATTCTGAAATGATTATCCAAAGAGCTGTCAACAAGCATTTTCTCACATGGCATTGTAATTATTCTTTCTACATGATGCAAAAGAATATAGTAAGGGTATTTACAGAGAAGAAACTTTTCTTTACATATAGTGTAAATTGGTATATGGAACAGAGACACTGCATGGAGTTAAGTCTGATTTTTTTTCCTCAATGTTCCCTGCTGAGCAGTGCCACAATTAATCAAGCTTTCTAGGTTTTAGTTAATTGCTGGACTCCAATAAATTGGTTTGTACTGGCACTGGTCCAGGTCTGATAATTTCACAGCCTTGCAAACTGCTGCATGTTCACACAAGAACCTTGAAAGCAGGGAGCTGGGATAAAAAGGAATAAAAGAAACTCTTGTTCTGTGACGTTCCATTAATACTTTAAAAGCCAGCCCACTAGCAACAGTGTCTTCACTGTTTGTTTTTCTCCATGTATTTTATACCGATGTTTTTAATGATGAAATGAAATAACCCCTTTCCTCACTTTAAACTTTTTTCTGTAGCTGGTTATTCTCAAAGTGCCATTTCTAATTTCACCATTATCCTCTTGGACATTTCCACTGCTCCCATCCTTTGCTGAAAATTAATTGTGACTTTTTGACACAGCTCAGCTATTTTTTCTGTCTCTCTACAATTTTGTTCATGTGAAAGGATCATCATCTTCTGGTGAAGGAAAGTTCAAGACTGGCTTTATGAACTAGACAAGAGAAAGGAGTGGTGTCCCCCTCTGGCCTAACTCAGTGCTGGTGAGTGCCCTCACGGTCAGTCGGACACTGAGGCAGAGGCCAGCTTGGATTTTCCTAAGCCTGCAGTCGGAATCAAGCGGGCTGGCATCACAGTTTAGTGCAAGTCAATGCATTAGGGTCTGTTATGAATAGGTGCACAATATTGTTATCTGTGGGAAAGACAGCTCCACAGCTATTTGTTCATTTTACAACTGAGCTCAGTTACACGGAGGATTTTGTGTCCTCAGCTCTCACTGGTAGCAATGGGATTTGCAAGTCCTCAGCCCCTGGCAGGCTCTGGCTCCATGCTGCCACATATTTGACTTTGTTCTCCCTGGAGAAGGCTCATTTGGCAGGTCCAGTTTTACTAATGGGTTTCAAAAGCACTCTCACACCAGCAGGTTTCTAAGTAAAAGAATTACATAATACCCGAGGTGTTCGGTAACGTCGTTGTTATTGTCTTTGGCTTACCAAGGCGAGATTAGCAGCACTAATCACCGTTTATAAAAGTATATTTGAATTGCAATTGGAGCCTCATTCAGCCTGCCTTGACTCCTTCTGTCATGCTTTGGGAGACAGGACTGACTGGGCTGATCTGGTGGGTGCCAGCTGCAAAGAAATGCCTCAGCAAGTGGATCTTTATCATGGTGTGATCAATCTGTAAGATTTGTTCCTGTTTTTCTCGTGCACAGGAGTAAGAGCAAATCACTGGGATTCTTTTAAACTCCTAAAAATTTTTACCAAGTGTGATTCTAGTCAGCAATTGCAATAGCAAGAATGAATGTCTGCTGTTTTTATGTGAACTATACCACCTTCTGCTGTTTTCAAGAATATGTGGCAGTGGAAAAAAATGAAGGTGAAGTGATCCCAGAACTCAGATATAATCACATATACAGATTCTTTTATGCTGCTTTTCGGTTGATGAAAATAGTCACTGAGATGCTATTGTGTGTTATATGGATTTACACTTCGCTGGAAGCACTAATTGGGCTTCCTGCCCACAAAACACTGCCCATACAGGAATTATAGATGGAAGTTTGGACCGAAGGTTTGAACTTGCTATTCATGCAGCTCACAAATATACAAAAAAAATCTGTATTCCTACAAATTGTCTTGAAGTCTTTGACATGACAGATATGAAAGATTAGGATCATAATTACAGCTGCACACACACTGTGGTGGTAGATTAGATTAGATTAGATTAGAAACATCTGCAGATGAGCACTTTGAGGAAATGATGAGCCCATGCAAAATTCAGGAGGGCCTCAACTCTGAGTGCAGATATTTAATCTACACCTACACACTGGGATTCTCAACTCCCCACCTAGCAAAGTGCCATTTACTCTAGGATGGAATGGAACATTGTGTGGTTCCCTTCTCCTGTATTTTCACTGCTGCTGGTCTTGTGAGTCTCTTCTCACCTGTGTATTTGGAAGTGAAGTTTAAAGACATATATTTTATTTGCATTTTTTGACAGAACAATGAAAGATTTTCAGCTTCTCTTCAGTCCCATCTGAATATATCCACAACAAGGTAATGAGGAATTGGGCTGCAATTTGACATTTTACATAATGCTGTTGTTGTTTAGCAAACTGAATTGGAATCTCAGGCTCACTACATCCATCTGTCTCACTGGCAAATAAATAAATTAATTTCTAGTGCTACAGGACTGACAACCACTGTGGATGAAGTCCATGCTACAGAATGAACAGGAGGGTGGAGAATGCTCATGACCATCCTATGCCATAATCACAAAATCATGCACGTCTGAAGCCCTTTTTGTTGAACAGTATATGTGGAGACTGCTTGGTGAACATCCAGATTGTATTCCCAGTATGATAGGTGGGGGGGCTGATCCAAACCACAAAAAGTAATTTAGAGATTTTTATAAAATCCTGGGAATAATTTTTAGCATCTTAAGATACATTTTCCAAAGGGCTTCACTGAATTTATAGGAATGCAAAAACCAAAGGAATTCATTACACTAAGAACTTCCTTTCATACATTTTTAGAGTGAAAATTTGACCATAGATAAACAGAAGAAAAAAAAATAGACAGGGGTGTTGTGTCGTGTGTCTAATATCTCTCAGACCTCAATGTCTGTTCCAATTAAGAAAACTCCACATGGTGTGTAAACATGTTAGCATTGGCATGAATCTTTTATCCTGTTTGTTTTTCCCCTCACAAGGACTGAGAAATAATAGCAGGATACCTACATGCTGCTCAGTCACTGTGAGGCACAGCACAGGGACATGGACTTCTACTGTCAGTGTCACATTATTATCTGCTTAATTTCCATTATCTTTAATGAGAATTGCATGGATAAATCTCTGCGCTTTTAAAAACCTAGGGCATCCTTCAATCTTTAATGCTCACTATTGGGAGCAATTCTTTCCTGTCTGGACACCAGAATGCAGAGCATATTCAAGCAGTGAGTTCTGCTTGGCAGCGTGAAGGGTAGCAACAGTGGATCTGATGCTTCTCCAGAACTCTCTGTGCCACACGTGTGCAGCAGCCCTGAACTTCACAAGCTGCAGTAACAGCCCACTGCTGAGCGAGAGCACGGAGCAAGGGGTTTGCTAAGTCGTCAGTGCTGTGGTCTAAGGGGTGTAAGACAGACCCCTACCATGGGGCAGTAATAGCTGTGAGACAAGGCAAAGCACAACGGGCTGTGGCGACACACAAAGAGTAGCGGCTTGTCCTTGTACCTCTTGGTGAGACTCGGCCAGAGCTGGGAGAAAAGGAACAGCTCAGGCATAGGTGCAGCACTCCCAGGATCCAGGGGCACTGGCAAACCCTGCCAGCTCAGCAAGGGTCACCCACCAAGAGGCCACCTGTGAACATTCCATGCATGCACAATGTCCAGCATGTGCCACATTATCCTTTGGCCTAACAACCATAACCCTTGCTGCAACACTGTGCTGTGGGAAGATGAAGGACAAGAAACAGATGCCACCATTGTATGTGACCAAGAGAGATGCCAGACTGCATCATCATTCCACAGCCCTCAGGGACATCCCAGCAACTGATGAACAGCTTGAGCAGCAGGACCAGGACTAGGAGTCAGACTAGAGCAGCCTGCCCTTGGAAGTCTGGGTTTCCACCAAGTTGCCAGTTCAGTGAGTCCCAAACCCTCACTTGAGAGAAAGGCTCTTTCAGCCAGTTCTCTACAACCTAAAGCTGCCAGAGTAGGAAAAGAACACCAGTTCATAAATCTCTACATTCAGCAAAGGTCTTGCACCTGAATAAGTATCTCCAGAGACCATCAGACAGCAGCATCTTCTGAAACAGTCTTACAGAATGCAGTGGAAAGTGCTGGCATCTATAGCAACTTTCCCAAAGCACTCTTCAGGCCAAATAAGGAATTTATTTTCAAAGAATACCTCTGCAAAAGAATTCAGGTCACACAGTCTATAGAAAATATTTCACTTCTCATTACTACTACACTGACTAGGCATAAAGAGTACTGCAACAATTACTGTTGTCTTTACACACACTGGACTTTGTATCAGCACAGAGAAGAAAATACAGGGGATAAACACTGTCTAGAGAAGACTGACACAGGTGAGTAGCTATGTTGGGTGGATTGTTCTGGAGGATGTCTCTGCTGTAAAACTGGGCTCTGCCGAGGCCCAGAGCTGCATTTATTAAAGTCATGTAGCTGCTATCAACCCAAAACTATTAAGCCTGTCTATAAAGACCTGTGGATTCCTACTCACAAAGATTTGCAACAGGGTCCGTTCAGTCACACATCTGAGCGTCTCTGTTATCCACATGCAATTTATCTCACAGGCTAAGCCTGCGTGGTCTAACGCAGCACAACACCTAAAGGAGCAACATTACTACAGCCCCACAATTTAGAAGCACATGCATGTGCTTAACTCTTTGCTCCGTGAGCATGGCTATCCCTCTGTGGAACTGGAGCTTGCACAGTGTAGGTTCTCTGCTTTCATGTGCAAATTGCAATCATACTTCTGATTCAGAGTTACCATTTCTTTCTCTGTTTGCCCATCCCTGTTTCATACAGTGTCTCTTCCAAAACTATCAGCCTGCAGCAGTAGGCATCACACTGGGGACTAAGACCTTCGAGCAATGATTTTTCCTTAGGAACATGGGTTACTGCCTGTGCACAGCAAGACGGAGTGGCAGAGTGACACAGAAGTAGGCATGGAGCAGTGTTTTCAAAATTCTTAGCTCCAGAACTTTCTCTTTTCATTACTTAATATTTAGAGTTATAAAGTTGCATTTGACTGACACACAGCCTTGGTTACTCATGAAGTCACACTACAAAAGCCTTAGTAAGTCATCTATCCTTTCCTCGTGCTAGTATAAGGTTTCACCACGCACTGTACCTTCAGTATTTTGTCCGGCTGAGGTACAATGGAAGAAATGAAAGTTCTGCTCAGTTTTCAGACTTCTGAAAATATCTACTAAGCCTGAGAGGTTTATGACCTCCCAGCAGTGCTCCCCAAACACCCTGGTCCCAAACTAGGGGAAATAGGTTGTAATTTGTTTCTCCACATGATGTCTTTTCATACCTCACCCTTTTTCTCAGATCATTTGTCAAGAGTTCACTGATCTCTTCTTATTAGTTACAGGGGCTACAAGAAGACAGAAAAAGAATGTTTGACCAAGCATATAATGAGTCATGGGTTTAATTTAGTTCACCAGAATCTCAATGTGACCTTGAAACCTTCTAACACAATAAATCAGACCGGAGGGTATCAGCAGAAGGTGTCTGGCAGATCCCAGTGGATGCTAACTCCGCCGGGTCTGCTCCGGGGGGCACCCCGCCTGGGAGAAGCCCATTAAAGAGCCGTCTCGGTGTGGAGTCCGCTCTCCAAGAAAGCCACCCGTGGGGCTCTGTTCCCCCGGAGGAAACTGTGGCCACGGTCACCCAGCCCGCAGCTCGTTTGAAGGCACCGGAGCACGGCCCCGCCGCCCGGGTGCGAGTCCCGCGGCCCGCAGGTGGTTCTGCGGGCGGGAGGGCAGCCCGGAGGGCGGGCGGGCTCCGAGCCCCGTGTCCGGTGTCGCCCCTCTCCGCGGCCCCCCATGGCGGAGCGGCTCCACCCCGGCCGTGTCAGTCACGCCGCTGTGCCGGGCGGCGGGCGCGGGGCGCGGGCGAGGAGGGGGCCGGGGCGGAGGCGGACCTGCTCACCCCGCCTCCCGCCGCCGCTCGCTGCCGGCGGGGCTGCGGGGCAGGACCCGCCGCCGAGCATCCTCCGGCTGCGGGGCCTCGCTGCGCTCCCCGCCGGGGCAGGAGGCGGTGGCAGGTGCCCGAGCCCGGGACCTTCCGGAGCGCCCGCCCCGCAGCGGCCCCGCAGCTCGGGCGTAGTGGATCCCTCCCTCTCCGCTCTCGTCCGTCAGTCGGGGGTCGAGG